>OW285236.1:136325045-136655045 GCA_935421215.2 Melolontha melolontha
TCTATAAATCTACTAAATTTTACTAAAATTGAGTCGTTCAAGTTGTGACAGTACCTTTGTGAATAAATTGCGGAATTGAAATCTATAAACATAGTACTCGTACCCTTTTCGGTGCCTAAACATATACACATGTAAACCATTGCAAACCTATTTTTACGGAAGTATGTTTAACGATATTATTTATATGTATATAAATCACATATATTAAAGCTATTTTTACTTTCTTTAGAATTGACGAACTGTAATTTTCAGACTGTATTCAACCAAATACAACGTAAGTTGACGGCACTACGATTTTCCGAATTTTTCTGGTTTTCCCTATTTGGATAATTTTTTCTAAATTGGGCTATTTAATTAAACAATTATTTGATAATTTGCAAGTAGTGTACTCTATTTGCAAAGTTCGTTTCTTTATTTTTACGTTCGAACATTTTATCTTTATACAGTATTTCCCGAAAGTAACCGATAGTAAAAAATGTTTTAGAAAAATGCTCGGATACAGATATAATTTTCTACCACCCACCCCTCAATCCCTAAGCGCTAGCTACCCCAACTTTATAAATTTAAATAGCGAAGTACTCCTAATGATTTGATGTCATTTTTATGTTAAAAACAACAAAAAAAGTTTTTTAAAATCGATTGATAAATAACTGACATATTCAACAAAAATATGTAACGAGCGATCAAGATAATTTGTAATCGAGTCAACCTTGAATCCGAAATCGTATGTATTTACTTGAACTGCACTTACATTACAAACGTCAAGTAAAATGTCAGTTGACAGTTAAAATAACAACAATTAATGTAAACTATGCAACTGAGGACGAATGTATTTACGACATACAATTTCGGTTTCAAGGTTGACTCGATTACAAATTATCTTGATCGCTCTTTATATTCAAATGAAAGTGTCAATACTCGTGCAAGTGTTGATATAAATGATAAAAACAATTGCAAATTGTTTGTAGTTAAATGTCAAATACAATTTATTGACATTACGAAGTGGAGTGTGTGTTACTTGTTTAACGATTCGAGGAATAAGATAGCAACAATGAGACTGACGATGAAAGAATCGAAATTCCAATGATGATTGGGTATGGAGATAGAATTCGGACGCATAAGCAAGTCCAATAAAACTCAATAAACTTCAAGAAAGTTCATCCAAACCGTTCTTCATTATTGCAATCAACGGTAAATCGAATTGAGAACAAATTTCGTGATCTTGGACATGTACTATGAAAACCTAAGTTCGGACATCCATCGGCTTTAAATGAAGATAGACAAATTGAAAGCCTTGTTAATGGTGTAGTAAAATTCACATTTAAGCCTTGTGGGAGTCGGTTCACGTCTTAGTACGTCAAAAAATACAGTGTTCAGATTGCTTCATAGGGAAAATTTTCACCCCTACAAAATGCACTTAGTGCAGGAGCTGTCGAATGATGATTTTGATCGACGAGCGCAATTTTGCGAGACATGACGGAACTCTCCAATGCAAACCTTGCATTCATTAGAAACATCCTGTTTCTGATGAGGCAACATTTTGTTTAAATGGTACCGTCAATAAGCAAAATTGCCGTTATTAGGCGGTTGAAAATCCAAAATGGTTGATGGAGGCGAATACATAACATTCCCAAAAGGTTAACGTGCGGCTGGGATAGTGGTTAATCGAATTCTTGGACCGTACTTTTTGGACGGAATGCTGACTGGCGAACAATATCTCGACTTCCTCCAATTTGAATTAATTAAGGCCTTATCGGTACTGTTCCCTAAAGCAGAAGATCTTGATTCATCTGATTCCCAGTACGAGAATATCCCGACCAAAGATTTCCTAATCGGTGGGTTGGTAAACGCGAACATATTGAATGGTCGGCAAGATCTACGGATTTAACTCATTTGGGGTTATTTCAGATATAAAATTTATTTTAGTAGACCTAAAAACATTGACGAGTTAAAGGAGAAAATTCGACAAGAAATGCGCGCAATTACCCCGAAAATGGTAGACAATATTCAACAAGCTTTTGTCTGTAGATTAGGACATTGCTTCGCCGATAACGGACAACAATTTAAACATTTAATTTGATTTTCGTTTTTTTGTCAAAATATGTTTTTCCCACTCCCCTTATAGTAAGCATACCATTAATACATTGTTTCTATAGACGTAAGTTGGTTTTACTGAAATGACTGTGATTGTTATGACAACGGGGCGTAAGTAATTTACTTACGTCCTTTAGGGAAAAAAAGTGCATCAAAACACGTGTTCTATTAATTTATATTTATGGTAATATTACAGTTTGTACAATTAGTAACATTATTAACAAAATTGGGATATTTATTTATATTTCTTAATAATTCAATGTTATTATCACGGTGATAATAACAGTAGGTGATAAAGTAGGTGATAATATCACCTACTTTATCAGCAACACTTAATTCCGTGGTTTCATTTGACACTATCATCGCCGAAGATGCTTCAGTATAATTTGTACCCTGATTATCATATAAAACCTTATTAGCAATCGCTTTTTTGTTAGCAATAGAATCGGCTATGTAGGTTTCCGCAATACTACTAGACTTCCAACCCCCGTGCCTCTTTAGTGTGAGAACTTCTACTCCAGTATTCGCTAATAATGTTGTTGACGTTCTTCTGAACGAATGACCTGTATAGAGTTTGGGGTTGTCTAAATTCAGATATTTTGCTATCTTACAAGGTATTTTCGCGATTGTATTTTTACCGACAGGTTGATTATAACATCTCCCTCCATGATAACGCATGAAAAAACGTACATTTGCAATTTTGGATCTAATGTTGATATATTTTTGACAATTTGCAAATAGCAATAGTTATTTCCTTTAGAGGCTGTAATTGTAAATGTACGCGGCATTCCATTTTTCGAATCTGGTATTGTAACAATAATTATTTCATTTATTTCTTTAACATCCATCAATTTCATTTCGCATAACTCCTGGCCGCGACATGCTCCAGCAATTCCCATTAACATCACTACCTGAAATGTTCAATTTAGAAGAGATTACAATTAAAAGTTTAGCATACCTTCATAAGTAAGTACATATCATCCGGAGCGCTTTCAAGAAATAAATTTATCTCTTCCCTTGTGAACACACATGACTTTTTAGGCATGTATCCATTATTTTTTCTTTTCAAAAACGCACGTAATTTGGGATACTTTAATATGTCAATATTTTCATTTATAAATAATGTACTCTTGAGCATCGAGTATTCACACCACAAACTGGATGGAGCCTTGAATTTTTTAGATTTCTCCAGAAAATACGCTAACAGCAGGGAGTCCGAAACGATGGTGGTATCCTTAACTTGACACCATTTCTTGAACAATTTGTATGTTAACTCGTAGCGTTTCATCGACTTCTCCATAAGCAAATCCAAACAAGCCTCTTTCGCTTCGTCTTATACATTGGGAACACTCATTTTTAAACCACAATTAACACAACTGAATTGTCAAATTTCGTTTTATTTGTGTTTATAAACAATTGTATGTAGGAACTGCCTAGTAACGTTTCAGATGTGTCTAATTTATTAAATTCCGAGGTTGTTCACCGTTACTGTTTATCATGATTACATTTAATTTTTGAGGATTTTATTGTCTGGGGAGTGGGAAAAATGTTATAAGCAATTCGGGAGGTAACATTTACCAGTCTCGAACTCTATTGCAAGTCCTCGGGCAAGCCCTCGGACGCAAACTAGTCCTCGACTAGTAAATGTTACTTACCTCCCTTATTACTTTAATAACTATTGTTTTATTTAAATACATTTTTGGTTATTTATCAACTGATATATAAAATTTTTTTTATTGTTTTTAGCATAAAAAAATGCTATCACTAACGAATTGGTTCACGATTACAGTATGTTGTTCACGGTCATCGTGTCTACACGTATAATAGCAGCAGGAAAGTGAATTCTGTGTATTTAATAATGTTGCACAGCTATGTTCGATAGAAGACGCAAGAAATGAGTGTATTTTAAGTAAGTTTGAAAGTCACGCCTCTGCTTTTGCTCCGAATTGGTCCACTCTAGTAATAAACTATAAATTAAATCTTTTTCTAAGAATATACTTAATTATTTAAGTATTTTGTTATGGGATTTCAATAGTTTACTTTTCAATCAGATTTACGCTTTTTTAATTTGTCATCAAAATCACCACATATTGCTTACAATAATTAAATATTTTTTACATATTTTTAATTAAAACATATTTCAATATAAATAAAACTCTATCTATAAAAATTTGTATTATAACATATCTATATATATGTATACATATATCTATATATTTTGTGGAATCTCTTATTCTAAACTTTTCAGAGAAATTTCTAACGCTGGAATCCTCGTTTCTACTGTAGGTGTGGAAACCACACTCTGTTTTGAGTTTATCGTGTCTAAACGCAATCTCACCTGAGTTCCTGCTCGTTTCGCACGTATGTTAAACGCTCCATAAAATATAGGGTTCATGCAGGAATTCGTGCAGGCGAAAAGTAAAAGTCCTTTTTGTACTCTAGGGTCCAGTTTTGAAGCATGTTCTCGATCATACCAATACCTGAAATTATTGAAAGTTTGTTTACTAAATATTTACACGATAATAAACATGGATTTTAAATAAAATATTTAATATAAAATTCTTAAATATTTGCGGTTACTTGGTAATTTGTGTTTGAGAAATTTTATGCAGCGGAGGTAGGAACATGCTTATAAAACGAATTAAATGAAACGTAACACGCAAAAAAATGATATAAACGAATATAAAATATTCGCTATTTATCAGAGTGCCATTATAAATTAAACAATTAATATGAATTGGACAGTATGACTATTGTTTATATGGAAGCTTCAGAAAGTTTTAGGAATACATTTGTCACTGTTACACTAATTTCTTTAAAATATTAATTATTGTCAACATTAATGCCTGGGCAAACGTCAGAAGTGTTAAGAGCCCGTGTTATTACGAAATTAGAGGATGACTGGTCAATTAGAGCAGTTTCTCAAGAATTTTGGCTTAATAAGTATACCGCTTTCAAAATTAAGAGATGCTAGGAACAAATGGGTAGCTTGGCAAGGAGAGCTGGTTCTGGCCGTCCAAAAATTTCAAATGACGTCGAAGATATTCGTCTAATAAGATTTATAGAGGAAAATCTGTTTAAAACTGCGAAAGATTCGATCATAGAGACAAACTTTCCAGGATCACTACCAATGGCATATCAAAGAATTAAAAATTGACAATTACTTAATTGTGCCACAAGGAAGATATTTCTATCGGAGGAAAACCAGCAATGCCTTTTATTACTCTAAATTATTGTTAATGAGATATGCAGTTTTGAAAAAAAGCTGTATTTACCTGCGAAGGGATTTTCCAAAATACGAATGATGGATGTGTTTATAGACCACGGGCAACAAGGTTTAACCAGAAATACATAAGTGCAACTCAAGGAAGTGGACGATTTTCAGTAAATGTGTGGACATGGTTCAGTTATCATGGTCTTGGAACTTGCTGGTATTTGGAGAAAAATTTAGCAATCAGAGATACCAGCGAATACTTTAATATATAATGTTACCTTCAGTACACCGGGTATATCCTATGGATAATTTCATATATCAGCAGGATAATTGCCCAGTTCACACCGCTATTGTCATTACTAGAGACCGGACACATTGGACTGAAATGGACGTCATTACGACGGACTATATAAATAGTCTACAACATCTCTAAGTACATCACGTAGTTGTTGAATAGCACTATTCATTCGGTTAACTGCACATCTATTTTTTGTGCGTGGTTAATTGAATGAATAGTGCTATTCAATAACTGCGTGATGTACTTACAGATGTTGTAGATTATTTATATCGTCCGACGTAATGACGTCATTTCAGCACGATGTGTCCGGTCTCTAGTCATCACACAATGGTTTAATAATAATAATAATATTGAAACGCTACCGCATCCTGCTAAAAGTCCTGATCTGAGCCCCATGAAAAATATATGGGGCTTTATGGTAAACAAATATCGAAATTGGGTTATTAGGCTTCACACGACAGAAGATTTGTGGGAGGTTGTGAAAAATACATGGGAAGAGATAGCAGAAAAAGAAAATTTAACCCAGAATTTTGTTATCTCAATGCCCCGTAAACTGAACGAGGTACTTCCAAGAAATGGTGCCATGACAAAATACTAAGTTTTACAACGTAATTAATGTTCTTCAAATTAAGATGATTTTATTTTATTATACATTAATATATACTTATAAATAAATATTATTGTTGCTTTTTTATATTTGAAGTTAATAGATGACAATTATGAAAGGTTGAACTTACATACACAAAATATAGACAAAATTTCGTATGTACTTGTACACTTTCTTTCTGAAATCAAGTGTACTTATATATGTTTAATGACAGAATGAGTACTATTGTAATGGATGTGAATTTAAATTAATAAATAGTGCAGTGCGATTGGCGTAATTCGTGACATAAACAAAATTTATGGTAAGACTATTGTACTCGTATACGAACAGAGTGTAAAGCATTAATTCGAGAAGTTTTGTTGTAGAGATGTGTTAGTTCAGTGGGGCGTTGTAAATCAGAAATTTTACTCGAAAATAAATTTTGAAATACTTCCTTGAAGGGACTTGTAGATAATTAAATGTCAATCATATTATAATACTACGATATCTTTATGTTGGATTGACATTCAAATTTTTGATTAATGTTGAATGAGAGGCATTTTCTCAGAGAAACACGGTGAATGATTATATTGTATTTGATAAAACGTGAACCATATCTTCATCAAATAATGCAGTTCGATGAAAATGGATATTATACGGCTACTGATAATCTTACATCTCACCTTGTTGGTTATTATATATTTGGTTTATATATATAAACACAAAGTTGTAAAGTATGTTCTAAATTCCTTAGTTTGGTGGAGTATTCCTTCTTGTTCAATGTCATGAAAACATGACAATAAATAGGTGTCATCACAACGATCCCAGAAAGCTACATGCTAGATTATCAATATAATTGTCCATTGTTTTTTTTTAACAGGGAATAAATATCTTGAATTACTGATCTTAAATTCTACCGACGGTTTGAAGTTTTATCGATATTTATATGCACGTAAAACAGCTTCAGCAAGATGAATGTTTTGTTCATAATACACTGATTGTACAAAATTATCTATATAAACAGTTTCCTAAAGAATTGATAGGTATTCACTCCAATTCAATTTCTTGGCCAGCTTGCTGACCGTATTTGCCACCATTGCAATTTTTCTATTTGGGTCTCTTAAACGAAAAAAAATAGTCACGAAGGGGCAATTACTTTGGATGAATTGCGTTACAAAATTACAGACACTTCGAATAGAATTACTGCTCAAACTTTGATTAATGCACAAAATCGTTTTTAATAAATACTATGTATCCTAGCTTCTCTTATTATATATTTGTTGATTCAGGAGAATATCTATTTATTTATTAATAAGAACGAATTTTTTGTTTATTTTTACGAATAATTTGATGAAGGATGTTTTATTTATTTTTGGAATGAAAGTTTATTTCTTTTATCTAACACTCTATTGTTTTCAATTTTTTTATATTTATTCGAATAAATGTAACTGTAATGTATTACTAGTTAGTTTTACATTTTCTACCGTTACACATATAAAAAATGTTTTGTCAATTTGTTTAATTCCTAATTTTGATTTTTATCATTCTCTGTAATTCTGACATTTCAATTAATGAAATTAAAATTTCATTTTAGTTTTATTACGTACCTGCTATCATCATTTATTAACTTTATGTCTGGTTATTTCTTAATGCATTTATGGTAAGTAGTAAGTCCACTGTCTAGTAAACTAATAAGTAGAGCTGAGGATGTTTGCGGTACGGCAGGACCGTATGTAGTGCATCCCCACCAGCGTATAAACACGATGCAGCGAAACACTTTAGTTAGTCGTGAACTGGCAACGTGATCGTGTGTTGTCTTGAGCTCTATTTAATAAGTATGACGGACGTGCCCAAGCCAAGAAAGCGCCCATTGTATAACGACGTGAAGAAATTTATCCGAGACTTTCCCGATTTGTATTATAATGGAGCAAAAGTGGTTTGTAAATTATGCGATAAACAGTTACTTTGCTGGGACAAATACGACTGTAAAAGACATGTTGAAAGTGTACACCACAAAGACAAAAAGAGTAATGTGCTGTCTAAAACGCAATTCATTTTCGATTTATTGACAATGCTACTCGTCTGCGATGTGCCAGTTCACCTGCTAGATAAAAAAGCCTTTCACGACTTTTGGAATAAATACAATTCCAACAAAAAGCTACCGTCACGGAGAACGTTACTCACCTATTTACCAATTGTGCGTGAGGACATTGAAAACAGAATGAAAGCAGTAGTAAATGATAAACAGTTATGGGTATATGTCGACGAAACGACAGATCGAAAAAAACATTCTATTGTGAATATTATAGTGCGTGTACTAGATCCTGTCAAATCAACATTTCCTATTTTATTAGCCAGCAAAAGATTGGAAAAGTGCACTAGCGAAGTAATTACGAAGGTAGTGCTCGATACGCTACAAAAATTTCAAGTTTCAACTAATCAACTCCTGATGTTTATGAGCGATGGTGCTGCGACAATGCGTTCTGTAGGCCGTTCTCTTAAAGCAGATTGTGAGAGACTTTTGCATGTGACATGTAAAGTTCATGCTTTACACCTTGTGGCACAAACTATTCGGCAATGTTATCCAGAGGTGGATGCATTAATAGCAACCACAAAAAAAGTGTTTCTAAAATCTCCCAAACGAATTCGAGAGTTTCACAGTCGGTGCCCTGGTATTCCCGAACCACCAGAGCCAATCCTTACACGTTGGGGAAGTTGGTTAAAGGCGGCATTTTATTATGCCAAGTATTTCGAACAAATAAAATCTGTGGTTCTACAATTCAATCCTGCCGAAGCTGTAGCCATTAAGGAAAGCCAGAGACTCTTTCAAAACCCTTCCCTTGATGCAGATTTACAAACTATTTATAACAATCATATAGGATTGTTTAACGCAATCGAGAAATTTCAAAATACTGCATTATCGTTAGCGGAGTCACTGCAAATACTGGACGATGTACACGCCCAGCTATGCGCAGTAAATGACAACAAAAATGTTAATGTAATAGAAAAGTTCGAGAGTGTGATAAACAATGTTTTTGATTTTACCAGATTAAAACAAATTAGTAATGGTGCAAGTGTAGATTCGGTTTCTATCTATAAAGATTATTTTAATTGTGCGTGTGTTACATCCGTAGATGTCGAGCGGTCTTTCTCAAAATATAAAAAAAATTATTCATCACGGCGTACATCGCTCACCGCTACAAATATGGAAACGTATCTAATGCTACAAACTTACTGCAAGTCTTATCCACTTGGCGCTATGCTATAATAATCGTAAATAAGGTAAGTGTGTTATTTATATACAGTACACATAACTGACATACCTAAGTGATATAAATAGCGAATGCATGTAAAGCAATAAAATCACGCATGCATCACCGATCGAAACAAGGTCATTATATTCGTGCGTTTAACTGAATACTATCCTGGCACACCGCAAACATCCCCAGCTCTACTAATAAGACACGATAGGGATATGTACGGTGACGGAGAACTGTATCTGCACCGTACCAGTGTTTAGTTACCACGCTTCCACGGTGTATATAGTTATAACAACGATATACATATCAACATATTTATAGGAAATAAAAATATCAGACGAGAAAAAAATATCCGTTAATAATATTGTTGTACTTACCATACCAACATTACATTGTAAGGTGTCCAGCAAATAAAGAAAACGAGGACGATGATTATGGTCATTTTCAAGGTTCTTATCTTAGCTCTCCCTAAAAATCCTAGGCTAGATCTTCTCATCTTATCTAAAAGAAAAGTCATAACTTTATTAAAAATTAATCAAAGTTAAACTGTAATTGTAAATAGAGTACATAATAATAATAATAACAATAATAATAATAATCAATATGATCTTCTTCGGAAACGCTCATTTACAAGACAATATGCAATGATATACAAATAAATCAGTTGTTCGCACTACCCAAAATAATGACAATAACAGAAAATATTATAAAAAAACAAACTATAAACGTAAAGCATAACAGTAAGTTAAAGTTAACTAATCAAATTGGCCACCTACGAGTATGTTTATAATATATTATATATATTTATATATTTATATATTTATATATTTATATATTTATATATTTATATATTTATATATTTATATATTTATATATTTATATATTTATATATTTATATATTTATATATTTATATATGTATATATATATATAATATATATTTTCATCCTTACATACAACTATAACCTGTACTCTTGAAATACTACGGCTTATTCTTGCATATGGTGTCGAAAGTAAAGACAAATACTGTTCAGATACTTTGGAAATATTAACTGGGTTTGTGAATAGTAAAAATGTATAATTTATTTTAAACTACGCAAAGTACTCAGCATGCATGTCACGACTTTTCATGAGAGGTTTCATTCAACGACGCTTCAGTACTTCATCCTACCAATGCTTCACGAACGCTAAACCAACTATCGCCGTCCTCAATGATAAGTGTAAGACATGTCAGGGGCTTTCATCGGACGAATACAGCCGCAACCGACGGAAACTGTAATAACGTGTCTCCACTATAAATCGGACATCTCCGACAGCAAATATAACAAAGCAATTTGAAACATGTTTGATTGGGTAAAACTCCACTATTTTTGTATAAAACAAAAGCATTTTCAATAGTATAGAAATATGGTTAGAAATCGGGCGTGGAGACCACAATACCAGTTTATGTTTGTGTAAAAATTGGTTTTCAGACATGCAGATACGTGTTTTGTCTTCCTATAGGCTCCTTAATGCATGATGCTGGGATAGACATTTACAACAATAACTCCTTTACTACAGATAATCAAGTCATACAGACAGCATAGAATTAATGGTCTTCTACCTTTTATGACTTCATTGTATGTAGTAAGAGAGTCATTATTATGAATTTTGTCTCAGAATCATGCACTTACGAGTCTATAGCAATACGAAACACGTGTCGGCATGTCTGGATAGCAATTTTCATACAAATGAACTTGTGTTCTCCACAATCGATTTTTAATCATATTTTTATATATTTTTAAAAATGATTTCTTAAATTTGTTAATCCAACTTGGATTTCGAAAATTAGGCCCATTAAAGCATCGTTAGTGTCCATACTTTTTCTAAAACCATATCGTTTATTATATATAATTTTTTTCTGCTCCAAGTACTGTAGTGTACTGTGAGTGTAGTGTATGTTTTCGTAACACGAGATAAGAGTGATATCGGTTGATATGATTTAGATAGGGTCGGATCCGGTTTGAGAATAGGAACCACTATTATTTTTTATGTTCAGGAATTTCTTCTCCATATGTCCATATACGATTAAAAGCTAAAGCAATTGTTTTTTAATTGCTTTGGTAGCTCTAGCGACATATGGTATATTCCTGGCGCGGTATTTTTATATATTTAAAGCCAATTCTAGCTCGCTAGAAGGAAACAACAATTGAATTTTGTCATTCTCTTGAGGAGCATATCTAGGATTTACCTCATTCTTAGCATAAGGTGGGGTAAGATTATCCATAAACATGAATTATTTCATTGGAATGGTTATACTTAATACTATAGGTTCACATTTAATATTTTTTGTAATAAAAATGCAAAAATGTTTGGAACATGCTGTGCTCTGTGTGCACCTGTTAAGTATGCAGGATAATAAAATTTGAAATCCAAATTCATATAAATATCATTTATAAGTTTATAAAAATAAAATATAGTAAGAATATCAAATTCAGTGCATTACGTATATAGATTTTTGGTTATGATCTTAGGATAAATTAAATATAGCCGAAATAAGCATAAAACGTAGTTAAATGGGTTGTGCTTTTAGTGCACCTGTATAATACGTGTTACAATATTGTATTCGATGTATCATTTACTTGATTCTTTCCTCGTCTTACTTCTTCTATTTTCTTTTCTAATTTTTCTTCCAGGTAACCCATTATTTGTTCGGAGAATTCTCTTCTTTCTATTTCCTCTGATAATTTACTATTTAAGTGCGTTATATTTTCTTCTACTTGTTGTTCTGAAGACAAATGCATGGAGTACATACCCCTTGTTAAATCTTCATCTTGGCTCGCATTATTTAATGCCATTATTTTATTTACAATGCCTACCTCCATTTCTTTTTGTCTTACCATCGTCGCATCCATCTTTTCTTCCAATCTTTTTTCCCTTTCCATTATTCTCTCCATCCTTTCTCCCATTCTTTTCTTTCTTTCCATTATTATCTCCATCCTTTCCTGCATTCTTATTAATATGTCCATCATCATATCTCTGTTTACCCTGTCGTGCCCCTCTTCATGTATGGTGTTTGCTTGACCTAATCTTGCCCTTGCTTCATCCAAAGATTCCTCGCTTCCAGTATCTTGTCTTGGCTTCCTCCATTCTCCTCCTGATGTCATTATTGTTTCCATCTTCGTGCTCTGTTCCTTACTCACTACCAATACTGCTTCTGTTCGCCCCACGTTGGCCTTGCCAAAAATATGCTATGAATAATGGGTTTGATAATTTATTACACCACCATCCACAACCAGTGTTCCCAACTAGGTTTTCTCAGCAGGTGAATTTTCAAATCTGAGACCTCTAACTTCTCGGGTTCCACATAGGAAAGACGTGTCCAAAATATGAATTGAAAATTTATTTATCTATTTTATATAAGTTAAATTTGAACTAATCTCTCTTTAGGTTTCTTTTAAATATATTCTTTTATATAGGTATAAATTAACTAGCAATATTGGTATGAGTAAATAAAGCAAACACAGGTTAAAAATTAAAATAAATATTTTATATATAAATACAAAAATTAAAAAAATAAATAAATATATCTTTACAAAGTATAAAGATGCTGTATCATATAACAAAGATACTGAAGGTAAAAACATTAATTGACAATTGACCGCTAAATGAATGGAAAACATCCTCCTTAATGACTCCGATCAAACTTATCTAAAATAATCAAGTTTAACATTAAATTCTCCCCAGAAAACCACACTGTATATTCAGATTCTGAACCGCGAACAAAAACTACGCATGTGCTTTGCCATGCACAAAAAACCCTGACTCCACTTGGACAAACTTTTCATTTATAATTTTAATAAAGAATTTCTAATACTAAACTGTATTATCTGTATTCCTAAGATTTAAATCTCTTATCTACTTATTTTAATACAATCTATAATTCTTATAATTATGACGTCATAAAAATTTTATTTTACTTACAAGATTAATATGGAGACTCTCACGAAAAAGGTGCTTAATCAATTTAATCATCAAAAAACGAGAATTTAACTCTATAAATGTCGGGAATTTAACTCTAAAACATCAACTATGAAAACACTTTCAAATAATCAAAACCCGAACCAATTAAATATATTTAAAATATATTTCACGAAGCAAACACCTCTTCGTTCAATGGCCAGAATTCGTCTCCACTTTCAACTTAGACCTCTACATGAGATTCTCAGATCATAAGTTTTTGTACTTTAGTTACCACTCGCAAAATTTATTATATACATTTATTATACAGTCATGTCACAAAATATTTTATTTTAAATATTTTATTTAAAAAAAAAATCCATAGCAATATGTATAATTACATGAATACATATATAAAGACAACATGTTACTTGATCTGTAAAGAATTTGACTAACAAGGAGGTATACCAAAGGCTTGAATATATATGTATTTAGTAACAGTTTCCTGCTTAGATACACATGTTAATTAATTTGACAGACCATCTGAATCCAGTAGAGTGATGTATGATGGCACATAAATACAGATTTATAAATTCTAATATTTGTTAGCTACCTGCAACTTTGAAATATAGTAAACGCATATTTATTTTACTTGTTATTCATAATACACGTAGTTTAAATCCGCTTAGATTTGATCAAATTAACTTTACAATGATTATTAATAATAAATCCAGTAGTTAGAAATCCATTTTTGGAATAGAGCTGAGAAAAATTTAAAGCAACCATTTCAATAAAAATAATTAAATAAATAAAACTTTTTCCATTAGCAATGACAAATTTGTAAATGGATATTTCTTTCAAGTAATAGCGCTATTGAGTTCCTTTTATGCTTGCCTGTGCCTACCACTTTATCCTGCAACGATACACGCTTGAACAATGTTTACAAATTATTCACATGTTTTATCAAAATGCACCCTCAGGTGGCTACTTTAAGTGTATTAACAGCAATTTTCAGACGTTATAATCGTGCAAATCGAAGAAAAGCTAAAAGTTCTGTGCAAAAATTCGAATCAACATTTACATAATAACGTTCCCGTGTCTAGGATAAAGAAGTGGAAGGAGCGAAGAAAATATTGCAGTTGTACGTCAGAGTGTGTGTGAAGATTTGTCAATTTTTTATTCGCCTTAGGCATTGGGGATTTCCAAACCCAGTTTTTGGCGAAGAGATCCTGCCCTTCGTGCTTACAAGAGTGCTTCAACTTAAAAATTTAAACCGAACGATGATTCGTTGCGTCGCAGATTCAGTAATTGGGTTTTCAAGAAACTTGAAAGTTAGCCTGAGTTCATAAAAAAAGCATGTTCAGTAACGAAGCTCATCTCTGTCTTAAAGATTTTTGTGGATAAAGAAAATCGCCGTATCACGTCTGAAAATAAGTCAGAAGTAATGCATGAAGGAGCATTGCATCGACTTAAACTGACTATCTGGCATCATGGTGGAGGAGTCGTTGGACATGGACAATATGTGGTTTCAACAAGACGGTGCCTGCCATACTGCCAATTTAACAATTCATTTTCCGAGAGAGAAGTTTGCTGTATTGATTATTTTCGGAAGTGTCCAGTCAATTATATTTCTTGCTCATGCTATTTAACACCCCTGTTCAACGCATTCATTCCTGTCAGTGTGTTCATGGAAGACATAAGTCATGTTGTCTTTCGTCAATAATGGTGTTAATTGTATTTTACAACCAACTAAAAATTATCTTAAATTTCTCACGATATCTGCTTTATTTTACAAACAAAATGCATCGTTCATAATGAAAAACCCTGTATTTATGTTTTGATATTTCTGTAGAATTTCGATTGTAATATTTGAAGAAACTTAATAAATCCAGAAACGTAATGAAAACTTAGATGATTAATTAAGAAATTAGTGCATTATTATTCTAACTAGCATACTTATACTTCTATCTAAAGTATATAATACGAAGGAAGTTGAACCTATAAGAATACACCAGCCCCAGTGATTGTAAAAATTAAGTTCGTTATATTATAAAAATACGGATAGCAGTTAAATTTTATGATCTTAGAGTTGCCTTCGTTGAACAATAATATATGCAGTGGTTATATTCAGCATTTGTATTTGACTTGTGTTCGCAAAATGATAACAGACAACGGTTTATCTGTCTAATGGTTAGCTCCGCAACAATACTTAGAACCTATCATGAAGGGTTAAATATAAAAAAAGAATGTTTTCTGTGGCCTTTACACCAATTAATAAATCGGCAAAAATCTGGGCACAAACGTAGTAATTACTTAATCCAAAACCAATATTGCTTTTTACGATATACTGAAATATTAAAAATGTAGAATATGAATGTTTGAAGACGACACAATACCGATTACTGTGAGTGAATAAACGTATGTGCATTGAAGCAGTTTTAATTATCTCTTATGTTTTAACGCTTTATAACTCTATCTAGTCATGTCTTCCGATCGCTTATTATGTGGCGATGCTACTATCGTTAAAATCGTTGAGAAAATTTTGAAATTCTACGTATTGTTGGACAAAATCTCTAAAATTATCGGCGAAAAAACTGCTAATATTATCAAGGCTTGCGAAGAAAAGGTAGTATTACTTGAAGCTAAACTTGAAAAGGCCTACGAAAATGTCGATGCACTGGAACAATATTCCCGCCCTAATAGTATTCGAATATATGGCGTACCGGAGCCTGTAAAGGAAGATATCGACGCTGTAATTACTTTTCTATGTAAGGAAAAGCTGGCCGTGGCATCTTCTTGAAAAAAAGAGAACGGCAACAGACCGATTTTAATCAAATTTTGTAATCGCAATATCAAACAGGTGGTATGCAATTATAAAAGTAAGTTGGAGGGATCAAAAATGGTTATTCGTGAAGATCTGACGAAGCGAAGACTGTCTTTTTTGAAGGATGTATAGAAGAAATGTGACACTGCTTGGACTAATAGCTGTAATATATTTACAAACCTAGGTAATAAGATTCATAAAATTTCTTCTTATGACGATTTAGATAAGCAATTTACTGTTAAATGAATAATACTTGGTCTCACCTTATAGTTCTATCATTGACTTAGGAGGAAAGGATTAACAGAGATATTTATTTTATATTAGTTTATGTTTTCACTGTAGAATATTTGAATTGATTCGGCATTTACTTGATGAAGATCCATAATTTAAAATAGAAATAAAACTACGGTTCTAATCTTCACAGTGAAGATTAGAACCGTAGTTTTATTTCTATTTTACTGTAGAATATATTTTGTACGATACAGTTGAAGTATTATATAGGGTGTTCATGCAAAAACGCCTCAGCTCCTAGCTCACTTATTTGGAATCGGATTGTAAGAAGCTATACATCAAATTAAAAGCCTTAAAAAGTACTAAAAACTGAAGCTTAAATCTACCTGTTACCTGTTTATTCCTTCCAAGGTCAAATGTCAATTTTTTTTTAATTGTAACATTTTTTTTTTGATAATTTGATAGAGATTTTTTTCTGAATTCAGTGATGTATCACAATCGATATTTCCGATTAACTTTAGAGTAACAAAAAAAATTATAACTAAGATTGAGACAGCCGTGGTTTTTAAAAAATACTTGGGTTTAATCTCAATAGCCTTTGAAAAACTACTGAGACATAGCGCTGACTATGAAAACTAAGTATATAATTGTTTCAGCCTTTACTTGATGAAATTCCATTATAACTATTATCAGGATAAAATAAAACAAATTTTAATGAAATTTTCATTAAAATTTGTTTTATTTTATCCTGATAATAGTAATGAAAACTAAGTGTCAAAAATTGTATACGTCAGTTTTAATTTGTTTAACTATTTTTTGTAACAAAAATGAATAATAGTAAACTTGTTGACATGCTACAAGTTGATTTTGAGAGCAATAAAAACAGTGGACAAACGTTGCGTCGGTATCAAGAACGTTTTCCCAATAGACGGATCCCAAGTCGTCGCAAGTTTGTTCATTTGGAATCCAACTTACGTCAATATGGAAGTTTCACAAAGCCAAAATCATACATATCAATACGAAAATCTTGAGATGAGTGTTTTACTGAGCCTTGAAGAAAATTGTTTGACGTCAGTGAGACAAATTTCTGAGAGTTTGAATGTCTCAATCAGAAGCGTACATGCCATTTTAAAGAAGAATAATTGCAAGTCATTAGTATTGCGAAAAATTCACACAATCCACGAAAACGATCCACAGCGTCGGATAAATTTTTGTAATATCTTTTTAAACTAATTAAGGCCAGATTCGTTATTTTACACAAAAATCTTGTGGGCTGACGAATGTAAATTAGCAACAAAAGACATTTTAATCATTTTAATCACCGGTACTGGAGTGTAGAAAACCCACATATCGCCATCGAACAAAATCTTCAAATAGGGGTTTTCTTTGAACGTTTGGTATGGGATACTAGGCGGCAGGATAATACGATCAATTTTCATTGACGGAAATCTCAACCAAGAAAAATATTTCCAAATTTTGACAGAAGATTTACAAGCAATATTAGATAATTTGCCATTAATTGAAAGGAATGAACTATTCTTTTAACAAGATGGAGCTACACCACATAACGCTCTTTGATTAGAGGTTATTTAAATACAAAATTTGAAGATAAATGGATAGGAACTTACGGACCTGTACCATGGCCCGCCCGGTCTTGTGTGACATAACAACCTTGGATTTTTTCTTGGATTTTTTTGGGGATACATTCAAGACACTGTTTATGTTATTCGCCCAGAAACGGCCGAAATTTTGAGAGATAGAATAGCCAACGCTTGTCGGGAAACGCCAGCATAAATTTTAACTAATACTACACAAAGTGTGGTATCTAGATGTCGAGAATGTCTTGAAAGAAACGGTGTTCAATTTGAACATTTTCGTTAATTTGTCATGTCTTTATTTAGTTGTTCAGTAATAACTGAACAACTAAATAAAGACATCTAAACAACATTCTAATTCAAATGTAGAGCAATGTGCATGAACTATTACGGTTTAAGGCTTAAGTGATCTCATTTGGACAGCTTAAGCTTTCGTCCATGTTAAGTCGACTTCCACTGCTAAACGCTTTAGGAGTTTAAGCTTTGATTTAAATTAAAGCCAATGCTTAAACTAGTACTGTAAAATCGACTTCTAATGATTTAATTAAGCGGTACAAAAGACCGAAGAAAATAGATACAGAAGAATTAGCATTTGCTACGCAAACGAGTGTAATAACGTAATGCAGTTGTGTGTATGCAAACATTCTCAAGGAGGTCACAGCCTCGTTCCCGTAATGCAAGTGTAACGTGTGTTACAAATACGTCCTCGCTAATGCGAGTTGTTTGCAAACACCAACTACATGTCAGGGTTTGTATTACATTCCCTAAGTAGTACGAGGATCATCTGATATATATATAACGAGAGTAATGCAAGGGAGATACATTCAGAGATTCACATTTGCACATTCACATTCACACCTTCAGTCTACATACTAGTTAGTAAGAATGTAAATAATTGTTATCCAATTTATAAGTGTTATGTATTAAATTATATGTTACCCGAACTTTGTGTATCATTTATCGGGACAACGATATCTGCGTGAAGGCTCAACGATGTAGCCCTCAGGACCAGGCTAACATCACGTGGCGTCCTGCCACGAAGTGCACAAACGGCACTAATATCACATGGCGATTCTGCCTTAGGGCTTAAGGCCCCACTAATATCACACGAGTTTGCAAGTTCGAGGCAGGAATGGATCTAATTTTTCTAAAGATCTGATAAAATTTTCCAAACTATGTACTCTCCTAAATATATGCTAAGTAAGAAAAGCAAACTATGAAGGTGCACATATAGTAGCAGCAGTAAGGTATAAACAGGAACTCAGTGGAAAGTAACAAGCGAAATTCTGGCATAACTTGGAAATGAAGCTTGTGGTCTCTGACGCAAACTCTTTTACAAAATCATTTATAATTTTGCAATTAGCTTGTGCGTTAACAACACAAAGGTAATTTGATAGAATTAAATGCTTCCTCCATCGCGCTATTAACGATTAATACGAATACGTCTTGTAAAAGAAACTGTTAATATTAGATATTACAAGTAATTGAGAGAGACTGAAATCACACAAACAAATAATTTACTTTCTTTCAAGCCTGTAGTGATACTGACAATAATTTTTGCAAAAGTATGAAATGCTATTATATAAATGAATGTTATATCTAGAGAGTAACATCCAAAGGTTTTAAATTTGTCTCTCAGAAATAACGTAAATAGAGGTATTCAAACGTATGTACATGTTTATAGGTTTTACACGTTAACTAGATTGTTCCACAAATTGATCTATATTGTTTACGAATTGCCAGTGAAGACATGGAAATTAAAAATTGATAAGGATATGCAAGTTGCAAAGGAAAGAATGTTCAAATATAAGAAGTATTTAAAGCCAAAATGGATTTAATAGCAGATGTCTTTAATGCTGGTTTCGGGAACACGCAATACCTACTACCAAGATTTATCCACTCAAATTATAAATGTCAATCTTCAGTTTCTATATCAATTTAAAGTTATTTTACATGTAATATGAAGTGGCTATCGATTAATTAGAGTAATGGTTCCTACAGTAGTCATACTTAGAAATTTTCCGTTGAACTGTACTTATGATTAAGATTGTCAACGAGCGCTGTGTGTCATAGGCGCTACATTCAACGAGGTAACTCTGTCTTAATATCTGAACAGATTTCACATAACGGTGCGATAACGCTAAAATAAGATCAGCGGACGGTCGATGAACCACAGTGGAGGGAGATAAGCAACGTACTTCCTATAGCCGTAGTTGATATTGAGTTATCGAGGTGTACATATGTTAAACTTTCTGCTGTGTTGCTGAAATGTTTTAATTTAATAGTAAAGTGAATTGCATGTGCGAAAGCCCAGAGAACTTTTAAATGTGGTCCAAATAAAACAGTTACTTTGTGAATTTGGCGATTTATTCTACTATGGAATTAGAGTAATGTGTAAAGTATGCAATAACCCGTTAATGTACTGGAGCACATCCGATAGTGCACGCACATGAATTCTGTGCAACATCAAAATAGAAAACAGGCCGGGCCTTTGCAAACTTAGCTTGGGTGTGTTTTATTGTTAATATTGATAGTCTGTAATACTCCGCTTCATATATTTGATATATATATATATATATATATATATATATATATATATATATATATATATATATTTAATTGAAAAGAAATTATCGACCATGATATATTATCAAAAATTAATTAAAATTCGGGTAAGCGGTCAATTAAAAACTCCTTTATTCAATTACCCTATATTTCGCAACACTTTGTCGCTTCTTCTGGGGTAAAAAATGTAGAGTTAAAAAAAAAAAAAAAAAAAAAAATTATTTTTTAACTACATTTTTTTACCCCAGAAGAAGCGACAAAGTGTTGCGAAATATAGGGTAATTGAATAAAGGAGTTTTTTAATTGACCGCTTACCCGAATTTTAATTAATTTTTGATTATATATATATATAAGAAAACCCGGAATACAGTTACAACACATACTACTACCCGCGGAAACCTGAAAGAATATATATATATATATATATAAAATAAAAAAAAAATAAAAAATTGTTGGGGAATCCGGCAATAAAAACCTTTAATTAGTCAATTAGAGTCCTTTATTTTATACCTTATATTTCGCTCTGTAGATTTAGAGCTTCATCAGAGGTCACTTTAATCAAAAGAAAATACAACCTTAGCTAATTTAGTCTACTAATTATAAGAAAGATCAATACTTACAAAAGCGAACTAGTTTTTTGTGAGAGATATATACATTTTCAAAAAACAAAACCGTTAGAGAACAAGAACTCCACGTAATACAAACAAAACGTCATATTAATTAAAAATTGTTTCTTTAAAGCTTATTGTTATTACATATTAAAACAATTTAAAAAATTCTTTTTTCAGCAAACACATTAAAAAAAGGAAACACGTAGTAAAGAAACTACTTGTCTTGATTTAAATTACATTTTAACAACTCAAGTGTTGACACGGTAGTGTATTGAATTTTCAAAACCAATGTCATATTCGTTTATGCAAAACCGATGAAAAAAGTACAGAGGTAAAAACAACCAATGTCAAGGTTAACGATATATATACAGATGTTCAAAAGTTGCGTGCTTAATTTCAATAATGTGTTGCCTTACAACAGGTTAAACTTAATTAAAAAGAATTGCAAAATTAAAATTATAATTATCTGAAAAAATTGCGGAAGGACACATGTGTTAAATGACATCAATAGAGTTAATATTCTGTGTATTTTGGTGAATTGAGTTTTTGATATTAGAAAAGGTCAGCAAAAAGGCTTATATTGCGCTTAAATTATTTGTGTCAGATCTGAAATTCATAGCGTTAGTATTATTTTTGATCTCAACCATCTCCAAAAACTCCCTACATTTTAAACTATTAACTGTCTGGAGGATTTTAACATTCTCAAAATTTGGGTTGTGGTTGTATTTGATCATATGTGAGGACAAAGCACATCTGCTCTTCCCAGTTCGAACGTCGCTTTTATGTGTGGTAAGTCTGGTTTTTAACCAAGTTGAGGTATGACCTATATAAACTTTGTTGCATTCATTGCAAGGAATGCTATATACTAGAGAGCCGCTCCGACACCCCCACAATGTAAGGAAATCTGTAATATTTCACAATTTTTGGCTGGTCTTTGTTGGTAAGGTCTGCGCTCTGACCGTAAGTAGCTGGTGTGGAAAAAATCAGTCTACTAATCAAACCCCGAGGGTAACCGTTGTTTGCAAACATTCCATCCAACAATCGAAGGTTTCGCTGTCTGAAGGAGGGGTGGCTTATCCTAGTCACTCTCCGTTTCATGCCCAAAATGAGGTTTATTTTTTGGCTTTTTGAATGATTGGAGTGGTAGTTTAATAATCTATTAGAATTACTAGGCTTTCTATACCAGTCTATTAATATTCTGTTGTTATCCCTAATGACTTTGGTGTCTAGGAAAGGCACACCACCGCCACACTCGCGTTCAAGGGTAAATTGTATGTCAGGATGGAAAGAGTTGAATATTCCCAAAACGTTATCTATTTCAGATTTCGGCAAAACGCAAATCAAATCATCTACATATTTATGTAAGAAGGCGAATGTAAATGGTAAAACTTTGAGTATATTATCTAAACAGAAATTGTTTCAAAAATAATAGTCCTTATGACATTGATGATACGTTTACCTTTGTTGACAAATACCAGGACTATATATTACCTAATGACTTCCAGATAATATCTTTAGACGTTGTATCCTTATTTACCAGTACACCAACCAGTTTAGTCTTATATGTACTAAACACCAATTGGCATAAGATATCAGATGTGACAAATCTATCTTATGATTCTTTCTTTTCACTACTGAGATTTATTTTTACCAATAGTTATTTCAGTTTTAATAATAAATCTTATACGCAGATTTCAGGTTTACCTATGGGCTCACCGCTCAGCCCGATCCTTGCCGGCCTAGTGATGGATTTCTGTTTAGATAATATACTCAAAGTTTTACCATTTACATTCGCCTTTTTACATAAATATGTAGATGATTTGATTTGCACTTTGCCGAAATCTGAAATAGACAACGTTTTGGGAATATTCAACTCTTTCCATCCTGACATACAATTTACCCTTGAACGCGAGTGTGGCGGTGGTGTGCCTTTCCTAGACACCAAAGTCATTAGGGATAACAACAGAATATGAATAGACTGGTATAGAAAGCCTAGTAATTCTAATAGATTATTAAACTACCACTCCAATCATTCAAAAAGCCAAAAAATAGACCTCATTTTGGGCATGAAACGGAGAGTGACTAGGATAAGCTACCCCTCCTTCAGACAGCGAAACCTTCGATTGTTGGATGGAATGTTTGCAAACAACGGTTACCCTCGGGGTTTGATTAGTAGACTGATTTTTTCCACACCAGCTACTTACGGTCAGAGCGCAGAGCTTACCAACAAAGACCAGCCAAAAATTGTGAAATATTACAGATTTCCTTACATTGTGGGGGCGTCGGAGCGGCTCTCTAGCGTCCTCGCCACAGACGATATTAAATTGGGTTTCTATAACTACAATCCGTTACGCACTTATTTTAGTAAAACTAAGGACTTGACACCTTTGCCTTTCCGGTCGAACGTTGTATATAGCATTCCTTGCAATGAATGCAACAAAGTTTATATAGGTCATACCTCAACTTGGTTAAAAACCAGACTTACCACACATAAAAGCGACGTTCGAACTGGGAAGAGCAGATGTGCTTTGTCCTCACATATGATCAAATACAACCACCACCCAAATTTTGAGAATGTTAAAATCCTCCAGACAGTTAATAGTTTAAAATGTAAGGGAGTTTTTGGAGATGGTTGAGATCAAAAATAATACTAACGCTATGAATTTCAGATCTGACACAAATAATTTAAGCGCAATATATGCCTTTTTGCTGACCTTTTCTAATATCAAAAACTCAATTCACCAAAATACACAGAATATTAACTCTATTGATGTCATTTAACACATTTGTCCTTCCGCAATTTTTTCAGATAATTATAATTTTAATTTTGCAATTCTTTTTAATTAAGTTTAACCTGTTGTAAGGCAACACATTATTGAAATTAAGCACGCAACTTTTGAACATCTATATATATATCGTTAACCTTGACATTGGTTGTTTTTACCTCTGTACTTTTTTCATCGGTTTTGCATATACGAATATGACATTGGTTTTGAAAATTCAATACACTACCGTGTCAACACTTGAGTTGTTAAAATGTAATTTAAATCAAGACAAGTAGTTTCTTTACTACGTGTTTCCTTTTTTTAATGTGTTTGCTGAAAAAAGAATTTTTTAAATGGTTTTAATATGTAATAACAATAAGCTTTAAAGAAACAATTTTTAATTAATATGACATTTTGTTTGTATTACGTGGAGTTCTTGTTCTCTAACGGTTTTGTTTTTTGAAAATGTATATATCTCTCACAAAAAACTAGTTCGCTTTTGTAAGTAGCTCTTTTGTATGAAGCTCTAAATCTACAGAGCGAAATATAAGATATAAAATAAAGGACTCTAATTGACTAATTAAAGGTTTTTATTGCCGGATTCCCCAACAATTTTTTATTTTACATACTTGTTTTAACGGCAAAGACTCTTTGTCTACTTATATATATATATATATATATATATATATATATATATATATATTATACTGGTTATCCTTAGGTACCATTTCGAAAAGTATCAAAGAACAAATTAGATGTACGTGCTATAAAACAGAATCAAGAAATGCACAACATAAGTTTCTTTTTGTTTGAGCATAATACTTATTATTGTATTTATTAAGTTAATCTTTTTTAATTACTTCCATTGGATACTTATATTTAATACGAAATACAAGTACAAGTTTTGCAAGCAATCTTTTGATATTATTTATTTATTTATGTAAAGAAATGTCACACTGTGTATTAAAAGTGTAACCTGAATTTAGCTATAATGATGTTGTATGGCATATGTAAAAATGCATCAACATGGATACGTGTTTACGAGTAACACTTATTTTCTATTTAAAAGTTTTCTCTAAAATAATTAATTTCTACATTAGTCTTTCTAATTTCAATTATCAATTTTAATAAAAACTATTTTCAATACTTATAACCGTTCGAAACTATGTTCATGGCGTACACGCAAATATCTAAGAAAAAAGACGATCGCGATGAAAATCCTTGCATCCGGGGGTTACACGAATATCGTCAGGGCAAGTAGACGCGTTCGTGGACCCTACGTAATTGAAAAGTAAAATTGTGCGGAGGTATTCATTGCGCGATAATTAAAGTAGTGTTAAAAGATCGATAGAAGATATCTACACATTTTAAAAGTTTCGGTGTGACAATATCTCTTCTTGGAGTCGAGATATTTCGAGTTAAAGTCAAATAGTCTACCGACGCTGAACAAAGATAAAAAGATAAAAATATAATACGGCATAAAATCTACGACTTCAAAGAAAAAGGTGCCGAGATATCAACCAAATATTATTCGGAGACTAAATTCTACCAACGAGAGTCTGCTCAGCAAGAAAATTTGGCCGTTTGCAGTTTTGGCGGGAAAAAGTCAACCAGTTCCCGATAATTTATTGCTGTGCCCGTGTGATTGGCAAACAACCATCAGGAGGCTGCAAGAAAAACTAATAGGATTGCAGCGTGGTAAGATAAAGCGCCAATCAATTACTTCCAAATTTTGTCAGGTATTTAAAAGAAAAAGAAAATATAAAAGTGAATTTTAAAACTCTGCTCTTGAAGCATTTATAAAGCAATCTCAAAAAAAATATCCTTCAATTCACAAAACAATAAATAATAAATATTATTATTAAATTATTATATTGTAAACAAAGATTGCTTACTTAATATTGGTATAACCATAAAAACGTCTACACGTACGACCTGTTGACATAACCTCAGTACTCTTTTTGACAGAACTCACTTCTGCTTATGTTTATGTATTTACCTCGATAATTTTCTCATGTTTAATTTCATTTCTGTTGTTTAAATTTTTTATGTATGTGCATTTAATTGGTAAAAAATTGGTACATTTTTAATCTGTTAATCTGACAATTGTCATCGTATTTTTAACCCATTACTAGCCATAATTCGATTGGTGCAAATTTTCAATTTTTTTCATCCAATACCAACTAAATGCTTACAAATTAAGATATTGTGATGGTTTTTTTCGAAAAAATATTCATACTTACAAAAATATAGTACGTCCCATTTTTGGGACATTGGCTGGAAATGAGGCATTTAGGAAACAGTAGAGCTCATAATAAATAATACAGAAAGTTTAATTGATTGAAAATAATAATAGTGTAATATTGCAGTAATATTGAAAATAATACATTTATTTTGTATGGAATGGAGCAAAACATCTATCATGTAGAGGTACATCGCATTTGCCACAAAGTCTCATTGTTTTTTTACTACAGAAGGCGCACCTGCGTTGTGTCGTAATTGGCGTTATCAAATGACTTTTACCGTCAAATCTTACGTCACAGCTCACTCTTCCACCTAGCAATTTAGATGTTTGTGGCCCCGTCCTTTTTGGGGTAGAAGAAGTTGTTTTGGAAATATAAGCGAACGCTATTCTTCTACGTACGTATAGAAGCGATATCTTGTCTTCAGGAGTTGTTACTTGATAGAGTCTCCAATTGTTTACAATGCTTATATCTAAAAGTTGGGTTAATAAAGGCCACCACCATTTTTTGGAACGAATTCTAATCCTATAAAGTGAAACTTGTTTATCTAACATATCCACTCCACCCATGTGCGAGTTATATTCCTGTATGACCTTCGGTATTGGAATTTGAATTTGCTTTCTGTCCTTACGGGAATAACGTTTGGTTTGCCCTAAAGGTTGAACGCAACTATAATTAGTGGCAAGCGAAACGGTTCTATTGTCATTCCATTTTAGAATAAGCACTTCATTTGATCGGTCGAATTTATAATCGAAATAACCTCGCTTCTTCTCTTTTTCCATTGTTTTGTTTGAAATCAATGGGCATTTTTGAGTACGGTTTTCTCGAATTGTTCCCGTTGCTTTCATTTTCAGTGCTCTTAGATTGCACATTATTTCATGACTTGTGAAAAAATTATCAAAAAATAATTCGTGTTTTTCATACTCTTCGGCTGGTATTGAAGAGATAAGATTTGTAATTACCCGAACACCCAACGCTCCTTCGACGTTTTCGCTTTTGCCACAATATGTCTCAAAATTGTATAAATAACCATTCGAACTACACAAGCACCAGAGTTTATAGCCAAATTTTATTGGCTTTCCGCGCATATACATTTTTGCGGAATGTCGCCCGTAATACCGCACCATCATTTCATCTATAGATAATTGGGATTGAAACACACCGAATTTCAAAAAGTTTTGCTTGAGCATCTCAAAATACGGTCGTAGTTTGTACATTTTATCCTCTTTATCTAAAAGCGTGTTATTAGCTAAATAAATATATTTCTTTATTTCTTTGAATCGTCTTCTCGGCAGTGCGTTATATACTAAAGGTACACCAGCATCAGGAGATTGTTGCCAATACATGTCCTCCAGAGGCCACTTGTGATAGGCACTGAACCATAGAACGCCAATGAAAACTCGCAACTCTTCAGCCGTGAGTGAAAAGTCTTGATCGTTTTTTTGCCGGGCGTACAATATGCTTTGCTGTACTATGTAATCTATTACATATTCGGTAAAAAATTGCTCAAAAATATCCACAACAGTTTTTCCATGTAACAGTGATGTGACATTTTCGAAATCATTTTCCGATGCACCGTTTGCGTCAGTGTATTTTATTTCATCTACCCAGTGCGGTGTTTTTGCTGTTTTTCCAAAGTTTGAGTTATTTTTCTTATCAAATTCAGATGCTCTTTTTTCTTTCGTTTTAGATACTCTACGCTTTTTCACGGCAAGTGGTTCATCATCGCTGCTGAATTCAGATTCGTCGCGGATATTAGGTATCAATAGCTCTAGAGTACCTGCAACATCTTGTACTTCTTCTCCTTGTTGATTATTTTCGTCGAAATTCTCCGTATCAGTCACTTCATCTGGCTGTGGTGGAATGATTGCGATTTGAATATCTTCGCCATCAACGTCGTTATTATTCATGTCTTCCCAAAATGCTGGATCCTGTAAAATTTCCTCAACTTCTGTTGTAGTTAGACATTTCGCACCGTTGTACTTTGCAGAGTTCATACTTGTTTTATTTTGATAATTTTATGAATATCCTTCACGCGTATTTTACTATGTCTCTGGAGACCTACACAAACCTGTTGATACTGATATCAACCAATATCCTAATATTGGGACGCTAACATAAACAACATATACACTATAAATACCAGAAAATATAACATCAAATTTCAGTTGAATCACATACTGTAACTCGAGAAGACTATTGATCAAGAGCAATTATATTGTTTTGATTGCATTTACAGTTGTTAAGTACTTGTATTTCTTCCGATGCACGTGAGCTTGAAAGCGTAAAACTTCTAATCACTTTCTAACCTTACTTATTTTATCGTCATCTGGCGATAAAAGTCGATTACGCGTATAAGACCCAAACCACAGCCCAAATTACAATACAGATTTCTATTGTTTTAGTATTGTTATGTTGATTTAAAGTCACGTCCCATAAATGGGACAATGGCTGGTATTCGGTTAAGTCTTTATATTTTAACTTTTAATTTTATTTTAACGATGTTTTCCTTGAAGATGTTTTTATATATTTTCCCATTAAGATTTAATGTAAGTGCAGTTCATTATCAATTATGTAAAACGATATTATATGTGTTTCACATTTTTACAGTTAATAAACCAAATGAATAAGGCAGAATTAATTCAGCCGAAACGTATTGAATAAATCAATTACTTAATAATCGCAAGCCGCAATTCCAAGAAATTAGTATACAATACATATTCTCTATTCTCGTTCTATTTTTCTTACCGTTCTCTTAAGTATAAATGGATATTTTTTTCTTGTAATTCGGCTTAATAAATTATTCTTCAAATAAAAAATACTCATTTCAACGTTTCGACATTGATTGTTTTCATCAGAAAAAATATTTATTATTAGGTGGTTAGATAAGTTAATTTGGATACTACATTTTTACATTTTCAACTTTAACCAATTATAAATCAGATCGACTTACATTGATATATACCGTATGTATTAAATATCATTAGGCATAGAGAATCAACGTATGAGTGCATGCATACAATGTAGACGTACATGAGAAAGCCAGTCCAATGCCAGCGAAGACCGCGACGACTGGCGATTGTCTCCGATAGCGATTGACTGGCAATTTTGCATTCATTCTAGCTGCGGCCGTTACAGTTTGAAAGCGTACAATAAAATTAATGTATAATGGCTCTTTATACACCCACTGAAAAGCTTCAGTTAGTTAAATGGTTTTATGCTGGCAAGTCTGCAATGGAGTGCATGAATTTGTTTGCGCTGACTTTTGCAGACCGTTCTGTACCTTGCAGACAAACAATTTATAATATTATAAATAAATTTCAAACTTGTTTCTGTCTCAATAACTGTACGAAATGCAAACCAAGAGAGGTATTACCACAAAAAATTGAGGAAAGACGGCGGGATGTATTAATTTGTAGTATTGTGGAAATTGATAACACGAGATCTACTAGAAGTGCTGCTGAGGAATTGGGTACAAGTAACACAACTATTTCACGTATTTGGAAACGTAATGGTTTAAAATGTTTCAAATATTAGAAAACGTAAGAAATATTTCCCGAGGACAATTTCCGGAGAATGGAGTCTTGTCAAGACGTTATGGAAAAGATACATCGAGATGAAAATTTCGTTAAAATTATTCTCTTCACCGATGAATCAACTTTTCCATTATACCGAAAGCACAATCCCTCTGTTCTTCGAGATTGGGCTTCGGAAAATCAACACCGGCTTTATATAATATATAATGCAGTGACGGACAAAACCGACCACGCCGATGCAAAGTGTTTCTTCTCGAATAGCTACGCTATTACAGGAAAAGAAAAATACGCATATTACTGCGAGTCCAGTAACTCGTCGCCAGGTGGCGTAATATAGCAAAACCAAATTGCAAATTGCAAATTGGCAATATCGATGCGACAATTCACATCAACCTTTGATACAAAATAATACAAATCTGTATAAAAACAAATTTGTATCTGTATATACATGGACACACAGTACGCATTTACCAGCGTTTGCTTCAACCACCAGACGCATGCATTTCTGTCTCACGACTTTGTCAATGATGTCAATTTGTCAATTTGTTTTTATACAGATTTGTATTATTTTGTATCAAAGCTTGATGTGAATTGTCGCATCGATATTGCCAATTTGTAATTTGCAATTTGGTTTTGTTACAATTCATTTTCCATAAAAATCTAGGATTCATTTTTTTTTAATACTCTAAACTATAAACATATGTTCGACAATGAAATATTTATGCATTACTTCAAAATAACTATAATAGCCAAAAATAAGATATTATGTTATTATAATAACAATTTCAAATTTAAAGCCTGCGAATAAATACTCGTATATGCACAAAAATGCAGACTCAAAAAAAATTACTACAGATTATTTGAATCAAACATTAATGCTTGAAATTCTTTATTGATTTTAATGGGAACATGAAATATTTTATTAAAATTCCTCTCACAGGACTAAAAAAAAGTACACGCAGAATTCCAATAAATCGGATTTTATAATTCTAGACGTGAACATAAAGCGAAAGGAGAAAAGTCAGCACTATACCACATGTAGTGAATAAAATATATATTTGATAAACAAGGTCTATCGAGAATGATTTCAAAAAGGACTAGTCCACTATCTATAAAAAGTTATTTGATCTAATATAACTGAATATATACGTAAAGCACTGAATTAAATTGAAGAACCTAACGTACGAGCCAAAACAAAGTTATAGCGCATAAAAATGTAGAATTTTAGATATTGCTACTATATTTTGTTGTTTAACTTGCTATTTCACTGATGCACAAATTGCATTCTTTCTCTGGGTATTTTATTTGTAAACACGACTGTGAGTACTTTTAATTAGTGACAGCAATTACGATAGTTTTATTGTCCAACGGAAAATGCATGTGTGTGTATATATATATATATATATATATATATATATATATATATATATATATATATGTGTGTACATATTGCTATGGATTTTTCCCCATAAATAGTAAAAATTTATTTAAAAATGAATGTAATATTATTTTGGATATTTGTGTATATCCGTATGTATTCATGTATATTTCTTGTCACGCGCCTTATGGTGCACGCTAATATGTTAAATGCGTCAGCGAGGTCAGACACAAGTTAACAGTTGACAAGAACGTATACTTTATTTAAAAACATTTATAGTTATCTTTTTAAAGTAACTTCGGGTTTGAATTTAATTTAATTAGTTGGTTGGTGTTGTTAATTTCATTACCGATATTTCTACGAGTATGTAATCTCGTAATTTTTGATATTTTACACTTTCTTGTCTACGTGTCCCCCATTATATTTTTTTTACGTGAGTAAAATATATATTTTAATAGATAAAATTATTATTATATTTAATAGAGTTGAATATTGTATTTTCTATTGTATTAATATTGTCGTTTTGAGATTTAGTCTTAGTTATTTGATATAGATAACAAAGAAGATTCTTAACATTTCTAAGTAAAAAAAAACTGTAAATGTTAAATTTGGCACGTTGGTATTTCAAGGGCATTTTTTTCTTGGACATATTAGTGCGCATGTTTTTTTTTAGAGTTCTGTTCGAGCTGTCAAGTTAGTTTATTTATATTGTTCTCCGGGGAGAAATTAGAAATATTCTTTGTGATTTAGATTATTTTTAATTTGTTCGGCTTTCACAAAGGTTTTTGAACGCATGCTGAGGTCATTTCCGTGCGTTATTTTTACCTTTATAATATTGTTAAATGATGCAATATTAATCTTTATACTCTATAAAGATTATTTTTTTTCTTTTTTTTGATTTTTGTATTATATTTTCATTTAAATTTTATATTGTGATTATTATTGAATTGACCTTTCAACAGTTTTATAAGTAAGTTAAAGATATAATTATAACATTTGTCAATACTCTTTTACTGGCGCCTTATAAATTTGTAGAAGAGACAACCACGTTTCCAATTGGAACCCTGAGAGGAAAGCAGTCACATTTTTTGGAAATAAACCGACTGAATATCCTAGCTGGATAGATTTGTCGTGAATGGTGGTACAACAAATATCAAAACCACAGTTCATAGCAATATATTATATATATATATATATATATATATATATATATGTATATATATATATATATATATATATTTATACGAGAGGTCGTTTTTATATTCCCGGACTAGTTATGAAAAAAAGTTTCGAATAGTAATCAAAATTTATTTTTTTATTTAAAACAACCCTACATGTTTCGGCAAATGATGCCTTTATCATGATTTATGATAAAGGCATCATTTGCTGAAACATGTAGGGTTGTTTTAAACATATATATTTTGAAGTAAAACCAGACCTTAAATCGCCAACAAATTGAATTTACCATATATATATATATATATATATATATATATATATATATATATATATATATATATATAATAGTAGATTTAGATATTCGGCGATTTTGCTTTAATATGTATATAAATGAAAATAGTACGTGATGAAGATGGTGATTCTACAGTTTTAATTTTGGATTCGGTGGAAGATAATCCTAAAGTTTCATACGGAGACGGGCGCTTCGACTAAATATGAGAAAATCTAATATTTAAAGAGTTTTGAAGGAACGTAAATTATACTCCTATAAACTTATTTTCAATCATACATTAACCGAGAGCTGATGAAAAGAGTCTTTTGCATGTGGATGGGAGATAAAATAATGGAGAACCAACATTTTCACAAAAGCATTGTATTTTTCCGATGAAGCAACTTTTTCTAGCATTGTTACCGTTTCGTCACAACATGTTCGTTATTGAAGTGATACTAACCCTCACTTTAGAATTGCATCAAAACGTCAATATTTTGTTAAGGTAAACGTGGGGTGTGCTGTTTCTTAACATGGAATAACAGGGCCATATTTTTTTATGCTAATGTAAATCAGCACAATTATTTGGAAATGTTGAGCAACTTCTTCTGGGATAGTTTAAGTGAACTCTCACTTGGAGGATGTATTTTCAACATGATGGTTGTCCGGCCCATCGTTCGCGCATTGTTGCTGCCTGGCTCTACCAAAAATTCGAAAATAGTTGGATTTTCAGTAATGGTCCTGTTTTGTGGCCTCCAAGAAGCCCAAGAACTATTTTAGAGTTTTATTTGTGGGGACGGTTAAAGCAACTAGTCTACATGGAAAACTTGCCTAACAATGTGGAAGTATTAAAAAATCGTATAAGAGATGCTATTGCGTCCTTAACACTTGAAGAAATTCGCAACAGTTACAAGGAACTGCGGCTTAGAGTCGAATTGTGTGCTGAAACGGGTGGCGAATTAATAGAATAGTTTTAAACATTATTGTTTCTAGCCTAATTCTTTTTTATTGTTGTGATTGAAAACAAAAAATTAAAATTTGTAATTCTAAATAGGGGTTGGAAAGTTTCGTAATTCTAATTACAGATTTGGTCATTTAAAATCAAACATAAAATTTAATTCCCTTAGCATGTTTTTGTAAAATCATAAATAAAAATTTTTTCTTCTTGTAAACTCAATCCGGGGACATACGGTATATATATATATATATATATATATATATATATATATATATATATAAAATCAAATAAATTAAAAGCGGGCAAGCAGTCTATCAATAAAAAAACTCATTTATTAAGTATCCCTATATTTCGCAACAACTTTGTTGCTTCTTCCGGAGATAAAAATGTCGAGTTGAAAAAATAATAAAATTGACGGACAAGCACAATAAAATTGATTAATCAATTTTATTTATTATCAATAAATTAAAAGCGGGCCAGCGGTCTGTCAATTAAAAAACTCATTTATTAAGTATCCCTATATTTCGCAATAACTTTGTTGCTTCTTTCGGAGATAAAAATGTAGAGTTCAACTCTACATTTTTATCTCCGGAAGAAGCAACAAATTGATTAATCAATTTTATTGTCCTTGTACGTCAATTTTATTATTTTATCAACTCTACATTTTTATCTCTGGAAGAAGCAACAAAGTTGTTGCGAAATATAGGGATACTTAATAAATGAGTCTTTTATTTGACAGACCGCTTGCCCACTTTTAATTTATTTGATTCAATATATTACGGTCGATAATTTCGTTTAAATTAATTATATATATATATATATATATATATATATATATATATATATATATACAATATATACAGGGTTGGGCAAAAGTAACGCATCAGTCGAATAATTTCGTAAATATAAACTTTAGAACAAAATGTTGTTAATAAAAGTTTTTTGACAAGTTATTTTGTATTGGCTTCAATCATTTGTTTTTTTTTCATGATGATTACATATGACAGACAAAAAATTTTTTTTTTTTTTAATGGAAATAATATTATTTTTTAGACAATTCGGAATCTTTATTAAGTTCTGAATATGAATATGTACTTTTTTCATGGGGTTAGATAATAAAAATATTGAGAAAAAAATAAAATTTAATAAAAGTAAACAAACTACAAAATTAAATTAAATGCTCAAAGTGACGTCCTGACAGTGTCTTAAACGTTCCCAAAAATGACGAATTGTATTTTGTAAACTATTAGGTGGTATGGCTTGTATCTCACGAGTAATTTTTGCTCTCAAATCCTCTAGGTTTCTAGGTTTCTCCTTGTATACTTGCGACTTCAATTGTCCCCAAAGAAAGAAATCCAATGGATTTAAATCGGGAGACCTAGCGGGCCAATCAATAAAACCCCGACGTCCAATCCAACGACCGGGAAAAATTGTGTCTAAATACTGTCGAACATTAATAGCATAATGTGGTGGTGCTCCATCTTGTTGAAACTATAGATTACGGTTTGGCATGCTTGGTTGATTGTCGTTAGGAAATAAAATCAACAGATCTGGTACAATATGGTTACGCAATAAATGTAAGTAACCATCACCATTTAGGTTGTGTTCCAAGAAGTACGGACCTATGATTCGTTGCCCAACAATGCCAGCCCACACATTAAGTTTGTGGCGATGCTGTGTATGATTTTCTCGCATCCAATGTGAATTCTCAGTCACCCAATAACGGCAGTTATGCCTATTTACAAATCCATTTAGATCTTTAGATCCATCTTCTGTCCGGGTCATCTTCGTTAAGTTCGTGCTGTAAGTGTATCTTGTAGGGCTTGTATTTGTTCGCTTTTAATATTCGTCTAATAGATCTGATAGATCTGCTACTCATATCATTTTCTAATCCTAGTTGAGTGGTTGACGTAGTGGGATTTTCCGTTACAGCAAGTAAAACATGAAGACATCGGTCTTCATTAATGATTTCTTTTGGTCGGCCAGCTTTAGGTATATCTCTAACATCGCTCGTTTCTCTAAATTTAGTAACCAATCTCGAAACTGTTGATTGAGCTACAGGATCTCGATCCAAATAAACATTATTGAATAAAGTGCAAACTTCGTGATGTGAACGTTGCCTGTCACCATATCCGACCATCATAAGAATTTCTACTCTTTCTTTAATAGTTAATTTGACCATTTTAACACAAAAAACGTATTAAAAAAAGCAAGTTTTACGATGGAAACTATTTTATTGTGAAACGTCACTAATTCAATGACAGTCAAGAAATCTACAATTTCCAAAGCAATCTACAAAACACTGCACTAGTCCAAATGTACGTTTATTAAATTTTATTTTTTTCTCAATATTTTTATTATCTAACGCCATGAAAAAAGTACATATTCATATTCAGAAATTAATAAAGATTCCGAATTTTCTAAAAGAAAATATTATTTCCATTTAAAAAAAAAATTTTTTTTTGCTGTCATGTAATCATCATGAAAAAGAAAACGCAAATGATTGAAACCAATACAAAATAACTTGTCAAAAAACTTTTGTTGACAACATTTTGTTCTAAAGTTTATATTTACGGAATTATTAGACTGATGCGTTACTTCTGCCCAATCCGTATATACGGGATACGGATAGCAACATCGATACAGACATCAAGCAGCGAATGTCCGATCGCGGAAGTTCGCGAGGAGGAAGATCAAAGTACTGGATCAGTTACTCGAAGCCGCTCAACATTAAGAACCAAATTCATAGATGCCACTTGAGGGTTCGTTATTCTCACCTCACACTCATAACGTAACATTCCAATTTTTCGTAATTCATGAACAGTTAGCAACTCATCTGCGCCTCATCTACAACTCACATTTGAGTGGCAAATGAGTAAACCTAAAGGTGTATGGATAGCTCCCTTTTATCTATTCCTCAGAACATTTTTTTTGTATTTTCTGTTTTTAATCGTTTTTGTGGTATGGATGACTTTTGGGAATTTGTGAATAATGTATAAGATCAAGTGTATATATGGCATATAAAGGTAAAAATATACTTTATAAGTTTATATTATAAAGTACTTATGAATGTTGTTTTATGACAGAAATAATAAGAGATATGGAAAACCCTCTTGAAAAATATAATAACAATGAACTGTTACAACGATAGCGGTTTTCTAGAGAAACCATTCCAAATTATGTATTGGATTACGCTTTTATGCTAGTGGTTCAATTCAGGATGTATAATTTTTCTATATTTATGGTTGTTAATTTTTAAGAGTTATTGGCGATACTGGTAGTATAAGTCAAAGTACTATACATCAAATAGTTAAAGAAGTCTCCAGAAATATTGAAAACTAAATTCTTTAGTTAAAGAACACCAAGCTTTTTTCTTTTCCTCTACACTGATGCAATCTGTTTTTTTTATACTCAATTATGTGTCTATAGTTACCGACGAGTTCCTTTAAATAGATTTTTTCATCGCCCGTGAAATAAGTTCTTTTTGAATACATATTTGAACCAAACTGCAAACTACACGCCAATAATCGACAGTTGGGATCATTAAATGTTATAAAATGTACTATTTCACGCCATCGGTGCTCCAAACAACTTCCTATGATTGGTTTAACGAACGATACGTCATTCGAACAGTGACGTAGTCATTTGACGCTTTCTCACTTTTTCCTTATTTTAGCAACTCGCTAACTTAGGTTCATGAATATCAAAATTGCGATGAGAATGAGTGTTCCTCCAGTGAATAACAACTGAGTGGCAGATGAAGTGACGATGAGTACTACTTAAGTAATGGCTAGGAATTTGGCCCTAAATGCTTACACGAACCGTCACCGAAACATCGTGCCTGTTTTAACGTCGAATACTCGAATGGCCCAGAACTGAAATAGGGAGGGGAGGAAGCGATGATACATAACAGGCCGTGCACTCAATCGCAGCATTCTCACTGCGATATCTGTTCACGCAACATCGCAGTTGAGACAACATACGACGAAATATCGTCAAGAGCGAAGCCGGAAGAAATGGCCGGGCGAATTATTAATATAACAAACCTTAAACTAAATCCCAACTTTGTTGAACTCTGGCCACCTGAACTTCTACAACAAACTCAGGCGATAATCGACGAAACGCACAGCGAAAGCGGCGTGCAAGAGCTACTACGGACTTCACCGAGTTTATTTATTATAAACCCAGAACAACCGACGATACAAGTAGAAATACCAGATCCCGAACCGACCAAAAAAGAAAAATACTCCAGAAAACAGAAAATGAATCATCCGGGAAAGAAAATCGAAGACTTCATCTACCCGAAATTCACGAAGAAACCGAAAACAGACGAAACAACTTCAACAATCAAAATAAAAAATTCGTACGACGTCCTCGAAAACAAAACCGAGGAAAAGATGGAAGAAGAAACCTCCGAACACACTCCACAACCGTTAACATCGAACAGCACACCCAGGGTAAGTGATAAGACACACACTACACTTAACACAAAAACTGAAACAAAAAAAACACACAAAATCGCACCAATTATCATAATCGAAAAAGACAAATGGACATACATACGACAATTACTTAAATCAAACAATTAACACAGTAGAAAACAAAATGGTGAAACCAGGAATACACATCGAACCGACAACAGACGAAGACTACCGAAAACTCAAACACACACTAGACAACGAACAAATACAATATTACACTTTCCAATTAAGAAGTGAAAAGACACTAAAGGTGGTGATGCGTGGCATTCCCACCTTTATAACAGACACTGACATTACAGACGACTTGACAGACCAAGGATACCCGACTTTAAAAATTAAACGCATGAACGGCAAACACGGAATACCAGCACCACTTGTATTAATCGAACTGACGAGACAATACAAGTCAATCTACAACTTACGCGACTGCTGTGGACTTGCAATCAAAATAGAACAACTAAACAAACGGACTGACATTATACAATGCCACAAGTGCCAGACTTTCGGACATCACCAACGGAATTGCAACATAAACTACAAATGTATGAAATGCGGAGACGGACATTCGACACATCTATGTACCAAGACAAAAACAACCCCACCAAAGTGTGCAAACTGCGGTGGTCCTCATCTATCCACTTTCATAAACTGTCCCAATAACCCAAACAATCCTACAAATAAAACCACACCTCAACCTAAATACATACCAGCACCACCCCCAACAAGTAATCCATGGACACAAAGACAAAATAAGACAAAACTTAACACAGTTGACGAATTAGCACTTGCCTTAGGCAACATGCTAATAACACTACTCGACTAACGCAACAAGCGAACAAATACAACACTTCGTTACACAGACACAGACAATAATAACACTATACAACAAAACACATTAAACACACACAACTGAAACGCAAAAAAATGTGATGATGACCAACAAATAAACACACACGACTTAAACGCAAAAACGCGACTGACGCACAGACTGCACATACAAAACACATGACCGCACAAAAACAAACACAACAACGCACGATATTAATCAGACACAAACACATCACAACCCTGGGAGATACATAACAACGGAGTGGAAATGGAGGCAATCTTCGACCACGATTCAAAATTCAAGGACTCATGATTTAAGGACCCAATCGCAGCACATTCAACCGCCACCTGTTCAAGTCGAAGACGAATGAGATGAAACTCGTTGAAACGACGAGATAGAAGTGGAGCTATACCCGAGAAACCACTTTCATAATATATATATATATATATATATATATATATATATATATATATATATATATATATATATGGTAGATTCAATCAGTTGGCGATTTAAGGTCTGGTTTTACTTAAAAATGCATATATTTAAAACAATCTTACATAATTCGGCAAGTGATGCCTTTCTCAAAGAATTTAAAATATAAAGTATATTAATGTCATACTTTATACATTTGTAGTTGTACATTTGCTTATCATGCTGACAGTTCCGTGTTTGGATCCCTGACTGGCTGTCCGAGTAGGTTTTCGTGGTTTTCCTTCTCGTTTAAGGCGAATGCCCACAGCTTAACATCTTAAGCCGCTCCAGGGGCGCATACATAATAATAACTCATGCCTTGCCATTCCCCGTTTTTGTTGTCTAACTATTTTTTGAATACTAAGGCATGATTTATTATTATTAAACTGGATGCATCTTTGAATAGTTTAATCCATGACAACTACAAATGTATAAGTATGACATTAATATACTATCATTTATATTTTAAATTCTTTGAGAAAGGCATCATTTGCCGAAACATGTAAGATTGTTTTAAATATATGCCTTTTTAAGTAAAACCAGACCTTAAATCGCTTAAACTGATTGAATCTACCATAACATACGAATGTCACGAAATTATTATCTATCTTCATATATATATATATATATATATATATATATATATATATATATATATATAACAAGTGTTCATTTGAAAAGTCAATCTAGGTTACTTTGAAATTTTGATAGAATAAGACGCAAATATATTAATATGTGTTTGTTGTTCCGTAAACGTAAATCCAAATGACATTTGATAATGTCAATCACAAATATCAGTTAGTGCATAAAATAATCGTGCGTCGATTCTGGTTTAAATAAATTGCTTCCCAGTTCTAAAATGGCTTTCATTTTAGAACATAATGCACTTTAGAAGAAAATGCATATTTCCAACAAGACGGAGCACCTTGTCACTGTACTGCAGAATCTTTGGATTATTTAAGAGAATTTTTTGATGAGCGTATAATTAGTCGAAATACTGAAATTGCCTGGCCTGCACGTTCATGCGATTTAACACCTTGCGACTTCTTTTTGTGGCCTTATCTAAAAAATAACATATTTGGAACACCTATATTAAATTTGAATGATATGCTACAGAGAATCGAACAGAAATGCATGGAAATTAATAACAATCCAGTAATGTTGCAAAATATCGTCAGAAATTTTGAACGGAGGATTTTAAAGTGCATTGATCTTGAAGGACAACATTTTCAACATATACCTATTATTTGTTATTTATTTGTATGTATGAAACTGTCAAAATATAGGACTTCGTAGGTTAAGTAGTAAATTTTAATTTACGACATACTTCAAAATGTTCTCAGTAAATCACATGCTACTAGATTGACTTTTCAAATGAACACTTGTTATATATATAGACTTGTAAGTATTATCGACCGTAATATATTAGTGAATAATTAATTAAACGGATAAGCGGTCTGTCAAATAACGAAAACTCATTTATTTCACTCTCTATATTTCGTAACCATTGGTTACTTCTTCAGGAGATCAATAACAGAGTTATAATTTAGCAAAGATGCAACTAAACGTGTTAAAATTGATTATCTACATTAAATTGACCAGCTATTGATTTCGCGTCAACTTAAAAAAAAAAAATTAATTTTAAAGCAACAAAAGGCAAATTTTGACAATACAAGATAGATACACAGCAATATACCTCCTACATACATACCTCCTACAGCGGTCCTGCTTCTACGGAATATTTCTACAAGTATAGAAACATATGAGAATATAATGACGATTAATGGAATTGTGTACATCATCATCATTCCAAATGCAGAATATAGAACTTGAAGTTCATGAGAAGGTAAGGTGTTATAGGTTATACATTGTTCGTACCACGTAACATTGGGATGAGGTCTGACTTGGAATACAAATGCCTGTAAAAAAATACAAATTTATATATTTTCATATTAGAGAAACACCTTGTATAATGCGAAATGTTATTAATTTAGTGAACTATCACATACATAATTTCTATTTATAAACAAATTTTGTATAAATAAACAATAATTTTCCAAATGAATCAACTAAAATTTTCAAATCATTGAATATTGTACAATATCTTGTAATTCAGATATTTTACCATAGAGTCGTTTGATACGCTTCAAATGAAACATTGCCCAATATACTTCGAAAAGAGAAAATAATTTATTATTATGTTGTAAATTAATTAAAGACAAGAAATAACAGAAATATTTTCCTGATTTTTTTTGGATATCTATTTACTGTTGCAGTTGTATATTTTGATGACGCTGTAAAATACATAATAGCAATTTATGTATTTATAGGGTTGACGCGAGGGCTATTCTCTTTCTGCTGGGCTTGGTAAAGTAAAACATAATTTATTTACTAAAAACATTTATTTATAATTTTTCAATGTATTCTTCTCCACAGTCAATGCATTTTTGCATCCGTGTAAACCAATCTTGAAAACATTTTCTCTAATCTTCTGGCCGTAGTTTGCTTATTTCATTTTTAAAGGCATTAACCGCTTTCTCGGCCGATTTAAAACGTAAACTCCGTAATTTATCGTTTACCCGCGGAAATAAGAAGTAATTAGGTGCTAGGTCTGGACTATACGGTGGATGCCCCATTATTTTTGTGGTTTGGGCATTCAAATACTCAGTTGTTCGAGCGGCAGTGTGGGCCAAAGCGTTATCTTAATGCAAGATGATTCTTACTCTTGGACGTTTTTCGCGAACATTTTGGAGAACTTGAGGCAAACAAACTGTAGTGTACCATTCTGAATTAATAGTGCGTCTATCATCCAGTGGTACAGTGGAAACATGCCCAGTTATTTCAAAAAATGTGGCGACCATTTTCTTGTTTCGGCTTTTCTCACGAACAACTTTTGTTGGAGCCGACTCATTCTCGACTGTTGCATTTTTAATTTTAGCTTTAAAGTTTAGTTGATCTCCTTAGTATGTATAGTATAGTATACTCGTAAGTCGATATGTGTAAAACTCAGTATACATTTTATAATTACAAAAACAGTAGAAAATGCATTCAAATTCATCCAAATCAATGTATTTCTGAAGAAGACAATAATTGTCGAAAGGTTAAAATAAGTTTTTTATTTAAAGAATAATTTATCAATAAACCAAATTCCAAAACAACCTTACATATATGAAGGCAACGCTCCACAAAGATATATTTCAATTGAAAATATGCAACAGTGTCAATCTGTGATATATTAAATATATTGGCAAAATTTAAATATCGCGACAAGAATTAGCATATGATCGTATGTTAGAACAAAACGTTACGAGATTGTAAACTAAAAATTACCCACACGTTCTAGCTTAGTCGAAGAGACAAGAGTATTTACTTATCCCCGGGAAAATAATATAAAATGATCAAAGCTATTTATCAAATAAACGAACAGTATTGGATGATTTATTTCTGGTAATAGACATTTTATTTAGGTAGGTATAGCAAACGCCAATTAAATTGGTAAGTTCGTGCAAGATTGAAAGTAGTGGGGAGATTTGCATTTGGTTTTACATCAAATGTCAGATAATTCTAACCTCTGAGCGTGTATCACTTAAGATCCCCTAGCAAAGACGTTATGTTCCATCAAACGTCAATGACAAATGTAAAACAGAAATAAGAAAAACACCCTAACCACAATATATAACAATAAATACTATATACGTATTTCGGCAACTAAGTTGCCATCTTCAGTAGAATAACCTTAAAACTGAAAAAAAGAGTGTTAAAACGTAGCGTTTTTGGCTAACACTGAGTGTTATCCCACTGCCGATTTGGTGAAGAGCATATCTTCTAAGGTTTATCTTAGTCTACTGAAGATGGCCACTTAGTTGCCGAAATTCATATATAGTATTTATTGTTATATATTGTGGTTAGGGTGTTTTTCTTATTTCTGTTTCAGATTACAAGCCACAGTCTCCACCAATTTCGAATGACAAATGTATTCCGACAATTACTCGAGTAGTGGGGGAGGACGTTCTTAAAAACGGCTTCTGCTCACCCCCTCCTCGCGCCAACTTAATTGGCGCTTGCTATATATAATATACAAAATTATACATATCATGTACAAAAAAAAAATTAATGTCTTAGCATAATTATGAAATATATTATATAATTAATATACAGTAACTAAAAAAGTTATTTAACATTTGTAGCATAACATTAATCTTCGCTACTGCCCTCTTCTAAAGAAATTATCACTTCTGGAATGTCGTGTCGATCGAAACCTACTTCTTTTTCCCGCCACTGTTGGATAAGCCTTTCAGTGTGGTCTATTGTATGTGACCATATTTCAGGTGTAATGGTACTTAATGCTTTTTTCCACATTGCAATGCATTTTTCAGTGTCACTTCCATCCCCACCAATATCTTGGTTATAATAAGTTTTTGTTATATATATTTTCTATCGGGTTGAAAATACAATGGTAAGGTGGAAGCCATAATACCATATGACCAGATTCTTTTGCAATAGTATCAGATTTATATGTCTCAAGTGGCATATTTAAAGTCACCAATTTTAACAACTCTTTCTTATAACTATCTTCTTGAAAAGGAATATTTTATTTCGTTAACCACTCTTTGATTTGTCCCTTATTCCAAGAATTATTTGATAATTTATATTTCAAAGACGAGAGTGCTAACTTGCTTTGTCTATTAGGATTATAGAAAGTTCTTTTAAACTTGGTATAAGTTTTGTTTGAAACCATGATAAAAATTATTTTCATCCATTTCCCCATGATAATCTTCATATTTTGTTTTAGAATTAAATATTTTCAAAGCTTCTGAGATGAAACCACTTCTGCAGCCTACATGTTGTATAATATACCGTGAGCCCTCTTATTTTATATTACGAACACTATGTTTAGTGCCATCTTGCCATGATCTGTTGCATTTTGGAAGGTCCACATTTCATCTAAATAGACAAATTGCCAAGTATCTGATCTCATATACTTTACATAGGATTCCAAAAAATTAAAACTCCTAACAACAATATTATCTAATTCCGTAAGTCCTATTCTTAGATTGTCTTTCCTTCCGCAAAAACCAATTCTTTGTACAATAATGGGAAGAGAAAATGAGCTATCAGTATAGACATTCTTATGTTTTAATATTTGGAGAATGGAACTTAATGTAACCTGCTACTTATTCTGATACATTGCATAAATCGTATCATGAATGTCAAATTCTGTTCTCAAGATTTCAGTTACAGGCTTCTTTTTTGATTTAACTTTCTTAGCACTAGAAATCTGTCCCTTAGATCTAACAGCTGTACTGATGTTACCTATAGTTGCAACACTAACAGAAAGAGTTTGACCAACACACAAGTATATCTAAAATGATATTAGTAATTTGAAAACGTAACAAAATAGATTTAATTATCTCATTTATAACATATATGGATAACAATGGACCTTTATTATCTTGTTCTTGCGTAAAGTAATTAATTAGAGATGCAATTAGCATCTTTCTATGTTTGCAAAAAGCTTTTGGCATATTATATACATATCACCAATCTAAAAACAATAAAAAACGTTCCAAAAATAAATGATTAGAAATTGTAGCTCAAACTGTAAAAGTGTGAAATAAATTAACAAGAATTAGGAGGGCAAATTCGACAGGTATCAAAAGTAAACTAACTAATTGCCAGGAATGATAGGACAACATTGCACTTTGGAAAACTTTCAATGCAACATAAGAACACTAAATTTATTTTTTTCTATTTTGCGTTCAAAATGAACCCATGAACTCGAAATACGCGCATACGAATCATTTCAATACGCTTTTTTTAAAATTTTTCAATGTTGACGTTGTTCGAGCACAGAAATAAATATCATTGCTGTGATTTAAGAATTTAAGTACTCTTGTATTCAAAAAAATTGCGTACACCATTTAAATCAAGTAAACATTTATTATTAGTTTTTTATCATAAGTAAAAACACAAGAGTTTTTTTTTTATCGGATAAATTTCTCTTTGTAACGAAATTATTTTGCTAATCAGTAATTTGACGAGAAAAACTTACATGAAAAAATCGCGAGACCGAAAGGTCGAGCGATTTTTTCTAATGTAAGTTTTTCGAGCGAAATTACTGATTGGAAAAATATTGAGTTAAAAACAAATTTATCCGATTGAAAGAAAAGCTCGAGTGTTTTTTGGCAAGATAAATTAACGACATGAATAAAACTTTTTAAATTGTCTCCATATTGACGATTTTGTATTTCTTGTGTATTGCGGTATTGATCTTTTGATATTTCCCCAAACCGACTCATACATTTTACGTTCAACGAAACTTAATAGTTATTACCTGTCAGCTGCCAAAATAAATTAAGTGATCCAGGGCTACTAGATATGTAACAGGAAGAAGCATTTTTATCGGAGGAAGAAGCATTTTTATCGGTGATAAAAAGCTATGTAGGTTTTTATCGCTGTCAAAGTGACAAAAATGTCACCCGCAAATGGACATTTTTATATAGGAGTTAATTTATCGTTTAAAAAACGGACTTTCTGTCATTTAGACAAAGGTTATAATAAAGGTTATGTGTTTTTATAATGTTGCTGTTCCCATCTTCTTTTAATTCTTAAAATTGTGCTCTAATTGTAATGAAAGTGCAATATCTCCAATTGACCAATCTTCTTCAGCTTTTGCTATCATAAAATACTTTTCTTGTTCGAAGACTTTTGGTATTTGCAGTTTTTATTATTAAATACAAAATCAAACGGGAAAAAAATAGATGTACGCGATTTTTTTTAAATACAAGAGTACATTTGACAGATATGATATGTGTACAGTTAAGCTCACATAAATCTAGTATAACCTAACTTATCAAAATTGTCAAAATTTTCTAATATTGCCAAGTGTGTATTAAACATACAATTTAGAAAACACAAATAAACTAATACTTAATTGATCCGCCATTCGCATCAATTACCACTGCCCTTAACCTTCTAGGTACAGAATCAATGAGACTTCTTAAAAAATTCGGGTTTTCAACAATGTGAATCTATTGAAAATAACTGGGAGTTATTTTCAATAGATTCCCATAATTGCTCCCTATTAGTAAATCTTATATGAGATCTAGGAATTTGCTTTGTAATTTTTTTTATTTTCTCTCAAATATTCAAACAAATTGTGATCTATATCAGTTGATATTCTTTTAAGACCAGTTCCTCGTTTGCAACATATACTGCCTTCATTTTCCCATATTTTTTTACTTGTAGTACTGTAGATTTGTTCAAATGAAATTCTTCTGCGACTTGTTTAATGGTGCAACTTTCCAAATTTAACAAAATTTGTACTTTGTCTGCCGGAGTCACTTTTCTTGCCATTTTGGATATCAAAAAGTGACAAATGTCATTTTGACATTACAAGAATGAATTACACCAAAACAAAAATTGAAAAATGGTTTATACTAGATTTATGTGAGCTTAAATGTACGTACACTGCGCGACATATAAAACCCGTACAACTCTTATGAGCATAAAAACAGAGTTTTAAAGTTGCGTAAACGAAATAAATATATTCATACAGTCTCTTATAGATAGGTTATACATACATTGCGAATACCTTGCTAATACTTCTTATAAGTTATAACTGTTATAAGTACTAGCACTTAAGTTATAACTTAGGTCAAATTTGACAAGACAAATAAGACATTTCAAATTTGATAAGCCTGGCTTACATTGATAATATGTTTAGTGTACGGGTTTTATATGTCGCGCAGTATACTCTACACAAACAACGTATATTGTATACAATTGACAACAAGATATATTAGTTTCTATGTCACTCATGTTTATATTTTTAAATAAAATATCAAGTAATGTTAACGAAAATCAATAAATAATATGTAATATAATATACTTCACTTACACGGATAGAAAGATTTAACTTTGAAAATGTCAAGTATCAATGTAACCTTTATATAAAAATAAAACTCTGAACTTTCAAATTAAATAATTCCAATTTATTAATGTGAAAAATGCAAAATAGAAAAAATAGTATAAAAAACTCGTTTCATAAGGCCTTTAGAAAACTTGCCGCTATCGCGGCTCGGTTTCTAAACTGATCTCGTGCGACAAAATAATGCCTTATGAAACTTTTCTCTAATATACTATTTCGTTTTTCTAAAGTATGTCATTCATTATTCCTTTGTAATGACGCTTACGTCAAATGCTTAAATTTATCTAAATATAAAAGGACGCATATTATTTCTGTTAAATTTATGTTAAAAGTTGTGTTTATTTAAGAGAAATTATCAAAATATAAAAGGGCGCATATTATTTCTGTTAACTTTATGTTAAAAGTTGTGTATATCAATATCTCCATTTGACATCAAATTCGCGTTGCTCTATTGGCTATGACACGTCATATCATCATTATTAATGACGTGCATCGATTGCTTAATGTCATAGAGTATATATTTATTTTTAAGTAAGTTTTTTATATTAATATCCCTAGGTAAATAAAAGACTTTTATTTCAATAGAATGTACACCAAACCTCGTGATAGTTGCGCGGTAGCAAAACTTATAGAGCTGCTCGCATCGTATTGACGCGCTGATAAAAGGGGCGGGCGTAAAGCTAGATAAGCCGGCTATTGCATAACTCCACCCACTCTAATACAATATGCGCAGACTGGCCCATCGCTATCACGAGGTTTTGGTATGTATGTAGGTTTAGTGCAATAAAAGTATACTGCCGATCAAAATGCAACGAACATCTATTCATTTAGGCGGACGTGCCATTAATGCACAAAGTCGTGAAATTGTTGCTAATGTTATTAGCTATTTAAGTGAGCGTTTTCCAGAAGAAAATGTCTCGACTATAAGATCGGAAGCTGCGAAGGCTACGGGAGTGTCAATGGCGACAATTTATAGAATTGTCAGTGAAAAAAAGAAAATAGACAGTGGTGAATGTCATAGATATCGTTCTCCAAGGAAGCACATAAATACTCCTAAGCGAATAACTGGGATTGACGACGCCGATAAGGCGATTCTGAAACGCGAGATTTTAAATTTTCATGTAACTGAGAGGACTGTGCCTACACTGAAAAGTATTTTACCCAAGTTCAAAGATGTGAGCGGCTTTAACGGAGGTCGGGAGAGTTTGCGTAAAATTGTGCAGGGTATTGGTTTTCGGTGGAGGAAAACACAATCCAACAGAAAAGTGTTGATGGAGCGCCAGGAAATTAGGTTCCAGAGAACAAATTATTTGCGAGACATCAGAAGGTTTCGCCAAGAGGGAAGACATATCGTTTATATGGACGAAACGTACATCCATGCCTCGCATACAACAGTCAAAAGTTGGAACGAGAATACTTCCTCTGAGGGGTTAAAGGAACCTATAGGAAAAGGACAGAGGATGATAATAGTGAACGCTGGTAACGAGAACGGTTTTATCCCTAATGCAACTCTTATATTCCAATCCAGCACCAAGACAGGGGATTATCATTCCGAAATGAATTTTGTAAACTATGCTAAGTGGTTGCAGGAGAAGCTTATACCAAATTTACCACCGCGAACTGTATTAGTTATAGACAACGCACCATATCACAACGTGCAGAAAGACAAGTGCCCCACTACTGCGTCCACAAAGCAGGAAATTAAGGACTGGCTACAGAGAAAAGGCATACCCTTTGAAAATACTTTACTCAAAAGCGAGTTGTATCGTTTAGTTCTATTGAACAAACCGACTTACAAAACGTACGTTATTGATGACATTTTACTACAACACCAGCATACTGTTCTACGATTACCCCCTTACCACCCAGATTTAAACCCTATCGAACTAGTGTGGGCAAGCTTGAAAGAATACGTGGCGAAAAATAATGTGCGTTTTCGACTAGCCCACGTTAAAGAATTGTGCGAAGAATTTTTCAGAGATTTTCCTGTGGTAGAATGGGCGAAACGTTGTGCTCACGCTAGAAAGTGTGAGGAAGCATTCCTTAAGCGCGAGGGAAATAGTGATGCCGTTGTTGATGAGTTTATAATCAACTTTGGGGATGATTCTAGTGGCCATAGTTCAAGTGACGATAGTGATGAATTTTCTTCTGACTGCGAATAGTTAAACAATATTTAGTTTTTTTGTTTATTATATACAATTTTATTATAATTTGCAGGAGTATCGACCGTACTTCGTAAGGGTTAGAGCGTTATTGGGGAATCGGTGTGTTTATGAACGACTATTTATTAACTATTTACTATTTTTCCAGACTATTTTATTTAGTTTTTAAAATATAACGTAACTGTGCAGTTTCAAATTTCATTTTTAAATTAATTAACGTATTTTAATTAACGTATCGATTCCTCAATTACACTTTAATCGTATTATTAATATGTTATTATTATATATTTATTTTCCAGTAATGCTTACAGTTCAAGTAATTTTGGCTAATATGGGAAAGTTTTATTATAAACTTGTTTATTGATAGTTTGTATCCATGAATTGACGTTGCTTCATTACTTAATGAAAGAATTTGTATTAAAAATTTAATAGACAATTACCATAAGCACCTTTTAATGTGACGAGTAATTATCGGTAATTCGAACATTAAATTAAATTATGACAAAGGAAACAATTTCCAAGTAATAAATACGCCAGAATAGTTCTGTCAGTCCTAAACCTGAATAAAGTGTTAAGGAAGGTTATTGATTGTAGCAAAACCGAATTATAAAAATACTGTAACTTTTGTACGATACTGTAAACCGGCTATTGCATAACTCCACCCACTCTAATACAATATGCGCAGACTGGCCCATCGCTATCACGAGATTTTGGTCGTACATGTGTACTTATTTAAATGTGATAATACAGTTTGTGACAAAAAAAAGGGACACTTTTTTTTACCTATTGTGACAGTATTTTGTTCCATCATACTAACTAACAGATACATAACCTTATATTCATGGCTACTAATATTGACAAAAGATTTACTTACAAAACTAAATTAATGTCAAAATCGTTATAAGACATGTCCCGTCTTTTTTTAACGCGAACAGTATGACCAGATCACCTACATGTACAATCGAATGCATTCTCTTCTCTATCTTTTTCTGTATACGTTAACTCCTTATATGAATTGTGTGTTTTTTTTTTAGTGCTTGGTTTAACGGTACGTAGCTTTGATCTGCTTTTATTATTGCGATATGCAGGTTATCGTATTTGTCGTGAAAGTATTGTCGAAGGTTCTTCCTAATTTTCTTCTTAGGGTTATTCTTTCAACGCAATAGTTTGGGTGTAGTTTTCTGTATTTTTGCATAAGTGCACGCATTGTGGAATTAATATTATTAAGGTCTGTCTGTGTCCATCTAATTAGTCCAAAAGAGTGTGTTAAGGCGGATATTGGGAAAGTGGTAATAGCTTTTGTTAAATATTTAGAATTTAGATATTATGACTATTATGATTATTTTGACTTTGTAATATTGGTGTAATTATTTATATGGGTGTAGTTTATGTTTTTATTTTGATGAAAGCCAAGGTATTTTTGTCTTGTTCCTCTATAAAGTCTATTTCAAAATTATTTAGTGTTTCTTTTGTAACGAACTATTTCCTTTTTCGATTTGTAGTGTTTTGCATTTGTTTATACATAACTTATTTTTGCTTGTTATTTTGATGATTATTATTATTATTATCATGATTATTACTATTATTATTATATAGTAATGGAATTATTTAGAGCTAATTTGCTGCACAATGCACATGCCCTTAGGACATGCCCACGAGCGGAACGTATTTCGTTATTTAAAAAATTATGCGTACACACTAACAATATGTAAATTCCAACGATTTAAAAAAAAGGATGTAAAACTGTGTCAAAGCTTTTTGCTCTTGTAATCTTCGCTTGACATATTTAGAGATTTATGTTAGGTTGCTACGTAAAAATTTTAAAAAGATTTACTGGATTTTCACAGCATCATATTCACATTTGCGGATATTCGCGTCGGTTTCTATTTAATAATCCGTTACTTTGTTTCGGAATAATATGCTAGAGCAGAGCGGACATGTAAGAAAAATTTCAGGTGAAAGTTTCCTTATTACTATTCCGCCAAGTAACATCTCTTATGCAAGTCTTAATCTAGTAGATTATAGTTAGTTAAAAGCTAGGTGTTAAATCTGTAAATTTATATCGTTTTAATCTATGCGCTTCACCACTTGTTTTAAACAGCTTACTCGCGAGAATGTTAGGATGTTCACTAATTCTGACTTCCTATTTACTTTTTACATTTGTTTCTTAACCCATTTAATCCCGCTGGTGCGATTTCTCACCATATCACATTACATTTTTTTAGTAAGGGGAAACTCTGTATTTTTAATTTCTAAAATACACACTAGTCTCTAAAAATATTTATATTTAATAAATGTGTTAAGAAAGTGCATGCCTTTTGAAGTATTTTGAATGTCCTTGCATTTCAAATTTTGGTGAAATATTGATCATTTAATATCTACTATTGAACCATAGGAAAATCATTGATATATGTAATTTCTTTTAATTTTTTTTATCGTAAGTATACATTAAATATACGAGGGGCATTCAAGTTCTAAGGCCTCCGATTTTTTTTCTAACTAACTACTCACCCGAAAACTATGAAACTTGTGTTACTTCTCGACGTAATCTCCCTGCAGACGTACACATTTTTCACAACGTCGACGCCATGATTCCATGGCCGCGGCGAAGGCTTCTTTAGGAGTCTGTTTCGACCACTGGAAAATTGCTGAAGCAATAGCAGCACGGCTGGCTGGTGAATGTGCGGCCACGGACAGTGTCTTTCATTGTTGGAAACAGCCAAAAGTCACTAGGAGCCAGGTCAGGCGAGTAGGGAGCATGAGAAATCACTTCAAAGTTGTTTTCACGAAGAAACTGTTGAGTAACGTTAGCCCGATGTGCGGGTGCGTTGTCTTGGTGAAACAGCACGCAGCCTTTCCCGGACGTTTTTGTTGCAGTGCAGGAAGGAACTTGTTCTTCAAAACATTTTCGTAGGATACACCTGTCACCGTAGTGCCCTTTGGAACACAATGGGTAAGGATTACGCCCTCACTGTCCCAGAACATGGACACCATCATTTTTTCAGCACTGGCGGTTAACCGAATTTTTTTTGGTGGCGGTGAATCTGTGTGCTTCCATTGAGCTGACTGGCGCTTTGTTTCTGGATTGAAATATGGCATCCACGTCTCATCCATTGTCACAATCGACGAAAAGAAAGTCCCCAACATGCCACACGAGCAGCCTTGTGGTCGTCCGTCAGCATTCGTGGCACCCACCTGGAGGACACTTTTCGCATTTTCAGGTCGTCATGCAGGATTGTGTGCACAGAATCCACGAAAATGCTAACACTGGAGGCGATCTGTTAAACTGTCATTCGGCGATCCCCCAAAACAAGTCTCTCCACTTTCTCGATCATGTCGTCAGACCGGCTTGTGCGAGTCCGAGGTTGTTTCGGTTTGTTGTCACACGATGTTCTGCCTTCATTAAACTGTCGCACCCACGTACGCACTTTCGACAAATCCATAACTCCATCACCACATGTCTCCTTCAACTGTCGATGAATTTAAATTGGTGTCGCACCACGCAAATTCAGAAAACGAATGATTGCACGCTGTTCAAGTAAGGAAAACGTAGCCATTTTAAGTATCTAAAACAGTTTTCATTCTCGACGCTGCCGCTACAATTCCATCTGCCGTACAGTGCTGCCATCTCTGTGACGTATTGGCAACGAACGCACGCTCATTTTAAAATAATGCACATGCTTCTATCTCTTTCCAGTATGGAGAAAAAAAATCGGAGGCCTTAGAACTTGAATACACCTCGTACAGTCAGCGTTTACATCTCACATTATTTATCACACGCTTTAGAGTTGGTATATAATTGGTGAATGAATCATGGTGAATGAATATGGTGAATAATTGGTGAATGAATAAACATAACTTTTTTTTTGTTTTATGCAAGTTGAAACATGTTTGACTATTCATCTATATACACGTTTAATCATGGGATTATGCGCATAGTGTTAGTACATATTGCCAGAGGTTAGCTGGTGGTGTAATAGCTTTTTAACGAAACTGCTTTAGAAGTGCGATAGATGAATTAAAATCCGAACAAAATGAAGGTATTTTGAATGGATATAATTATCTAAAAGTATTCTAAAATTTGGTTCTATAGGTTTCATTGATACGACGTACGTGTTTTTATTTGATGTGGATATACCAACAGGTGAAGAAAATATCGACAACGAATATGGTTTACCTGGAAATCATTCACAACATCCGGACATTTCTGGAACTTTTGAAGTACACTTACCAACAACAGATAATATCAATTCTTGAAGGCTTTAATTCATCAGACAAAGAAATTAGCATCAAAGAAATATAGATTAACTATAAAAGTTGCTGAAACGCCTTTGGAACCAAAATGGATAAAAGGAGAAATCGATATACATTCACGTGTTTCAAATTAATTACACAATAAACATGTAATTAGTAAACAATTAGCTGTTAAAGTTCATTAGATATATTTTTATTGTTTCTTGATAATGCTGTGCTAGATAATAATTGCATTTTCTTTGAAGTATACTCATGGTAACAATAGTCACGATTTTCTATTTGATAGATCAGATCTTTTAATTTTTTGGGGTATAATGATGGTTTCCACACGGTATATATATATATATATATATATATATACTGTGTGGCCGCCATCGATAGCGCGATGCATGTATTAGTAACTACTGGTCGACTATAATGGGCGTGCCAACTTGAAATGCCACACCGACAGCGGGCGGTATATATATATATATATATATATATATATATATATACCGTGTGGCCGCCATCGATAGCGCGATGCATGTATTAGTAACTACTGGTCGACTATAATGGGCGTGCCAACTTGAAATGCCACACCGACAGCGGGCGTATTATAAGAATTCATTTTCGTGATATTTATTTATCATTCTTTCGCAAAATTGCATACGGCGATAATAATCATCGGGAAAAGGAACTTGTGAACTTGTAAATTTTTATGAACGATATTTATTAGTACGTAAAATATTTTGAGCCGTTGTTTTGCTGATACCCAATTCGCGGGCAATTTATCGACACGACATAGTGGGATTTACTTCGACTAAAGCACATACTCGAATTTCTATATCACTTATATTCTTATCCGGAACAACTTTACTTTTATTAATTACTATAGAAAATGTAGTGTCGAACCGATTAACTGTCCTACGAATGGTGCTTGCATTGGAAATTTGACTTTCAGGGTAATTAGCTGCAAATAAAGCTCGAGTTACTTCCGCGGAATTACCACCGTAAAATTGTTTAATCATAAAGAGTTTTTGCTCCGGTGTATAATACTCCATTTTTTAAATGACCGTTACGTACACCAACAACGCGGTTTATTAAATAATGTGAGCGAGTAGTTCCCCTGACGATATAAACATTGCAACTAACACCCATATGCTGGAGCGACAGCTAATGCGCTTGCGCGCCTACACCGTCTAAATGTGAATTTATTGGACAAATACGACTGCATCATAGGGATATGCGATATACTAGGCTCCCTTGTAATCCATTGGAACATTGCGTCTACTTCTTTACCGTTCTAACACACGGACACCTCTGTGTGTTTTGCTTACACTACAGGTTTCGCTATAGTGCAGATGCACGCGGCCTCATGGTATATGAAAAATGTGTGAAAGTCATATCCATTCGGAATGTGCAGATACCGGTATTTCATTGTTCTTACAAATCATATTTATAAAAATAAATATATAAAAATACACAATAAATATATAAAAATATACAAATATATATATATAATTACTTATGATATGCTTGAAAGCAAGGTACATGAAGGTGCACGTTACACTTAAGACACATAAGAATTGTATGATTTTGGCATACTTTACACCTTCTGCGAGCTTTAGTTTCATGTCATACTATAATTTTTCCATGTCCATTAAATCGTTTCATATTTATCTTATTGCTCTTCAGTAAACGCAGACGACTTGAAATCAAGCTGTCGCAATTTAGCTTCATTTGCCATGTTATATTGTTTCCATGCGTTGACAATAGTACTATCAAGTGCATTACAAATATATATAATTAGCTATTCCGTTATCATGCAGGTCTACTGCTCTCATGAATTTATTATATTGGGTAATTATATAAGGCTGACAAATTATTACATCCTTCTTCTCGTTTCTGTTATATCTTTTAGCAGTATTCAGTTGTTGGACCTTGAAATTATTACTGCATATCGTAAAAACTGCGCTATCATTGTAACGTACAAGAGATATCTTGGACAGGTTATCAAACGCTGAATCATATGAGCCTTTTATCTTTTCCGAAATACCTTTTTCACTTTTTTCACAATTATCAAAATATATTTGATAAAACAAAGGATTTTTTAAAACTGCAAGTAAATCCATAACTACCTGACTACCCATGCCAAAAGCGGATTTTTCATTTTTTTACTGAAGCTCCCCCATAAAGTAATGAATAAAACAAATACCCATCCGACGAACAGAGACACCACAGTTTGAACCCGAATCGTACAGGTTTACCCTTTATTAAACATTTTACATGAATAGCACCTAAAATATGGTATTATTTGCTCATCAATTGATATTGAATGTAAATATGCCAAACTGCAAATTTTTGTCATTCAGCAGATTTCTTATTATTATTTTATAAAACCGACTCACTTTTGCGAATTTGTCACTTTTATCTAATGAATTATTATCAGATAAATGCAAATTCCTTTCGATATTTTAAAATTTATTACAAATCATACATTTCTGTACAATGTTTACACATTTATCCTTATCAGTCGACCAATACATAGGAGTTCGAGGCAAAGTGTGATACCCAGAAACCATCATTATACCCAAAAAAATTAAAAGATCTGATCTATCAAATAGAAAATCGTGACTATTGTTACCATGAGTATACTTCAAAGAAAATGCAATTATTATCTAGCACAGCATTATCAAGAAACAATAAAAATATATCTAACTCACATTATTTAATAAACCGCGTTGTTGGTGTACGTAACGGTCATTTAAAAAATGGAGTATTATACACCGGAGCAAAAACTCTTTATGATTAAACAATTTTACGGTGGTAATTCCGCGGAAGTAACTCGAGCTTTATTTGCAGCTAATTACCCTGAAAGTCAAATTTCCAATGCAAGCACCATTCGTAGAACAGTTAATCGGTTCGAAACTACATTTTCTATAGTAATTAATAAAAGTAAAGTTGTTCCGGAAAGAATATAAGTGATATAGAAATTCGAGTATGTGCTTTAGTCGAAGTAAATCCCACTATGTCGTCTCGATAAATTGCCCGCGAATTGGGTATCAGCAAAACAACGGCTCAAAATATTTTACGTACTAATAAATAACCGTTCAAACAAATTTACAAGTTCACAAGTTCCTTTTTCCGATGATTATTATCGCCGTATGCAATTTTGCGAAAGAATGATAAATAAATATCACGAAAATGAATTCTTATAATACGCCCGCTGTCGGTGTGGCATTTCAAGTTGGCACGCCGATTATAGTCGACCAGTAGTTACTAATACATGCATCGCGCTATCGATGGCGACCACACGGTATATATATATATATATATATATATATATATATATATTATTTTAGTTTGCCCAAATATTAAGGTTTTACATAATTATATAGTATTTCTACAAATAATTGTAATTGAAAATGATTCTGATTTTATATTGTAAGTATCTATACTTGCAAATGGGTTCTGAGTGCAAGAATAATACTGCTTACATTGTCTGTTTTGTAAATATTTATTTCTATTTTACCACGGCTGCCCAGTAGTAATATGATTAATAAATTGATTATTATTTTGGAAAAATAAAAATATATTAAGACTTATTTTTGTATATCAAATTATTTAAGGACATCTATGTGGGAATTATTTCGTAATACTTGTAGGAAAACAGTTATCTATCTTACCTTGATGCTTACTGGTCGTTCAAGTAGAAAATCATATAGTAAAGATCACCCGCTTTTCTGGTTTAAGTTTAAGGGAATACAAAATATATATATTTTGTATTCCCTTGACAAAGGCATATTGCCGAAACATGTAGGGTTGTTTTAAATATATATACTTTGAAGTAATGAACCAGACCTTTAATCGCCGACATATTAAGTTTATATATATATATATATATATATATATAGATATATATATATATCTAACAGTAAATGCAATTATTATATAACGAGTGTTTGCTTATTTCATTATAACTCTATATGAACAACAGAATTCAATAATTCCCCTGTATTATTTATATAAAATATGTAACACACCCTTAGAATATACCCATACATTTCTGTAAAGGAAATATATGTAAAATTGTTCAGTTTATAATCACCTAATGAAGCCAAAGTTTGGCGAAACAGTATTGTAGTGAACAATAAAAAACTTTGAAACTACTATGGTTTATTTTATTACTTTGTATAGTTATTATTAATAACAATAACTATTCATTTTCGCAATGATATCTACTTATTATTGTACCAATTAATAATTAAGTGCTTTTCTAGATTTTCGACACTAAAATTATGTCTTCTACCGCTTAAAATATTTTTATATGTTGAAAACGTTCTTTCGACTTCAACTGAAGTGATAGATGCAAACTCAATTTATTCCATGCGTTAGACAAGTCACGTGGATTAAATTCTTATAAAAAAATAAATTAGCCCCTGCTTTAGTCATATATGTTGCCGCATCTTGACGAAAAGAAGAATTTTGTCAGTCGGCAGAATATCTGGAGCAAAAAAGTTATCAAACTTTCATTAATAAAGCGAACAATTTCTATGCTATTGGTTTTCTATAACTCTTTCGTACTGATTTAAAAAGATTTTGGCAAAATATTTTTGTTAAGAACACGATGCGATTTTATGTAGAGAATGTAAAAAATATCCATTTTATGCATAAAAACTAAAAAATGTGAACTAAAGCTTAATTTTATGCAAAATATATTATTTTTATACCGCTAATCAAATTATTTCAGTGTAGAAGGGATATATCCACAATATTGGGGTGATATTCCTAATAATAAAAAATATGTTTTTTACATAAAATCCGAACTCTAATTATAATAATAGAAGCTTCAAGGTATATAAGAAGAGTTATTAATACATAAATCAATGTTCAGGAAGAAAATAAAACGAACTGTAAACAAAACACATGTCAGGATTTGTACAAAATATGAGGTTAGGTGCAAAGATCCGAGATCAGTAAATAATACAAATGGCTGGATGGGAGTAGAAACTGACAGATGACCAATCACAAAGCAGGATTTTGAATTTTGAACGCCAGCAACAAAAGGCCGAAGTTCAATTTACGCTTAAACTTTATTGGTCAAAAGAAATTGTAAGTTTAAGAATTTAATTTAGAAAATAATTAATTACAACGAAGAAAGAATATAGAGAAAAATAGTTGAAAAGAATAAGCGGCAATGCATTTTTATTTAATATGCATTCCATTTAAGAAAGGACCAGATGGCGCGGCAATCTGAGTATAATTTACACAGGAATTTCAAAAAAATAGATAATTTGTATGTGAGGTTATGTACCTACTAACTTATACAAAAGATTATTTTTGACGTTTGTTTATTAACATATTTTTTATTAAGAAAGCTTAGACTTTAATAGTATATTGTACAACTAGTTCTGAAAATAGTATATTTCACACGAGCGTGAAGTTTGAGGCACGAGCCGTAGGCGAGTGGTTTAATTATGCGAGTGTGAAATATTTTCGGCACGTGTTGTACACTATACTTTTCCGACGACCGCTTAGTGACAAGAATTAATTTCAATGTAAATAAAAGAATGATTCACAACATAATGATATATGATGTATTTCATAAATTTTACATTTAAACCATACAACTTAATCCCAAAACTCTACAACACCTAAAATCGCGTCATTTGATACTCTTATTTTTATGTAAACTTACCAATTAACAATAACTAATTGAATAATCTAATTTAGACAAAACGAAAACACTAGCCAATTTACCAACACCGCGTATCAACAACAATTTGACATTTCAGAGTCATTCATTTGACAGTTTCCTAGTTGTTATTTTATGATTAGTAGGTTGGCACGTCTGTTACTTTGCACACGGTTCTGCGACGATTCTAATTGGCCCTCTTGAACTTTTCAGCACAAGATAACTATTCAACACAGTTTTGGGGATACAATGCAATTTTCAGTGCTAGTAAATCATGCGAATTTATTCTTTTTACATTGTGGTCGTCGGAAAAAATTTTATTCAAGCAAGAAGCGGCAAATATATACCAATGCAAGGTACATATTAGACTTATATAAAATATTTCAATCAGTATCTTATAATCTGTTAATTATTGTTTGAAGGTGTTACATCTACAATAAATTTGGGCGTAAATACAGTGAGAATGTGTTAAAATTACTAGAGGAGAAATAGATCAAGACTTTTGTGTAAATGTGAAACTAATAAATTTAAAGGATTGATGGTGACAGTGTATTATAATTATCATAATATTTGTGTATCGTTTAGCTTAAAAAATATAGCATTTTACAAAAATACAGTTATTTTAATAGTATCTATAATGAGAGAGCAATAAGGAAATTCATTTTCCTGCACATCATTTCACATAATTTGGATAAAAATTTTTATACATCTAAAAAAGGTATTTAAAAATATTTTCATTTTACAAAAGTAAGTAAGTACATAATAAAAAGGATAAAACAGCGATTTTGCACCAAAAGATAGGTAAAACGTAAGCATTTTTCCAGTTTCAGTATTTGGTTAAACATGTGTTCATTTCTTTATTTCAAGTTATTTCTGATTAATACTTACATTTTTGCTTATGTATGGGAGAAATTGTAACTATCGTACATGATTTTTTTTGCTTTTAGCAGAAATATGGTTTGATTACAGTTTCAGATTTAAATGTAATTGAAGAAAAAAAATAAGAATAAATAAAAAAGAGAAATTTCTCAGAATAATTGAAACATACATGAGTAGGTAAACCCTACCAGTTTTGTATAATACAAAGGTATTTTTAATAATATAAAATATTATTAAAAATCTGGTGTGAAGAACACAAATGCAGGTTCACTATTAATATTTTCTGTGAACGTGTCCGAATATATCCTATCCCCAGAGACGTAGATACGTTTGTGTTCTTCACAACAGATTTTTAATAATATTTTATATTATTAAAAATACCTTTGTATTATACAAAACTGGTGGGGTTTACCTACTCATGTATGTTTCAATTATTCTGATACATTACACATGCGGTTAAGCCGTAGTACGAGTGAAGGCACAAACAAAATGCAGTTTTCTAGAGATATTGGCTGTGCCAACCTTTGGAAGGGCGTCGTTACTTCACATTAATTATGTGGACGGTAAGCGAGGTACTTCGGCTGTCTGACAACAGGCGGCGCCGAATTTACTTCTGCGCTCGGTCTGGATAATTACGGTGATAGGGCGATGTGGTTCTTTTCTGTGAATGTGTCTGGGAATATCCTTTCTCCAGCAGGGGCGTACCGATGAGCCTGTAGAAAGGTGAAATACGTATCTACGTCTCTGGGGATAGGATATATTCGGACACGTTCACAGAAAATATTAATAGTGAACCTGCATTTGTGTTCTTCTCACCAGATTTTTAATAATATTTTATATTATTAAAAATACCTTCGTATTAGAGAAATTGCTTTCATGGGAAACTCTGTGTGTTCAGTAAAAACAATTTTTTTCATAAATGTCTGAACACAATTAGTGTAAAACCCTCTTTTATTAGTAGAGCTGAGGATGTTTGCGGTATAACCATGGTTATACCGCAAACATCCTCAGCTCTATTTATTAGCATAATATACATGAAATCTTTTACCTACACTTACATAATTATATTAAAAAAATTATATAATAATTTCCTTCTTGGAAATTTCATTAATATTCCGCGATTATCACAATATCTGGTAGTTACTTGAGACCCAGGACGTCGAACAATTTCTGAGGACCTGAAACAACTTACAATCTCATGAATGTATATGGTAAACATTATTATATAATTATATTTGGTTTACATTTTATTCACTATATTTTCCAAACTATACAATTTATAAGTATAAAAAAATATATCTAACACATCACATACACACACGAATCTAAATCAAGAACATCACACACACATAACTAAATTTAACACACCACAGTTCATTATGTTGCCTATTGTTCATGAATATATATATATATATATATATATATATATATATATATATATATATATATATATATATTGAAAACTACTCATCTTCAAGATCAGAACCTGAATCTAATGAAAATTCTGAGGATGACCCAGTATTTACAGTAAAAGTCAAATTTTCTAATACATTTCAACAATATTATCTAAATCATACATTTTGTTTTCTTCTGTTATAACGTGATGAATGCTATTTTTCCATGCGTCAGCATCAAGCATGTCTAATCCTTCTAATAATAAATTTCTTACTTCCTCCAATTTAAATGTCTTATTATTGGCCGCAACATGATGCTTGACTTGAGCCCATATAAGTTCAATGGGGTTAAGATTACAGTGATATGGAGGTAAACGTAAAACTGTACGGCCACTTTCTCCAGCTATTTCATCGACCACGTATGAAACTGGATGACAGGATGTTTAATTTTTTACAAACTCAAACAATTCAATCTTTAGCATAGAATTATCAGCTAAAATTCCTTCGGTTAAAAGCCATTCAATGAGTGCCTCCTTTTTCCATGATAAAGTAGGTGACTTTTCTGTTTTAGTAGAATGATAAGGCGCATTATCCATTACTATAACACTATTGGGCTCAAGAGAAGATAATATATTTTGCATCCATGTGATGAATACCTCACTATTAATATCTTCATGGTAATCTGCAGTTTTCTTGGATTCAAATAATAATAAACCCCCATTCATAAAACCAGTTTCGCTGCCAGTGTGAAGCACAATTAGTCGCTTTCCTTTGCCAGATGGATCTTTTAAACCAGTAGAAAGACCTTCAACAAATGCTTGCCTTGGATTAAGTACCGTTGTATCTTTCCATATTTTTGCTTTTGTGTAACCTGCATTCACCCATGTTTCATCTAAATAATAGATTTTTCTCCCTATTGCACGAAACTTTCTTATACTTGTCAAATAACGACGTCTCCATAAGATAATATCTTTTCGTTCAACTAATATGTTATTTCATGTGCGTTTTTCCTACTTGAATCCCAGTTTCTTTAGGCTTCTCCAAAGTGATGTTCGTTTTAAAGGAGGTAAACTGGCATCCCCTTTAATAGCTTCACATATTTTTGTGCAAGTTGGTAACTCATTTTTAAAGAAAAATGAATGCACGTGCCTTCTAATCGTACTTTTTGATACTTCATCTAATTTATTGTAACCATCTCGGCAACTTCGTTTTCTTAATTGAGACTGTGTAACTCCAGACATTTCAATTTCCTTAATAATGTCAAACATACTATTCCCTTGAAGTTTGACGAACAGCAGCTGTTTTGGACATATTAGATTTGTTCTTAAAATACACATTGTAAGCCATCTGCCTCTGTCTACTTTTTATATATTTTCCTTTACGATTTTTTGATGGACCTGGTAAAGCGGCTCTAAAACGATTGCGATTAAATAAATGAAATATTAATGAGTGATAAAATATTTTTAGAAAATGATGTTTTCACTTTATAGTCTCTATAAAGAACTATCTTTAACGAATATTAATAATAAATAGCACAATAAACAACTAGTAAAACATGTAAATAATTAGCACAGGCAAAAATACCGGTCAGTAATGACAGCAAAACGCTAATTTGACAGAACTAAATAAACTAAATTTCGCCTGCATAAAAGCGGCCTCTATTTTAGCCAATCACAAACTCTTATTTTAAGCCCTATCTTTCCCAACGGTTTATTCTTATTTGGAACAGACATTAGTGACATAATATAAAACAAGGGTTGAAGCGTAAAAAGAAACGAAAATGAAAAAAAAAACAAGATGAATTACAGACTGAGAACCTGAAAACTTAGTGTACTTGAAACAAACGTTCAATAGCACACTTTATTTATAACGAACTTATCAGTAGAATCAATAATATCTATATTTGAATTTATACATACAAGGACAAAACACCTTGAATTATTACGTAGCGTATCGAGGGTCAAGATGCCCTAGACTAATTGAGACAATCAAGTGTGGTATTTAAAAGATTCTATCACAATCTAAGAAAGACTTCAAGGCTTTATGTGTTTCATATAATTCCTATGATAGTTTTATAATCGTAATTAGGTTAAGATGAAATCACAAAATATAATGAGATTTAGGATACATGATTTGTAAATATGTGTATAAAATATTATGCAATAAAAGCATTCTAACAATTAATATCTTATTGTATCATTTGGAGAGATATGCGTCTGAAGCAATATGCTCCAACCATAACAAGTAATATCAATTTTACTTGGTATGGTTGGAGTAATATGTAACAAAGCAGCCGGTAAGTTATGAGATGGCAACAGATAGTAGTCGTACAATATTAAGTTTATCTCCATAATACTCCAATCGAATATATTTGGGCTCAAGTTGTTGTTAATAACAAAATTATTCTGTTCGAAGCTATAATTTCTTTAGTTTAGTTAAACAAAATTTTAGGAACAATCCCGTTGTTTTCTCTTCATTAATTTATTATTTTCGAATTCTATTGTAAATTGGATTTGGGTTTTTGTTGTTTTGAGTTAATTAATTAGTTCTTTTGTTTGTTTTTCGGTCTTTATAAATATACTGAAGACGTCATCTACATATATGGTCCAGTGTAACATGTGCTTTATGATTTTATTACCCGTGAATAAGTTTTTTCTTCAAAGCGCGCCATCTAAATTTCGGATAATAAAGGGTTTAAGAGATTTTTCATGACTGGAGTGTTAGTTTGTTTGTGGATACGATTTTTAAATTTGAAGTAGTTCTGGTTTATGCACGTCTTTATCATTTCAACCAGTCTGATTTTTGTTTATCTTTGCTACTGATATTAATATGCTTTTTGTAAAGATACTCATCGCATGGATAAACTTTTGACTTTTTTAATCGTCAATAAATATTCACTAAAATCGACCTGTCTCGTATAGCACGTAAGTGCAACTGAAGGAAATAAATACCAGTAATCAGAGCTGCGCCATATAATACAATGCCTGTCTAAAGATTGAGCCACAGAATTTACTGAAATAAATGAAAAGCTTAAAGGATAACTGAAAGATACTCTAGTATCACTCAGTATCATTTAAATGTAACTATGGATGATCGGTTAGTACTTTATATAAATCCATTTGAAGTCATGGTGAATTATTAGCATCCAACAAAAATCTTCTGAAAAAAAGTGTTGTTCAGTGCAATTGATGCTATAATAAAAAGTTTCACATAAGCAGTCCTTTGTTAAGAATATTTATTTTTCAAATTGATTATAGAATAATTATTTATTACTTTAAGAACAGTGGTAGTAATAGTTAAATAATGCGTAGTTCTTCTTCGGTGTTTTTAGTTTCTACTACTATAACTAAATAGAAATATATTTGTTGATATTTTGTGTTGTCTTTAAGCCATCCGTTAGTTTAGGTAGATACAGCGATAACATTCAATGAAGGTAGACAGGTAATGTTTATTAATTTTTCTGCGAAACAAAGTGTAGATATCACTGTGTATCTTTCCTGCATTTAAAATATGTATAATTATTAAAGAGGCGAAATTGAGCTGCACACCATAGACGCGCGCTTGACAGAAATAAAATAAATACTAAAAAGCAATTTATAAAACGTTGTGAAACACTTTCCGTTTTAAGCGTCTTCCGTGAAGTCACAATGTGGATGGGATCTGTTAAGTATTTGAAGCATAAGATATGTTCCCACAGTTGCTTCAGCAAACTGAGTAGGTACACCGCGGAGAACAAATGTACTTATATGTAAAAAAAGACCATTCTACATCTACTGATGCAATCGTTGCAAAACTGGAATAATCATTGAAACTCATTAACGATTCTATAAATACACCTTCAAAAATTTGTTTTAATGTGGTAAAATCCAAATCTTTCTATAAAACACTCTCGATATAATACCGAGTGACTATAAATGATCAAAGCAAAAATTTAATTTGGCGACCCTGAGAAATTGGCTTGCTTGGTCATTCACTTTATATTCATCTTTTTTGAATGGAATATTTTATATAAATATGGATGACATATCGTTAAAATTACTAGTAAATCAATACTAACTGATATTAAATGTGAGATATATACAAAGTGATCTATATTACAAATAATATAATTTTATACAAAGAAAATGCTGGCAAACAACTGAACATCTAAACTCTGAACTAGCAATAAACTGCTAAATACATTATTTAATATTCATGGGTCCACATTTGCAATTACCTCTTTAATTGCGTACCGTAGATCCTGTGAATTGTTTAGGGGATTCCGAAATATTAGTTTTATTAAATAAGGGAATAAAAAGAAATCCAGAAATAACTATTAGTTAATTCAATTTTTTCTACTGTTCTAATTGATTTAGTAGACATTTACTATCCGTACTCTAATAAGATTCATTACAAACAGATATTTCATTACGATGCTGGTCGCCATATTATTTCATGCTAATGCATCCACCGGCATACACACGTGATCCACACAGTAAATGTCATATATCGCAAAAGAATAACCTACTATGGGAATAACATTTTAAATTTTAAAAAATTACCTAAATGCCGTCGTTTTGTTCAGTTGAAGATTATTTAAAGAGCTGAAAAGGATAAAGTTCGTTTAGATCTCCGCTGATCTGGGCCTGTCACTGGAGCGTAGAAAAAGTAATATCAACAGCAATATCAATAGCAATATCAACTATTGCCATGAATATTTGACAAATCTAAATTTTGGCAATTCAGTCACCTACTCTACTGCCTCTGTCGTTGTCCTATCGTTTATTTAATAGTTCGCATATAAATAATGTAATCATAAACAAAAAATAATAGTTTTTTTAACTTTGATTTTCACATTTATGTGTCTTGTTTATATGTAATAGTTTGCGTAACAGTTCCTTAGATGTAACTATGTTGAACATTGTTGTAATTTCAAGTAAATAAATTTTGAAAATAAAATACAAATTATTAATTAATTAATTAATTAATTAAAATACAAATTGTTTAGTGCGTCGTAGAAGAAATAATGTATGCAATTCGCATTTAATGGTTATTAAAATATTCGTATTCTTTACGACACTCGCCTTTAGCATGTGTGGTAACCCTCTCTTCCTCTTCTTCTCTGTTTTGGGTTGGACGCCACCACGTCCAAGCACTTGAGCTCTTTGTACTATCCCCAATAGATCTCTCAATTCCACTCTGTTAGTCTTGTGTCCTCGATAAAAGCCACTATCCTCCTCAGGGGAAGTTTGAGTACACTCGAAGGATCTAATAGATCCCTCCCGAAATATTTCTGTCTGAGTTCCTTCAGTTCCTCACACGTTCATATTACATGAAGGCTAGTTTCCTCCTGTTTTTTACATCTCCTACACCAGGGCTCGCTAACCAAGCCCATGATGTACAAATGCTTCCTTAAAGGACAATGTCCGGTTATTAACCCGGTAATTATTTTAATTTGTTTTTTGCTATTACGAATTAGGTTGGTTGAAAACTTTCCGTCCAGCCCCATTAGTAGTATTTTGGTATGGAGTTGACCTTCCGTTAACCTCCATTTATTTTTATGTTCTTTTTCTAGCCATAACCAGATATCCCTTTTAGCGGAATCCTTAGTGATTCCACATACAGGTTCTGGTTCTATGAAGTTCCTATTAGTACCTTCTTTGGTCAGTTTGTCGGCTATCTCATTGCCTTTAATTCCCTCATGTCCTGGCACCCATATCAGCGACACTGTATTGTCTTGTGCCAGGTTATTGAGGACCTGTTTACAATATTTCACCAGCTTAGACCTGGTAGATGGGTTCATAATGGCTTTAATAGTCGCCTGACTATCAGTCATTATGCTATTTTTTTTGCTTGCGCAGCCGGCTTCCCGAATTTCATCGGCGCAGGCTACGACTGCTCACAATTCGGCCTGGAAAACCGTAATATGTTTCCTCAGACATATCGATATCTTCCTTCTAGGGCACATTCCGCACATGCCTGCACCTGCCCCCTGACTAGATTGTGATCCGTCAGTGTACTAGGTGCCGGCACCATAATCGATCGAGCGACTTTTTGCCTGTTCCCTGGTTGGTATAGGTATGTTCAGCTTAGCTGTAAACATAATTTCAGGTGCCATACTGTCCACCGACATTTGAAAAATCGGCTCTTTCAGTATAGTTCCTGTGATATCTGTATGGCTCCCTACAACCTTGCTAGGACACCATACGTCATTGGCCTTCAGCCTCAGTATCGCAGCCATTGCCTTCGCCCTCATAAATAGTTCCAGCGGAGGGAGACCCACGATGGCCTCAATGGAAGCGGTTCCCGTGCTCTTCATAGCTCCCGTGATTCCCAACAGGGCCTGTCGCTGGAAAGTCGTGAGGAGCCCCACCGATGATGTCCGCTCCATCCTCCGCCACCAGACAACTGCTCCATATGTAATCGTTGGTCTTATTACTGCTGTGTACAACCTGTGTACCACATTTGGTTTTAGTCCCCAGGTCTGCCAACAGCCCTTCTGCATCTCCAGAAGAGCTGCGCCGCCCTGTCTGACATTTTGGCTAGCGGTCTGCTCCATTTCAGTTTCGCGTCAAGTGTTATGCCTAGATACTTCACTTCATTGGTTAGTTCTAACTCTTGTCCAAACAGCTTTACGCTGCCCAGATCATTTAGTTTTCTCATGTTGGTAAAGGCTACCAACCTGTTTTTTTGAGGATTGACAGTTAATCCCTCCTCAAGGCACCATCTTTCTACAATTCGCAGAGCATTTCGCATGATGCTCGCCACTGCTGACACTATGACAATGTCATCGGCGAACCCCTGCGTCCATATTCCCTGGTCATTTAATGTCCTGAGGAGATTATCCACTACTAGACTCCATAGTAGCAGTGACAATACGCCTCCTTGAGGACACCCTTTTGTTGTCCTCATGGAGATAGTTTTGTTTTGCATTTGGGCATGAACTACTCTGCTACGCAGCATGTCATGAACCCAGTTGCATGTGGTGCTTTTTATTTTTCGATCTCTTAAAGATCGAAAAATAGAAGACATCAAGGTGTTATCGAAAGCTCCCTCTAAGTCTAAGAAGACTGCAAGGGCAATTTCCTTGTAGTGTAGGCTCCTTTCGAGCCCTCTCACCAGGCTATGCAGGGCACCTTCACCTGATTTTCCCATCTGGTATGCCTATTGCAGTGGGTGTAGAGGAGATCTATCCAGAGCCCCTTCTTTAATATTTAAATATATCATTTTCCATAGTCTTCAACATAAAAGAGGTAAGACTAATTGGTCTAAATGATTTAGGGTGGGTATATGTTACTTTTCCGGGCTTCGGAATAAACACTACCCTAGTTTCTCTCCATGCCCTAGGGATATAACCCATAGCATGGCTAGACCTTAATATCTTCAATAGAGGACCCATAATTTCACCAATTCCCTCTTGAAGGAGCTTGGGAAACACTCCGTCTGGTCCTGCGGATTTATATGGTTCAAACTATCCTATCGCCCATCTAATTAAATGGGGCTTGAAGATCTCGTTTGATATCTCCCAATCATTCCTAGTCGCCCTTCAAGAGGTGACAACTTGATTGGTATCACAATCATCCATATGCTCCGAACCTGGAAAGTGTACCGCCAGAAGATACTCTAAAGTCTCTTCTACGGTAATGGTACACCTCCCGTCCGATTTTTGTATAGATCTAATTGCGTTGGAAGGATCTTTTTTGAGAATTCTGTTTATTTTGGCCATGTCAGGAACACCTTCGATGTCCTCACAGAATTTTCTTCAGGCCTTCCTTTTGCTCTCTTTGACTTTATCATTGTATTTATTGAGGAGAGCCTTGTAGGCTTCCCAATTACCTGTTTTCTTCGCCCTATTAAATGACCGGCGAGTTTCTTTCCTTAAATTGGTTAACTCTGCATTCCACCAGGCAGCCCGCTTAGCTATACGGCGCTCCCTAAGGGGACAGTTATTTTCATAGCAGGAAAGAATGGTCCGTTGCAACCATTCAACAGCCAACTCCAGCTCTTCCACATTCCCTATTCTAACAGGGATATTTCGGGTCGAAGCTAACAGGTCTTCCTTGTAAGAGCCCAAGTCTGTTCTCTTGGGATCCCTGTATAGTCTGGGTTCCGTTAAATCTGTACATAGATCATAGCGGACATACGCATGATCAGAGAGCGACGGCTCGTCGGATACATGCCACCCGCTTACAATATCCCATATTCCCAACGTACATAAGGTTATATCTATAACTGATTCCCCCCTTGATGTCTTAAATGTCGGTTTATCACCTTGATTCAGACAGTCAAGTTCAGTACCACAGAGATAGCTAAAGAGAGACTTGCCCCTATAATTATTATCCTTGCTGCCCCAAGCCTTATGATGAGCATTGGTATCTGCGCTGATAATCAATTCCAGATTGTTCTTACTGGTATATGCCACCAAGGCCTCAAGATCAGGCCCTGGTAGCTCTGGAGAGTCAAAGACTAGGTATAGAGACGCAATTGTCGTCTACAATATCCCCTCATCGACACTCAGTCTGATCCTGGCTGCCGTCATGTCCCCACTGCATAGCTCCATGATAGGCATCAGGTCCAGGTCGTCTCTGAAACAGATACAAGTTCTAATTTTAGTGTCTGGCACACCGACTAACAGCTCCCTTCCCCTAATATTTAGTCCTCCCCCTTACCTCTACTGGTTGTGGTATGGTTCTTGGATGAGGAAGATATCGATATCTTCAGCCAGCGTCCTTTGACAAAGTGCCGCTGTGGCTGTTTTCTTATGTTGAAGATTTATTTGAAGAATCTTCAACATTTTGACCCTTAGAGGTTGATGCCTGAGGTTCTTCCAGAGTACCCTCATCCTGCATCACCGGTTTCTAGTCTTTTTTTTGTTTCGAGGGTTACAAAGCTAGCCCACTGAAAGCGATAGTAACGTCTCCAATCAGTCCTCACCAACTTTTCCTCAGACTCCTTGTCAATCCGAAGGCCCACATGTAGGCCCTTTTTGGAAGACCTGGAACTGAGGGTAATCCATTGGTCCACTTTAAGCCCTGGATTTTGCCTCTCGAGTCGTTTCAAGCCCACTGTCAGATCCTCTTTTTTAGTCTCCGGCAGAAACGCTAAAACTCGTTGCTGTTTTGGCAGCTCCTCGATCTTTACGGGTTTCCAAAGAGTTTATCTCGAGAGGTAATCTCTCGTAGTGTTGAACGAGTCTTCATCTGCACAGATGACTCCATAGCAGCCGTCGGGAGGATTCAAACCTCGGCGCCTTTTGCGCCCTATCTATGACCATCATCAGTGCCTCTTGTACATTTCCCTCAGTCACTAAGCTGACCGGGTAATCTTTAGGAACTATTGCTGCCCTAATACCTTTAAGAGCTGCTTTGTAACTCACGCCCGAAGCAGAAAACTTCGTGCGCTTAGTTACTTTATCCTCAGGAGTGCCCCTAGCCGACACGGTTCGCTTAACGGCCCCTGTTAGCTTAGGTTCTCCCTGAGGTTCCTTTTGGGAAAGGGGAAACCTTATTTTGCTAGTATCCACCCCCTGTTTCCTCATCTTCTTTAATTTCTTTTTTTGTGCCCCGGAAAGATGTTTTCTTTCCTTGGGTGCACCCTCTCTTTTCGCAACGTTCTCAGTTTCAGTCCGTTGCGTTTCAGTTTTGTTTTTCGGAGTCTCATCAGTCTCCATTGCCAAGGGAGTCTCTATAGACTCCTTAGGTTTTGGATTCTCCTCAGACTCCATCTTTTTAATATTTTGTTTTTTTTCCCGGTTCATATAATTCCCACGAGTATGGAAGAAGTATGAGGTCAATGCCCGCAGAGCTTCCATTACACGCACAAGGCGTAAATACAAGGGGATGCCGCCTAGTGCCCCCAGGGGAACGTTTGAGACCACATATACCCCAGTGGCCATTCAGCTCTAAGCATGTTGCCTTACACCGTAGCTTGGGAGAGCTGGTCCACGGTGACAGCTTTCGCTAAGGATTAAAAGGTTTTTAGACCTATCCATCCCGCTTATGACTGCCACTAATCAGGTCACCCAAGGGAGACCTGACCGTCCCCTTATCCGCCACCTAGGGACGCGCCTGGTGGGTAGCTCAACCCCCGCGGAAGAGGTCCGCGAACAGGGTGGTAACCCTCATACTCGTGTCTTAATAGCCATCATTAAATGCTCATTGCATAATATATTATTATCCAAATGATTTCTAAATTACTTTAAAATAGTGGTGTCGTATCTCACGACATTAATTGCTAAAATAATTTTGACCTAGTAATTCCTTGTTTTGACATGGCCACCCAAACATCAATTTCAACTGGTTGCAACGACGCTTCTATTAAATTGTGTAGATTTTTAATTAATTATTGCGAATTAACATAACGGGACAGGTGAAATCATCCTTTGATTGATAATATAATGTAGTCGTTTTCTCGAACAACATTACTGCGACATTAGTACATACAATACTCCATACGTTCATTTAAGTCGGCGATCAAATTATTACTGACGATCGGGACCGTTTCCGGAGCTCTCGATAGAGATACTTTGTTTCTCCTGCGCAGTTCAATATTCACCCCATTAATGATGATATATGAGAGTGAATGTGACTATATGCGAATTTTGTCTACTAAAAATTTAATTTAATTTATAACTAAGCAAATAAAGGCTTGGCTAAGAAGGGTTTTTCGACCATATCTTCTAGATGCCATGATTCCATTTAGAAAGAATATTACATACTTCCGGTGTAAGTAATTTTATCTCAATGTATATTATGTAATAATTTGCATAAGTAATTAATATAACCATGTAATTAATATTGTGTCCTTTGCATACTTGTATATTTGTATTTAATTTCCTTATGGATATATTTTAAGCAGCTAGAAGAAGAAGAAGTGGTAAACATGTGTTTAATTTTTTACCCTATGGTGAGAGATTTCAATTTTTAAGTGCTCAGTTATAGAAAATCAGATACTACAGTGTAATTCTTAATGTTTGAGAACAGTTTGAATTTACGGCCATACAAACTTGTTTAAGTGTTTTTATCATTCAATACGTGTTTCTTTTATTTTTTTGTCAGTAGCGTCTCGCACTGACTGATTAATTACTCAATAAGAAACACATTTATTAATAATTGATTAACCAAAATAGTATATTAAAACACAAGTTTCATAAGGCACCATTTTGTCGCACGATTTTATGAGCCGCGATAACGGCGGGTTTTCTAAAGAACGAGTACGAGAACGAGTTTTATTTTGCATTAAAATTGAATTGAAATGATTTAATTTGAAAGTTCAGAGCTTTATTTTTATGCAAAGTATGTAGTTGGTCACATTGATACATAACATTGTCAAATTTAAATGTTGCCATTCGCCAATTATTTTTTATTAATTTTCGTTGACATTACTTGATATTTTATTTAAAAATATATGTATGTGTTACATAGAAACAAATATATCTTCTTGTCAATTGTTTACAATATACGTTGTGTATCATTTTTATTTTCTACTTATATTATTTCTGTCAAATGTACCTAAATTCTTAAAATCAAATGACAGCAATAAGATACGTATTTCTTTGTTTGAACAACGCCAACAGTGAAAAATGAAAAAAAAGCATATCCAAAATGAAGCTCATTTTGATACTATTTTGGGTTTCGTAATGAGTTCATTCAGAACGCAAAATATAAAATAATATTTAAAATGATATAGGACTCACTACATAATCAACAACACAATTTGAAGTCAATAATGCATGAAAAGCAAATATAAATTATATGAATAATAATAAAAATTCATGCTTCAAAAATAGAATGTCGTTGGTACAGATGCGAGCAATAAATTTTGGTCATCAATGTCATTCTTTGACAAAATGTATGTTGCTGTATTGTGAAACCGTCATAATAGAAATATATATTCATAAAATATTAATAAAATTTACGGAACTTTTTGCAAGTCCTAGAAGAGATGCTACTAGTTTCAGAGAGTCTAGTTTCTATTAAGGAAATAATCCTTACTTTGTCAAAATAGGATATTGAGACTATATTAAAAATAATTCAAAAAACAAGAATTTGACAAACTGCAAATTTATATTGACATTTCATTGACAGTGGATATAATCAATCAAGGCAAAAATCTAACGAGCCATCGAAAAAATTCATAATTGGAGTAGACTGTGAAATTGGGTTGGTACTTTAACCACTTCCTCATAATGACATTTATTTGAATAATATTTTTATATTATTAAAAATTTCTTGGTTTTATATAAAAAATGGTGAAGTTTTACCCACTAAAGAATGTTTCAAACTGTTTTGTTAAAATTAATAAACTACATAGAAAGTACACAACTTGTGAGCCTTGCATGTTCATGAAAGAGTAGGATGAAAAATCCTAGCATTATCAATATTACTGAAGGACAATTTCTGTGTGTAAGAATGTTTCAAATTGTTTTGCTAAAATTAATAAACTATATAGAAAGTACACAACTTGTGAGCCTTGCATGTTCATGAAAGAGTAGTATGAAAAATCCTAGCATTATCAATATTACTGAAGGACAATTTCTGTTTGTAAGTTCACACGTTGATAAAGATTCATTTGCATAAGAAAATATCGTCTATCATATAGAAATTCAGTCTATATTTGGTTATTAGTAAGTTTAGCTATTAGATTCTGCGAATTCTCTTTCTGTAACAATTGATATAATGAATATTTATATAGATATATGTACAGAATTAGCATCAATACAATTTGCATCTCTGACTACATGCAAATACTATATTCCGTAGTTTGTAATATTAATTTTGTGATTATGTTAGATTTTTAATTTTTATGTTTTTATAACGATAAACAATTTAAATTATTATTATTATATTTTATATAAAATGTTTCAAAAGTCCTTTAGATAAAAATAAAGAAGAAGATCGAATAATTACTTTGCTAGCAGCCGTATTTTTAGCGAGATTAAGAGAATCAATTTTCTCTTAAACGACAGCAGTACAGTTTATCAGACAAATGTCATGGGAAATACACAAAGAATCTTTTTTGTGTTATGCGATGAAAGCAGTTTTATCATCCTGACATTCCCTTCTGATTGAAAAATGTCAGTAAAAATACGCGTTATAATAGAACATTAATGATTGTAAGTGTATCTACTGTAATTAAAAAAAGTTCATTCGTTTTTTAACTTTCTTATATAAAAACTAATTTTAGATAATAGTTTCACAAGTTATTTGTCACCCGGCCTATTAGTTGGAATACTCCTTACACCTCGAATAACTCTACTCTAAGCGCAAAAAGTATTTTTTTTTACGGAATTAAATATACACAATTCCAGATATCTCATGTACGAGCAATTTTCGAAGCTCATGAAATGTATTAAGGTTAATTTGAACTCATGGGTCCCAAGCTCGATACACACACTTTGTCCGTTTGTTATAGTAAATAAATATTAATTGTAACCATAATATTGATATATTAACATACTTTTAACATCGATTAACTATATGATTTCTTAATTTGAAAAAACCGTGCTTGAATGAATTCGGAATTCGTAACCTTTCATACTTTCTTTTCAAAATATTTAGAGATGAAGTAAATATTATCCCATGAACTTTTAGCGAAAGACTAGACTATATTTATTACGGTCCTGTGCGATGAGCTACAAGTAGGCTTTCTTCATGGTGGAGTTCGAAATTGTGACATTATTATCGCACCATTAAAAGTAGTGATGGATGAAATGAAAGTAAAGACATTCAGTCAAATGCTTCATTCGACTGGGAAATCCGTAACGAAAACTGGAACTGGGGAAACGTCTATAGCAAGATCTGTGTGGTATAAAGAGTTTAAAGCGTTATCTACGAGCGGGGAGTTACAAGACAGATAACAAAAATAATAATTTACTTGGAACCCCGTTAAGTGCAAGATTTTATCTTCACCAAAATACTTAATATTGAATCAATTAAAGACTTGGGCGTTACCTTCGATATGACACTGACCTTCAATTGACATATCAGCACTGCCAGCAGGCCACACAAACTCTTGGATTTATTATCCATAGCTGTGGCGGATTTTCTAACGTGAGCGTATTAAGTTCTTTATTTAACTCGTAAGTGAGATCACGTTTGGAATATGCCAGCTTGATATGGTATCCATTTTATCAGGCACAAAAACGTCTACCTGAGCAAGTTAGCGACGATTTTTGAAATACATGTAGTTTTAGGTGGATGGCGTCTATCCCCATAGGGTCTTTGATCACACTCAACTCCTTTCTTGCTTCAACGTGCCTTTAGACATTTTGTAGCCAGCCTCAACTTCCTTCATACTTCTTCGCAACGAAGTTGACTGCACAACGCTATTACCTTACTAGAATTTCAGGTCTTCTGTCTACGTTATGAGCAGCAACTTCAATTAGATTTCTTCGGATATAGATATACATTTCCATAGTTTGTTGACCTTCAAACGGCTTCTCTATGAGATAAATATTGGTTCTAGTATTTATCTTTATTATTTAATTAATTGCCAGCAATTAATTAAATAATAAAGATAAATACTAGAACCAATATTTATCTCATAGAGAAGCCGTTTGAAGGTCAACAAACTATGGAAATGTATATCTTCTTGTTTTTTTGTTTCTATTATTTTTGTTCACATGTACAGACTTTTGTTTATATTTATATATCTTATTAGTTTCAATCTTGTTTATTGTTGTATGCCTTTTTATATATTTTTTATATTTAGAGGAAGTTGGTATTTATAATAATACTTTTTTTTATACTAATAGTACTTATTATGTGTATATGATTTACAATTTTATTTTTATTTTATCCTGTAAATGGAATTATAATTCTGTTGGGTAAATAAATAAAATAAAAAATAAGGACAGTCCAGCTGTTTTAGTTAATAGAAACCAACAAGAGCAGTAATTATTCGCACATACCCATGTTTTATTATTGAAAGTGTTTTTGCTCTTTGTTACAAACATTTAAACATAATTTTATAATTTTAAAGTTTGTGCTGGTTTCAAAAAGGAAAATAGTAACGATTTTAGAGTTCAATTATGCATTTCACAGCTTTCTGTCTTTCGCACGCTTTTTTTACTTGTTGTATACTTTTTTCTTTTAATAATTTATTTTGTCACTGTATTGTTCCTATTTTCTGTCGGTCTTTCTGTTTCCCTTTTGACTTCCCATATTTTGGTCGTGCTTATTACATTTTTTGCACATGCTCCCACTATCCTAGTTGTTTCGCCAATATAATTCATAATCGAGTTTACCTTAAGTTACTTGTTGTGACATGCTAGAAACATATTTTATGTGTCAAAAAAATTGCAAAAGAGCGGTTCAACGATACAGTGAATTATTTCCTGGGCGACAAGTGCCATACCGACATTACTTTTTAAAACTTTATCGACAATTTCGAAATAACGAAAATGTTTTTGATGAGGAAAGGACAAAAAAGACAAATATCATTTAAGAAGAAACGGAAATTACCGTGTTGACGTATTTTGAAGTCCATCCTAAAAATTCGATAAGAATCTAAAGAAACCTGCATTTCTTTTACAAATATTCAAAGAATTAAGATTAGAGTTTTGTCTGTGATTGATTTGTAAATGTACTGAAGACTTTGCCCGACAAGTATTGTGGAGTGACGAGGCAAATTTTTCAAATATATACAGTAGAAGGAATAATCATTATTGGAGTGGAAAAAATCCACTATTAGTTCAACAGCGTAATTCACAGAGACGTTTTAGTGTTAATGTTTGGTGTGGTTTGATTGGATCCACCATCGTGGGTCCATATTTTTATTACGGTACCTTAACAGGGGAACGAAACAAAGAAATTCTGAGACCGTTACTAGAAGAATTTCTAGACAATGTGAATTCAGCGACTCGGCCAAATATTTATTTCCAACAGCAACCAAGCAATGGTGAACACTTAATTCAGATCAGCCTGTAATGATTTTTTCTGCCTCTGTTATTCCACTCACAGAAAACATCAAAACTTTGTGTACCTCAACTGCAAACCTATTACCGTTTGTTCCGAATGCTAGCTTCTTATTCGTCTAATTTGTATGTATTAATATAATCTCGCTGCTTAATTTAATGAAAATGATAACTTAATTACTCAAATTACATATATGCTTAATAAAAATTACATATTTTATTTTAGTAAATAAATAATTGTCATGTGAATGTTAATAATTTTATATTATGCTAATTTATGGTTGGGATATTTCCCGCTGTAGTTATTTCAAATAAGTACAGTTTTCTCTAAAATAATTCGTGTCATTTATTATTGATCAATTAAGTTGGAATATCTTCGGAAATACAAAATATAGAAACAAAATGACTAAGGCAAATGAAAAAAAACAAAAATAAATAAATATGAGAATTAATTTTGAACAATTAAAAACGCGAAATCAACTTTATTGATATGACAGATTCAGTTCCAATATTTTCTTATTTTCTAATATTTACATATAAACGTTAACGATCTGTATTTTATAAACTAAGGCTTTCCTATGTAGGCTTGACCTACCTCAATATATATATATATATATATATATATATATATATATATATATATATATAGTATTTTCGTGACCTTGGTATGATAAGGTAAACTTAATTAGTCGGCGATTAAAGGTCTGGTTATTACTTCAAAGTGTATATATTTAAAATAATCCTACATGTTTCGGCAAGTAAAGACTGGTTATCTGATGAAGATAAATGTGTTTGTTGTCTCGAAACAAATTTCTCGACATATAGCAGAACATTCATCTTGAAAATAACAATCAGTCACTTACTCAATAATATATATTACAATGTAGAGATATTCTACGACTGTTATATTACTCAGATTTGGAAGTTAGGATTTCACATTGCTCTCTTGTGTTTGGTTGGGCAAATGAAAAATTAATTGTAATTGTTAAATGTTACACGAAGATAACAAGACAGACAAATTTGTGGAAGTAAAACCACTGGGTCATCTCTTGAACAGCAATTTCTGTTCTGTTTTTGGGGATGGATATTTATATCAGTTTACACTTACTGCTGGAAGAACTGCTGAAAATGTCAAAAGAGAATTTGGTTTAGGTGAAACAGTTGTTATCAATCTTTTGAAAGTATTAGAAAATAAGTCGACTTATAAGGTAATAACTTTTTTACGTGCTACAAGCTATTGGTTTATCTAAAAGAACTAGATTATTTTGCTACTTGAACCGTACGTCAGAAAAGAATGCTGAAATGTCTTTTAGAGACTTGTAAATCTATAGGAAAAACCTCGTGTTGCAATGGATTTCTGTCACGTTCATGTAAATGAAATAAGCGCGGCATGTTGACGAATGACGATTCTGTCGTTACAGAGGCAATCAATTGTGAGTCGATACAACCTAATGTGTTAGTGGAAAGGTACAATTGTAGAGAAAAAAACATATCTTTACACCACAATCAAATATGATTGCCAACTACGGTAAATATATGAAAGGCGTTGACTTACAGGCAAGCTTACATTATATTTAAGAGAGTAAAAAGATATTCTAATAAAAAAAGAAAAATTATCAGAATTTTTTATAGTAGCTTCCTTACGTAGTAAAATATTTAATTAAGTTTATACAATCTATGTAAGTCGTAATCTATGTAAGATTAAACGTATCGTAGAATTATGAGGCCACTTCAAGATCGTTAGAGAGCTAAAATGAAAAAAAGAAAAGAAGAAAATCGCAAAACATATTTGAAAAAGATAAAAATATATAAAAGAGCGTTGAAGAATGTATGCAAATTCTTCAATAATAATCAGACCTTAAATAAATCCTAAAACCATGGACCAGTTCAAAAAGTTAAATGAAATGTTTCGAATGATTTTAATTAAAACAGAATTGTTTTGACTATTTTGTTCTATTACTTTGTATGAACAAAGCTAGAGTATGCGTCTGTATCCTCGTTATATATAACAAAAATATATAGAACGTGTATAAAAGCGACTATTGAAGTTTTTTTTCGTATACCTATATTGTGGCACTGACTGCAAGAGTTTATTGAATAGGCATGACTTCACTTTCCTAATCTAAGAAAGGATGAAACAAGTGGCAAGTTGCTGATAAAACTCGTTAACAATGATGTTGATTCACCTTCTCTACTTTGACAAATTAATTTCCTGGAGCCGAAGTAAAGCATTATAGTATAGTATCGAAGTTCTATGTACAATACCTGGCAAAATTATTGTCCCCCTCGATTATATTAATACTACTTTTCTTTCTTCCGCTGGCTATTCCAGTCATAAAGTAGAAATCATTACTTGCATATATTTAAACCTACTTCGTCTTTTAGGAAAATTTAAATAAATAAGTACTCGCAAGGCAACTAATAAATAAAATTAATACATTATCATAATTTCCAATTGGATTTAATATACTATATTTTATACTCGTATCTTCTACAATTTGCCTTGAATTTAATAAGTGTAATAAGAATTTGTAGAATGTTTTTCTTTAGCGGATATTTATTCTATCGTTAGATGAAATTGGAAATTTCGTAGTAATTTTATAAATATGATTTAATTTAATTAAAATTGCGATATATTATAATTAGCAAGGGTATGTATGAAACTTCGTATACATCAAAGTTTGGATTTAGTATCGTTCATATGTTATGCTTGCGCTGGAATTTTCGATAAAGATGGTAGAGTTTGTAATGTAAACTGTTAGTTTGGTTAAATTGTAACTGTTTTAGTGCGAATCTTTATTTTAAAATTAATTAGAATAGCTTGCGGCTATGTCTTTAGTGAACTTAGTTAGAATTGTAATTGATATTTTCTTTTAATATTTCCTTTGTTATATTGAAACATCAGAGACATCTTTTGTCTATTTTCCGGACAGTGGTCTTTTATTAAAATTTCTTTATTAAGAACGTAATTAATAAAATTCTTTCCAGCTGGGTTCCGTATTTTATTGCCTTAATTTTGAGATAGCTATTTTTTTTTCTGATTATGTAATTATTATTTTATGTCTTCTCTACACTGGCAACAAGAACTACGCATCTTTTCGTATAAAAGAATCGAGTTTGCGAAATCTCGCTCTCTTTTGCTGTGGAAAGTTTCATCTATTAACACGTGTGCTGAAGATGTACTTTGCAATTGTAATGGCTTTTTAATATTATCTAATTACTACGCTTATGCGGTTTTGAGTCATTATAATTAATATAAGCGACAGATGGTTATTTCAGATACTGGAAGTGTTGTTTATCGCTGTGTTAGCAGATAGAATTATCACTGGAGCACGTGTTCGTAGATTTTCCCTATTTTAGTAGGAGCGCTTTTTCCACGATGTCCATGTTTATGGTATTGTTTCTTTTATTATAATTAATTTTTGCTACATTCCTTTTTTTTCTTGAATTTAAAAAGGTGCTAGCGCGAGGCATTAATTGTCAGCACTAGGCGTAAAGTGCCAGCAGGAGGCATTAAATTCCAGCACGAGGTGTGAATTTTATGCACGAGGTTTAAAATTCAAAAACGAGGTGTAAGCCGTTTTCAAGACCATTCATTCAACTAAGGTAGGAACTGCTCGTTCTATATTTTTCTGGGGACTACAGACAGTCAATACGAGTGTCAATAGTAACAAAGATATCGTAATTTATAGTCATTTTTTTTATTTAGTAAATTGAAAGCAATCGATAATCCTCATTTTGCCTATTATGTCCGTTTTCATTTCTATGAATTATTGTTGTTAACGTAAGAAGGATTTCTAAATCTTAAGTTTTAATTATAACTTGGTGGAATGATATAGACCAATATATTGTTAACGTTATAGTATAATTTAACTGTTCCATTTTTCTTATTACGATTGTAAATCGTAGATTGATATTTTCTTAATATTTAATCATCTAATTATTATACTGAATATACAAGAATCTCGATGTGAGATTTAACGAAAGATCTTTAGACAAATTACCACTCAATTTATTATTTAGACTAAGCATACAATTTACTTATTTATGGCTTAATGATTCAAATAGTGAGATCTTATTGCTTTTGTTGTAAAACTTTTATTTTCCTAAATTCATTAGTATACTTTTACTTCAATTTAACTTCTGTGCTTAACTGGTTTCTGAAGTATATTAAATGTGCATGATTTTCTATAATTTGCAAAGTACTATACTGGGTGATTCATTAACTCAGTGTCAATTTATTTCTTTTAACTCAACTTTATTTATATAAATTTTGTATTTAGTAACCACGTTGGTCATTAATATTTGTTAATTTTCTAATTCATTAGTAATTGTGTCTCGTTAACTTTATTGAGATCTTGCCTTATTTTGCTTTGTTGATTTATTTACTGCTGTGTTGTTCAACATAATGTTTGTTGATATCTTGTGATCGTTAATAAATTACATCTTGTTGTTGTTATCTTATTCGGTGTTTTATTGTTGTAATAGAAATTGTCCACATATTACGTGCGATTTATTTAACTTACTTTCGGTGGCGTCTCTGTTCGCTCTACCAGCTTGAGAGTATAAACACGGTGGCGTCAATTATTAAAAAGAACCTCTCCCTAAATCGCCTCTTAGCCAAGTTAGCCTCTCAACCGAAGATCTCCTGAGAAATCGTGCTGTTGGGTAAGTGGGTAAGTTATTAGGTAGTACGTTGTGTAGGAAGGCGCAGAACTATTGCTTGAGAAAGCACGTAACAATATATTGTGAAGATTTCAGATTAGGGTTTTAGTAAGTAGAATAACAAATTAAGATCATAATAAATAAACAAACTGAGAGTTTAGTTATATGAATTTACGATCATTTTTAGTAATGTCTGTGTATATTATTTTATATTTTCGGTTATAAAAAACTTCTGGCAGAACTTAAGTACAAGTAAAGATAAAATAATTTAGTAAGAAATTATTCTACGTATTTACTTTTTACAACTAAGGTTTCAATTTTCAAATATAAACAAATACCCGATAATAAAATGCTTCTTAAAATATCGATTAAGTAGATTTGCATCAAGCGAGCCACAAAATTTGAATCCTAGGTAGGCCATGAACGACTGGGATAGATATTTAAGTCATGTCTGATCTTAGAAAATTGACGAAGTGTCATTTGTAAATAATCATAAGTCAAATTCACAAGTTGGAAGATATCTTTGGAATTTGTTAGCTATTTAATAATGACTTTTGTATTTACCGGACAATATAAACGGCACGTGGTTGAAATTTATTTTAGAAATGGTAGTAAAATTAACGGTGAATGAGTTTATTCTATCAGGCATGCATATTAAGATTTTTTAGATGAATTTTCAGATATCGCTATCCCATATGATCAGCTTACCACATGCATTCGCTGTTTTGTGAAATTATTCAGGGAAACAGGAAATGTGGATCGCAAAAAGGGCAGTGGTAGGCCAATAGTTATAAATGTGAAAAATGTTGAAGCGGTAAGGTAATTGGTAGAAGAACGTCCTCAGCTTTTTGTGCGACACATACACCAAAAATTAGATATTTATTACAGCATTTGCAGACGTATCTTTAAGCATGATCTACATTTACACCCCACTTACAAGCGACTCATGAAATACTTCCTATCGACAGACCGAAATGACACGAATTTTGCCAGTTAATGATGGAGACATCGAAAAGGTTATGTTTACTGATTAATCCTAGTTTCACGTAAATTCTCAAAACATGAGGATGTGGAGATCAAATAGTCCGCACTTTTCTGTGGAGGCACCACTGCATCCAAAGAAAATTGAAGTTTGGGCAGCTGTTTGTCAGAGAAGGATTATTGGATCTATATTATTTGAAGGTATGTTGATTAAAAATATAAAATTTTAAACAGTACCAAAAAAATGCTTACACCTTTTAGGATTATTAAACGCTGCGTGTTACAGACTGGAAATCTTGATACCGTTTGTAAATATGTTATATGATGATGAATTACAGGAAGGCTACTTCCAACAAGATGGAGCTCGTGTACATACTAACAATGAAAACATTGTTTTTCTGAGAGAATTTTTTGGAGATCGAATTATTAGTTTAAATACAAGCACAATTTACGATTTACAATTACGATTTAACACCGTACAATTTCTTTTTATGGACGTACTTAAAAAATTCTGTTTTTGTAACACCTGTTTTTGGTCTCAATGACCTGCAACAAAGGTTCACTAATAAGATGGTAGAAATTAATAATTCACCTATGATCCTAGAAAACATTATAAACATTATTATTTTTCGCCTCCGCCTGGGGCAGCTGTGGGGTGGATTGAGTAACTCCATAGCTGTCACTGCCAGTCCCAAGCCCGGATGAAGGAGGAGGGTTGTAGCGGTAGGCCAGCTCCCTGCCCTACGGAAAAAACATACCTGCTAAAAAACCTAATCAATTGCCTCGGAATGGGACGGATAACACACAAGGACGAACCAAGCTAAGAAAACGGACCACGATATGCGGTACATGGATTATACAGGGCCTATCCAACAAAATAAACGAAGTTGCCAGCGAATTGAAAAATCTCCAAGTAGACATCGCGGTTTTAACAGAGACGAAAAAGAAAGGAAAAGGATCGGAAAATTGGGGGAGTTACGACCACTTTTACAGCGGAGTACCCAAGGAAAGCAGAGCTAAGCAAGGAGTATCCATAGTAATCCACAGGAGAATGAGAAAGTACATCTCCACATGGGAACCGATTAATGAAAGAATGATAAAGATGAATCTAAAAATATTTGGATATAATGTGACTATCCTGGAAATATATGCCATTAATGACGACGAACTAGTCTACAATAAAGACTCATTTTATCAAAAACTAAATGAGGAAATAGGAAAAATAGGAACATCAAGAGAAATAATACTTCTAGGAGACCTAAACGGCAGAACAGGAAGAAAGCAGAAGGACCTGGTTGTGGGAAAGTATGGAGAAGAAGTCGTCAACGATAATGGAAGACGGTTAATAGAAATATGTGAACAAAATCAGTTGACCATTCTTAATGGTCATTTTCAACATCGCGAGATCCATAAACACACATGGACACAGCCAACAAGGAATCTAAAAAGCGTTATTGACTACATAATAATTAAACAAAAATCCAGACTGAAGTTCCTAGATGTAAGAGTTCAGAGAGGTGCCTCATGTGGAAGCGACCACTACCTACTAAAAGGAACACTAATGTCATCAATAAGAACAAAAGAAGAACCGGAAAATCCCAAAAAAAGGGTGAAATAATAAACGAAGAAACCCCAAAAAGATTTAAAATTAACAGCCTCGAACACGAAAGTACAAAACTACTATACAACTCCAGACTGGACAGCAAAATTCAGAATACAGAATTCACAAACATAGAAGAAGAATACGAATACATAAAGAGGGGTATATGCTCAGCGGCAGAGGAAGCATTGGGTTACGAGGAAGAACGAGGAAAACAGAAAAAAACCATACTGGTGGGACGAAGAAGTTGAATACGAAATAGAAGAAAAAAGGAAAAGGTACCAAGTATATTTAAGTTCGAAGGCTGTGGAAGACAAGGAAAAATACAAGGAATCGGAAAGGAGAGTACGGAAGAAAATAAGGGAAAAGAAGAACAACCAATGGGAAAGGACGTGTTCAAAGATCAATACATACATTGGAGGAAGGAAGAGTACAGAAAGTTGGAGGCTCCTCAAAAGTATGAGAGGAGGACGAACGAAGGACATAATCTCACCTATAACACCTGAAAAATGGAACAAGTACTTTGAAGAGATGTTGACAGAGGACAGACCGCAATTCAAGACATCGAAAACGAAAACCAGGGGATTGTTATACAAGGATCCCCAATTAGGATAACTGTGGCGGAGGTTAAAGAAGTCTGTAAAAACCTAAAAAATGGAAGAGCCCTAGGACCAGGTAATATTACTAATGAACTGCTAAAATACGGCATAGATAAACTCTACGGGCTATTAAGAAATTTATTCCAAAGATGCCTTAACAGGCACGAAGTACCAACGGAATGGAAGACTTCACACCTTACGACGATACACAAAAAAGGGGACAAGAGTAACTGTGACAACTATCGGGGAATAGCCGTTACAAGTGCTATAAGTAGAGTTTATGGGAAAATCTTAAAGAACAGGATAGAGAAAGAATATGCCAATATGGAGGCAGAAGAACAAGCAGGCTTCAGAGCAGGAAAATCCACAATCGATCACCTGTTTACGCTAACTCAAATTTTAGAAAAGAAAACAGCACGAAATCAAGAGGTACATCTCCTGTACGTAGATCTGAAAAAGGCTTACGACAGTATACCTTTAGTAAAACTATGGGAGGCTCTTCAACATACCAACATAAACACGGAAATAATAAAAGCCGTGAAGTCTTTATATGCGGGTTCCACATCTAGAGTCAAAACCAACGAAGGATTAACATCCGGATTCACAATAACCAAGGGTCTTAAACAGGGTTTCTGTATGTCTCCGACACTATTCAAAATATACTTGGAATATGCACTAAAGACATGGAAACGGAAATGCAATAACATGGGAATGCCAGTGGATGACGACACGACAGTATATACCCTTTCTTTTGCGGACGACCAAGTAGTTATTGCACAAGATATACATGACATGGAATATATGAGCCGAAAGCTCATCGAAGAATACGGAAAATGGGGCCTGGATGTTAACATAGCAAAAACAGAATACATGTGCATAGGCGGACAGCAAGAAGACCTACACATAGCAACGGGACAGATCATCAAACATTGCAATATATACAAATACCTAGGAATGAAAATATCCAAGGATGGGACACTAGATGAGGCAATATCAGACAGAAATATACAGGGAAGAAGAGCTACTTCCATGCTGAACAGTATTCTGTGGGACAAGACCATTACAAAAGAAAATAAAAAAGGATTTACAACTCCATCGTGAAAAGTATATTAACATATAGCTCGGAGGTGTGGCCGATAAAAGAAAAAACAAAAAGAAAGATAAAAGCCACAGAAATGGACTTCTGGAGAAGAGCGGCAGGAAAATCCCGGAGAGATAGAGTCCCAAATGAAACCATTAGACAAGAAATGGGAATACAACATGACATTATAGATGACATTATAACCAAACAGCTAATATGGTATGGGCACGTCCAAAGAATGCCAGAACACAGAATCCCAAAGAAAGTGCTAAACTGGAACCCCCAAGGAAACCGAAAACGAGGAAGACCGCGCAGAAGCTGGAGAGACGGAGTGGATAAAGAAATTCGAGAGACGGATCTGGAGGAGGGCCTATGGATGAACAGAGGGGAATGGCGATTAGGAATCGGAAGACGTAAAACGTTGTAACCCGATATATATATATATATATATTATTTTTCGGTATTTTTTCATTTTAATGTAATTTACACATTTAAACAACCAAAACTTCCAAATAACCGTCTTTTCCTTGAAATCACTTAATCAATCTAAGACATAACTGATTTAATCCATAGCATACACTGAAAACTTTTTTTGTGGCTCACTCAATACTATTAACTATTACATTAGAATAATCCTTATTTAAGGGATTACCCGAATCTCTATTTTATCCTACTAGCTAAAAAACCCACACAGCACTATATACGTATATTATGTCTTGTAAGTGCGGACTACACTTTAGTTCCCAATATATTTTGCAGTTTCCGAAGTTTCTCGTTATTCGTTTTAATTAACTACATTGCAAATTTTTTATATTTTTTATAATAAATCATTGTAATTTACACATTTAAACAACCAAAACTTCCAAATAACCGTCTTTTCCTTGAAATCACTTAATCAATCTAAGACATAACTGATTTAATCCATAGCATACACTGAAAACTTTTTTTGTGGCTCACACAATACTATTAACTATTACATTAGAATAATCCTTATTTAAGGGATTACCCGAATCTCTATTTTATCCTACTAGCTAAAAAACCCACACAGCACTATATACGTATATTATGTCTTGTAAGTGCGGACAACACTTTAGTTCCCAATATATTTTGCAGTTTCCGAAGTTTCTCGTTATTCGTTTTAATTAACTACATTAAAAATTTTTTCATACATTATATAAACTTTCATTGCAACCTCCGCCCCCACACACAAGTATTCGGTTATATATTTTCATTTGATAATAACTCTTTCAATGTCGGAATTATAGTCGTGAAAAACTAAAAGTAGGTAACGATAAAATGCGTAGTTAATTTTTTTCAATCATTTCAATCATAATAATTAATTATAACTTAGACGCCAGACTATGTGCCCCACACTGTTAAATTTAATAATACACATTATTATTAGACACATTAGTATTAGATAAAAATGTAGATTTTACAAAATTAGGACAACTTTTTACCAATACTGAAGATCCATTGTACAGATACAAAGAGCACTTTAACTATGCAAATATAACATCTCTCAACGTCGAACAATCCTTCTCAGTATATAAACATATTATTATTAAATTTGACAGTGTGGGCACATAGTCTGCCGTCTTTGATTATAAGAAAGAAACGGCTACCATCATAGCGTTTTTTAAAATAATATTCATTAAAAATATTTGAGAAGGTTATTTTAAATTGTTTCATTGTGTTGTTCTTGTTCATAAGTAAATAATGACAAAATGTTAAAGTTATAATAATAATAAATGATTATTTCGCCTATTTTTGATTTATATTCACAAACGACCTTCTCTTCTTTGTCCATCTGTTTTTGCATTTATTATATTTTTAAGGATTTACAATTATTTTGGTCATATGGTACTATTTTCTTTGTCTAGATATGTGCTGTAAAAATGTTTACTTCTATACTAAATAATTATAATTGAGTATATCCCTCCGACAATTAAAAGCTATTCTAAATTTCATTGATGTTGCTAAAAAGTCTGGCTAGCGCGCATATTTGTTTCCATCGACAATTGCGACGTTTTTGTTGGATATTAATAGTTATATTTCTGTTTTCATGAGCGTAGATAGAAGCGGGAATTCTAAAATTTATTTTATTTATTACTTTATATTTCGTAAGCTAAATATAGTGCTGTGAGTTAATTTCTTCTTTTCATAGTTTTAACTGTTAATTACATCGTAATTTTTGTGATAGATCCTGTTTAATATCGTTTGATTGAATCTACTTCTCCCAATTATTTCGACGTAAGTGTGCATTGAACTTACGCATATATTTTTAGTTTTCATTTATTTATAACTAGAGCATTGTTTAAGTTAATTTTTCAGATATGATATGGAAGAACGTCGAGAACAGCATCGTAAAACAATGGCGAGTTGGATTGACGGTCATACTGATTATATGTTCATTGTCAGTGATTCCGAAATTTATTGCAAAATCTGTAAAATATCGTTAAAAAATTCCATAAAATCGCACGTACAAAGTCACTTAGCAACGCAAACACATGCACAGAAATTGAAACCGTTGGAATCTGACAATTTTAACAAAGAACCCTGTGAATTTTCCATTAAAGAAACTTAACAATCCCACCTTCAAAACATTCTCCAAAAATATACTGGTCGAAATGTTCCTGATGAATCCACCTTACGCAAATATTATGCCTAAGTGCTCCACGAAAGCAGTAGAACGCATTAGAAGCCATCTTTAAAATCAGTACCTATGGATAAGTGCCGATGAAACTGTCGATATATTAGGACGCTGTGTGGTGGTAAGTGTTGTAGCTGGTGTACTACATTCAACTATTCCATATAACGCATACGTAAGAGAAACAAAAGTTATAAATACAGTTGATGCGGAAACAGTAGCTAAAACCATTTACGAGAATATGCACCAAATGCTTCATTCGGCCGACAGGTACAAAGAAAAAATACTTTTATTTGTCAGTGCAGCATATATATTAAAAACAAGCAGACTATTAAAGGAAACATATCCTACCGCATTAGATGTGGCTATTAATAATTTGAAAAATATTCCAAGTATTCCAGATTTAACAACATTGCGGCAATTGTGTATGAGAACAATTCCTCAAAATCTAACTGCTAAATACGCTAAAATAAAAGAATATTTCCAGTATACCTATAATCAGTTGTGATGTAGAAAGGACGTTTTCTATTTACAAGGATGTATTTCATTCAAAGAGAACAAATTTCACAGAAGAGAATCTTGAGAAAGTATTGCTAGTACAATCAACTACAAAATGAACAAATAAAAATGTATTTCGTATTTTGTAGCCGTATATATACCCGTTTTATGATTATAAGTATAATTATATAAATAAAATTAAAAACTTTAAAAATACAGATGTTCAATAGTACGCTCGTAAGTGATGAGTCATCAACCTCTCGTGTCCGGTCTCTAATCATAAATGCTGGAGGCATCCCTAACATTTACCAGAAAGCATATATTTTGGCAATATTAAAACCTGGTAAGTCCGCGGAAGATCATGGAAGTTACAGACCTATAGCTCTCTTATGTTAATGTTATAAACTTCTAGAACGGGTTATATACAATAGAATAGTGTCCACCGTCGACGAGATTATTAACAAGAAGCAAGCCGGTTTCCTAACGGGAAGGAACTGCTGTGACCAAGTATTGGCGTTAACAAAGCACATTGAAGCAGGTTTTCAGAAAGGCCTGCAAATATCCGCTGCTTTTGTCAAGCTCTCCAGCGCCTATGACGCAGTCCGAAAAAATGGAATGACTTTTAAATTCTAAAAAATCATCCCATTTACTAAATTAAGCAAATTTATCCAGAATATGCTGAGCAATCGCCGAATCGAAATGACAAATTCTTGAAAAATGGTCTTCCTCAAGGATCGGTTCTGGCTCCTCTAATGTCAACAGTTACACCTATGATCTCCCAACCACAAAATGACAAAATTTTTATATGGAGATAATTTGGATTTATGCTCCCAAACCAATAATTTAGAAGATGGAGTATTACAACTTGCTGAAGATCTGCAAGCCTTAAGAAAATATTATAAAATTGGTGCTTACGACCAAATCCTTCAAAATCCGAATCACATATTTTTTATTTTTTAAAAAGAAGCCAACAGAGAGCTGAATGTTGAATTTGGTGGTACTCGGTTCAACCACAACCGAAACTCTAAATATCTGGGTGTAACATTTTACCGGTCTCTGACATTCAAGTAGCATCTCTATAAAATTAGTCAAATGGTGAAGACCCACAATAATATATTACATAAACTTGCCAACAATTCATGGGGAGTCCTTGAGAATGGCAGCCATTGCACTGGCATACTCTCCAGCTGAATACTGTGCTGCTGTCTCGTATCGAAGCTCTCACACCAAGCTAATAAATATTCAACTTGACGATGCAATGAGGATCACATCTGGTATTGTTAGATTAATCTATAGTTACAGATTCTTTCTAACGCTATCCCGTCGGATATCAGACGTCTCGCTGCAGCACAGAATGAATGGGTTAAGGTTATTGACAACATTGATCTTCCCATACATAATGATTTAGAGGGATTTGGCTGGATACGAAAATTCAGCCAAATCTCGTTTCCAAATTCAGGGTGTTGTTCGAGAAGGGTTATCAAGTAATCATTCACATTGACCGACTTGGCTGAACATCTGTATCCAGCTAAATCGGTCAATGCGAATGATTGCTTGATAACCCTTCTCGAACAACACCCTGAAATAGAAAACGAGATTTAATTTCTTATCCTTCAGAACCTCTGCCGGCGTAACTCTTCCGCGTAATCAATTATCTCAATTAAATTGGTTCCGTACAGGCCATGTAAGGTGAAAGTCAATGCTGTACAAATGGAAACTACCAGATACTAGCATTTGCGACTGCGGAAATGTGGAGCAAACTATGGCCCACATAGTAAATGACTGAACCAGAAGAAGTTTTCCCTGTGGAATTTACAAGTTGAGCAAGGCAACTGCTGCAGCAACGAACTGATTGAAGAATTTAGATATTACTGTATAAATTAGTTTTACGACCTTTTTTGTCATAAAAGTGATTTATATCCTAATTGTTAATTTCACTTCCCATACGAAATAAATAAATAAAAACTTTCACTTCTTTAACAATTAAGAGTAGCTGAAGACCTATCCCGAAGAAAACCTCTCGCATTTTCGAACCTTCGACCAATATAATCCTCATTGTCCGACACTCTTATAACTTACGCCATTCAGTCGTCTAATAATAATAAAAACTGAGAAGGCTAATATATGCCAAAAATTAAAAACAAACATAGATTGAAAATATAATTATTTTCTTCAGCAATTAATGACACGTTCTAAGTTTCAAAAGGGTTTAATGTAAGTTTCCCTAAGCCGCAGCAGCGTATTCTGACACTTCTTCCGGTTACTTGAACAGTTTGAGGATTATGTCAATCTTGTCTTGTTTCGTTGCCATAGCACTTTTAGTGTATCATCCGACGTAGAAAATATTTTCTCAGCGCAAAAATAACATTTTCCGAATTTCAATCAATATTTGCGAACGCGAAATTTACGCAAACGACGACGTGTTTTTCTGCTATTTCCGGTATTGTTGTTGGTTTTAGAAAATGAATTTCATTTCTTGTAATGAAATCCATAGTTGAATTTGTCTCTTGTCGAATAAGTGAAAGTCAATTCAACATTTCTACCTTCTTATGGCGAGAGGTGTAGTAACAAAGCCATCGAACACTTGTAGTAACAACCATGGAAAAGTAACTAGCGCGATGTTAGTTAAATGACCTGACGATGAAAAATATCATTCCCATAAAGAATTTGATTAGTTTGAAAAACATTGATTAGAGAAGCACAGTCGACAATCTCCACAAAAGGAACTAATGAATATTTAATATTTCGAATTGAAAATTCAGAGTTTTTTTGGTGTAATATAGGTATGTCTACTACTGTGATCAAAAAATCCTGTTACTGGTTCATTTAAACCGCACAGGTTAATTGCAGTTACAGCATGTCATTAATGAGAATAAAAAAACGATTGTTTTATTGACATAAAAAACAGTTTAATAAATTTTGTTTGCGAAATGAATGCCTGAGTGAAAATATCTGAAAATGTTAGAAAAAAGTTTAGGTGATGAGTATATGTTAAGAACAAGAGTTTTTAAGTGATGCAAAATGTTCAAAGAAGGCAGAGAACGTGTTGAAGAGTGATCTGAACGTTCTTCAACATCAACTGATCAAACCCACGTTAAGGAAATAGTCAATTAACAATTCGAGGCCTTATAGATAATACTGGTATTTCATTTGGAATGGTCCAGCAATTTTAAACGGTTTGGGACTTAGCTATCTCGATTGGTTCCAAAATCGCTGCATTTCGTTTGAAAAAGAATTATACGTTATAGTATGCACACAGATAATTTCGGACAAGAAACGCAGTATTATCGGCGATAAAATATAGATCTATGCTTATGATACCAAAAAGTTAATATCGTGCCTCAAATGAAGCAAGTCAAACCACATCAGAGTCGTTCAAAAATAAAAGTCACGTTAGCAGTTTTTAATAATAATTTTTCTAATCGACCAAATTTTTAATAACGAATATTATTTGAGTGTTATGCGTCATTTACGCATCCAGGACGCCCTGAATTATACAAGGTTAATTCGTGGTTTTTGCATCACGATAATGCATCATCTCACACGTCATAGCTTCTTCTTTTTCTTCTCTGTTTTGGGTTGGACGCCACCACGTCCAGGCACTTGAGCACACTGCTCTTTGTACTATCCCCAATAGATCTCTCAGTTCCACTCTGTTAGTCTTGTGTCCTCGATAAAAGCCACTATCCTCCTCAGGGGAAGTTTGAGTACACTCGAAGGATCCAATAGATCTTTCCCGAAATATTTCTGTCTGAGTTCCTTCAGTTCCTCACACGTGCATATTACATGAAGGCTAGTTTCCTCCTGTTTCTCACCTCTCCTATACCAGGGCTCGCTAACCAAGCCCATGCTGTACAAATGCTTCCTTAAAGGACAATGTCCGGTTAATAACCCGGTAATTATTTTAATTTCTTTTTTGCTACTACGAATTAGGTTGACTGAAAACTTTCCGTCCAGCTCCCTTAGTAGTGTTTTGGTATGGAGTTGACCTTCCGTTAAACTTTTTATGTTATTTTTCTAGCCATAACCAGATCTCCATTTTAGCGGAATCCTTAGTGATTCCGCATACAGGTTCTGGTCCTATGAAGTTCCTATTAGTACCTTCTTTGGCTAGTTTGTCTCATTGCCTTTAATTCCCTCATATCCTGGCACCCATATCAGCGACACTGTATTGTCTTGTGCCAGGTTATTGAGGACCTGTTTACAATTTCACCAGCTTAGACCTGGTAAATGGGTTCATAATGGCTTTAATAGCCGCCTGACTATCAGTCATTATGTTAATTTTTTTGCTTGCGCAGCCGGCTTCCCGAATTTCATCGGCGCAGGCTGCGACTGCTAAAAAATCGGCCTGGAAAACCGTAGTATGTTTCCCCAGACATATCGATATCTACCTTCTAGGGCACATTCCGCATATGCCTGCACCTGCCCCTGACTAGATTGTGATCCATCAGTGTACCAGGTGCCGGCATCACAATCGATCGAGCGACTGCCTGTTCCCTGGTCGGTATAAGTATGTTCAGCTTAGCTGTAAACATAATTTCAAGTGCCATACTGTCCACCGGCATTTGAAATATCGGCTCTTCCAGTATAGTTCCTGTGATATCTGTATGGCTCCCTACAATCTTATTAGGACACCATACGTCATTGGCCTTCAGCCTCAGAATCGCATCCATTGCCTCCGCTCTTATAAATAGTTCCAGCGGAGGGAGACCCACGATGGCCTCTATGGAAGCGGTTCCCGTGCTGTTCATAGCTCCCGCGATTGCCAACAGGTACAACCAGTGTACCACATTTGGTTTTAGTCCCCAGGTCTTGCCAACATCTCTTCTGCATCTCCAGAAGAGCTGCGCCGCCCTGTCTGCCACTTTGGCTAGGTATCTGCTCCAATTCAGTTTCGCATCAAGTGTTATGCCTAGATACTTCACTTCATTGGTTAGTTCTATCTCTTGTCCAAACAGCTTTACGCTGCCCAGATCATTTGGTTTTCTCATGTTGGTAAAGGCTACCAACCTGTTTTTTTGAGGACCACCAACTTGGTTTCTAGAGGATTGACAGTTAATCCCTCCTCAAGGCACCATCTTTCTACAATTCTCAGAGCATTTCGCATGATGCTCGCCACTGTCCCGGGGAATTTCCCCTGGGACACTATGACAATGTCATCGGCGAACCCCTGCGTCCTTATTCCCTGGTCATTTAATGTCCTGAGGAGATTATCCACTACTAGACTCCATAGTAGCGGTGACAATACGCCTCCTTGAGGACACCCTTTTGTTGTCCTCATGGAGATCGTTTTGTTTTGCATTTGGGCATGAACTATTCTGCTACGCAGCATGTCATGAACCCAGTTGCATGTGGTGCTTTTTATTTTTCGATCTCTTAAAGATCGAATAATAGAAGACATCGAGGTGTTATCGAAAGCTCCCTCTAAGTCTAAGAAGACTGCAAGTGCAATTTCCTTGTAGTGTAGGCTCCTTTCGAGCCCTCTCATCAGGCTATGCAGGGCACCCTCACCTGATTTTCCCATCTGGTATGCCCATTCCAGTGGGTGTAGAGGAGATCTATCCAGAGTCCCTTCTTTAATATTTAAATATATAGTTTTTTCCATAGTCTTCAACATAAAAGAGGTAAGACTTATTGGTCTAAATTATTTAGGGTGGGTATATGTTACTTTTCCGGGCTTCGAAATAAACACTACCTTAGTTTCTCTCCATGCCCTAGGGATATAACCCATAGCATGGCTAGACCTGAATATCTCCAATAGAGGACCCATAATTTCACCAATTCCCTCTTGAAGGAGCTTGGGAAACACTCCTGTGGATCCTGTGGTCCTGTGGATTTATATGGTTCAAACAATCCTATTGCCCATCTAATTAAATGGGGCTTGAAGATCTCGTTTGATATCTCCCAATCATTCCTAGTCGCCCTGCAAGAGGTGACAACTTGATTGGTATCACAATCATCCATACTCTCCGAACCTGGAAAGTGCACCCCCAGAAGATACTCTAAAGTCTCTTCCACGGTAATGGTACACCTCCTGTCCGATTTTTGTATAGATCTAATTGCGTTGGAAGCATCTTTTTTGAGAATTCTGTTTATTCTGACCATCTCAGGAACACCTTCGATGTCCTCACAGAATTTTCTCCAGGCCTTCCTTTTGCTCTCTTTGATTTTATCATTGTATTTATTGAGGAGAGCCTTTTAGGTTTCCCAACTTCCCAGCTTCATAGCTTGTTTGACAAGCATTCATCACACATTGTTCTACAGTCACCGCCATTCAGCTGATTTAGCACAGTGTAAATTTTTTTAAATTTCCCCGCTCAAAAGCCTTCTTCGTGGACACTCTTTCTAAACGATTGATATACAAAAAACAGAAATGCTATATTGGAAAAAATGTTTGAAGAAATGTTTGTTTCGCAAAGGAACTACTTTGGAGAAGATGAAATAAATTTGCAATATTCGCATGCATCTCTTAGAAAACATGAAGCTTTGTATTTAATAAAAATAAGCAAAGGAAAACTACAGAATCAATTACTTGTAACGATACACACTTGATTTCTAGCGTATTATTATTACAGTTTATTTGTAATGTAGTCATTGGTTTTGGTAATATGACTTTTTATACTAATTATAAATAAAAGTCACAACTAGTATACATTAGAAAATCTAAATAAACTGGTTGGCTGTCGCTGTTCTTATTTACGCCTTTATGAGTAATAATATAATAAATTCTGATTCTGAGAAGAACCATGCAACTCGCGATGTTACATATTGACAATTTAAATTTAATAGTGCCATATTTAGATAGCGCAAATCAGGTATTTGTTTTTCTTTAACATTCTTTGAAAGAATCAATATAAACCATTAAAGCAGACATGTCTTTGCTAACTGTATAGCCTAGTTTTATACTGTTCTGCATATAATTTGTGACATGATATTAGTTGTCTTTTTGCTGAAGTATTTGAACAATTTTCTTAGAGTAGATTGTATTTGAATTTTATTAAAAGAAATTTAATATTATTTCATGTATATTGACAAAAGCTTCTACGATTCATAATTTTCTCTTGATTAGAAATTTATAGAAATGTTATAAAAACTTAAATTAAAAAATTAATTGGAACAAGTTAATAAAAATTCCTGGAATTTATTACTATTTATTATTATTTAAATATCAGAAACAGATTGTACACAATAAGGCAAACCGTTTTATCACAAAAGCATGTTTTTACTAGAATTTCAACTATAAATTTTACTGTAATAAATTGAATATTAGGAACAATTATCGGCGCCAAATATAATTATAAAATAGCGTGTCAAACATGGTGTTTATAAATTCTCATAAAGCCTAATTAGCTAGCTTTTGTCTTGCTACTATTATTATCTTTTATTATTTTATACCTATCCGCTATTGTTATATTTTTATGTGAATCGTATATTTTATACGATTCACATAAAAATATAACAGCAGAGACTCTAAATAAAATTTTTAAAGAACGTGGGTTTCAAGTTGCATTTAGATCCGGTAACATAGAACACTTTTAGAAAACGCGAAAAATTAGTTAAGGCAAATAAAAAAGGTGGAATCTACGAAAAAATGGAATCTATGGAAAAAATCAAGTATTTCTCGATATATTTTAGACAATGATTGTTGAGAATACATTTTATATCCTTTCGTAGTATTTTAATTTCAAACATTTTTTATCGTTAAATATAAGTAGATCTAGGATATAGAATTCAAACATAAACAATTCCAATTTTATAAAATATTTAACGTTAATTTTCGGGTTTTAAGCCGAATAACATACTTTTATAAGCGCATTATAAAAACGTTCTTTAAATTCAAACAAGCGATATACTTTACATTTGCATATCTATTTATTACCTAGGGCTATTTAATAATCGGCATCTTTTTCCTAATTTATTGCTTTATACATCAGACCTCTTATTTTATTGTCTAGGGTTATCAGTGAACGTATTAAAAGACAATATTTAATATATGACCCCCATTCTTAACTAAATATGTATAATGGGCTCACGATTCCTAAATATGAATGTACCATAAAAATCAATTACAGAACAAAGGAACATCCGGAAATACATGTTTAGGTTTATGGCACCTACTAATACTTACTTAGTAATGATATTTTATTATGTATTTATTAGTTAAGATTAGACTTTTAAGACATTATCGTAAACCTTGGGTATTGTTGCTTGTAGGCACAATTTCCACGAAATGAACACAAGAAATCCCTGTTATGACGTCAAACAATATACTATTCAACCGATACGATTTTAATATGTCATAGTTAGAGGTAGTGGTATATTTCTACCTACTTGTAAAACAGTACATAATAGATCAGTACAACCTCAACAAGAGTATTAAGACAACAGTCTCACATTTAATATCATAACAAGCAACAGCACAAGACACACAGTCTTACATTAAAAATCAAAATAACATTCATACTTTAACAAGACACACCAGTCTCAAAAGCAGTTTTATGTTAGTATAAGTCGTTGTAGATCTAAAATAAATGTATATAGTGTAAATAAATAAGTTTAGATCAAAGTACATTTATTCATGTAACAAACAGTCACCGAAGATTTAAAAAGTAAAGTGTACACAGCCTTAAAACCTCTTCGCGGTGAAGCAATATAGGAGTCGTAATCCTAGTAACTGACGTTGAAGCATCACTGCCAGAAACCGAAGTCATAGCAAATATTTGGTCCACGAGCCAACATCAACCATAACATTGGTACATCATCCCAAATAAAGATCACAACGTAACGATAAATAATTTAACACTAGTTAAAGTGAATTAGATAGCTACGAGAGAATTATTATCTGTGAAAATAAAAATAAGATCATGAATTCGATCAACAGACTTGTCCGCAGTCGAGTCTGTACGATTTGCTGGATTGCCGTTGGGAAAACCATTAAATGCATATAATGAGTCCCGGCTAAGCGTAAGTAGATATAAATATGGTTAGTGTGCATTTAGTGTTAATGTTAGTGTAATCCTTTGTGTGAAGTATGTGCTAGGGCAAGGAGTGTAATACTTTTTCTACTACTGATTATGACAACTTAGATGTTAAAATCATTCATGATTCATGAAGATAATTGTGATCGTTGATTATACTCTAAAAATATTTAGTCGTAGGCAAAAACAGAAATATCTATATCATTTTGCAGCTTATTCCCTTCACAGTTTCCAGTTGCAATTTTACAAGATTAAAGTTAAATAATTGAATTGATTCGGCATTTACTTGATGAAGATCCATAATTTAAAATAGAAATAAAACTACGGTTCTAATCTTCACTTTTAATCTTTAATCGTAACACGACAATTGTTTCGCCAGCACAGTGTAAACTCATAGATTTCTTTAAAAACATTGTAAAATAATACCATCCTTCTTGATTTTATATATATATTTTTTATTTATTTTGTAACGTACTCTTTAGATGTAAGCACTTGAGGAAGCCACTGTGCTGGCGAAACAATTGTCGTGTTACGATTAAAGATTAAAAGTGAAGATTATAACCGTAGTTTTATTTCTATTTTAAAGTTAAATCATATAGAGAAACAATTCTTTTATTGTTGGAAGTCGTATGTTAAACCTGATAAATATTTCACTCGGAAGTAGTTAATTTGTACTTAATGTAGTAATTCTTTTTCTTTAGTTGAACTAATAGGAAAACACGCACTAAATTATTTTTATATTACTTAAAATATGTTTCATGTACGAATAACTTTTAATTTTATCTAAATAATCAAATTCCGAAGACTTACCTATTTTATCGTACGTACACACCTGGTATACACATATTGTCATGAATTTTTCCCCGAAGAAAGAATTTAAAGAAACTATAAAAGACTATATATTTATGTACATTTTATTCCAGGAAAATATTTAGAGTTAGTTAATATTTTATTAAAATTCGTTTATAATGTATATTTTGGTCCATGTCTGTAGAACGTTCGAGCGTGGTCTTGATGTACGCAGTTCCGGCCAGGCGGAAGTATATCGTAGCAGTTGATCTTTTGATTTTGTTATAGGCTAGGAGATATTCATTTCCGAGAGGAAGGAGTCAGAGATTTTCTATCCATTAAACAGATAGGTTCAGTTAAAATTTTGCTGAATAAAGACTTCCTTTTTATTCAGTATTTTATAGTTAATTTCGGTTTATGTTTGTAGTTGTGTGATACTTATGTGTTTAAAATAATTCTCGTTTTATTATGAGTCTCTGATACTTGTAATTTTTGATTTGTGCGACCTATCTGAAATCTCTCTGTTAGAATTTTTTTAGTGAATTGTGACTACTACATTAATTAATGTACGTGTATATTTGCAAGTATATTTTATATATTAATTTAGTTATGTTATTTGTATATTGATTGAGCTCGTAAATTCAGTAAATTATTAGTTTATAATATATTTTTATAGTCAAATAAATATCAAGGAAAATTTTCATACTTTTTATGAAGTATTTTTTTATCAGTAATATATTTTAGAAAGTAGGAATTGGTGGGAAAATTACATTTTTACCATGTTGAATGTGCGCATGGATTAATGTTGATGCGCGCGCTTACAGTTATGTTTCTGTTTGATGTTTGAAGTTGGGAATAACGTATTTATTGAAGTTTGATAGTTTTCCTAAATATTTAATTAGTTTAATTTTGTTCGCGGTCATAGTGAGGTTTTTTAGTATAAAAGTTTTCCTCACGCTGTGGCATATTTATTGCCTCAGCACTTCTTTATACTCTATAAAGTTGAAATTTTTTTTTGTAGTAAATGTTTGTGTTGTTAATGCTAGTTCTATTTCTTTGCTAATACCTTTTGTTTTATTCGCCACATACCCTTTGAGGGTAGCCCTGAAGATACAAGAGCTTCTGGAAGGCTGTACCGATTTGAGTGAAACTGGGCAAGCTATTGTGTATTGTGGACCAATTTAAATAAGTAATCAACACCACAATACATAGCAATATGTACAGCAAAAAATCAAGCACAGTAGAAACACGATCCGCATGTGTAAGTCACGATTAGCAAAACTAGATAATTTCTACTGAAACAATGGAAGTACAAAATGAACTGTATCTATTGAAAATCCTGTAATCCGGTACTGCTACCCCAACCGACCTATAAAGCTGTTATTCTTTTTTTGAGGAGAATAGGAAGACATAGATGTGCTTGTCACAATGTAAACTCTGTCATTTACCGCACAAGTCAGTTCCAATCGCTAACATATGACTGAATTAAGCAGAAATTTTATTTTTTACTTTATACAGAATAGTAAACTTGCGATTTACACCCAAGTAGTGATATCTAACTCTCTCCTCAATGATTTTCATATGTTATGTAATGTTGATCAAAAGTTTGACATGTGGTAAGATATTTTCTGATGCCAACGTGGCTGTTGCTGAATTTCAGAGACATTTTGATACTTTGCTAAAGCATAAACAACTGCGTCCCGATGACGTGGATTATTTGGAAAAGCAATAAAATTATTTTCTTGTAACTAAAATTAGAGGTCCCTTGTATATGATTTTACTTTTGACTAATATTTAATTTGTTTCAAATATTTTTATTATAAATCTTGATATAATATGAAAAACGATCCGTTAAAGTGTTATTAACAGAAAAAAATCATTTGTCGGTTAACGAATTTATTAAATGCTCTATTTGTTTCCATGTATTCAGTAAAAATTTAAATCACACGATATACTAAAATAAATTGAATGTCATTATTTCAATATTGAAATTTGCATTCAAGAATGCTTGAATGCATAAAACGTAAATTTGATACCAAACAGCTTCTTGATTATCTAGCCCGTTTATTTATCAAAAGGTAGCTAAAATGTACGCGTTTAATTTAATTACGGATAGTGCAAAAGAAAACTTACTTGAGGCATGCTACAGATCATAGCTCCTAGCCAAGCGGAAGCTATCATAATTTTGCCTCTTCTATCCACTCCTTGTAAATGTAAAGGTTTCAAAACAGCATAATATCTGAAAAAGCAAAAAGAGTAATGAATATTGTATATAACTTATATAATTATAAAATAATACAAATTTATTCATTTCGTAATAAATAAATTGTAAAACACGTCGATATTAATGTACATATGCTGTGTATTTTGATATGGTAAAACTTATTCTCAGGAATCGAGAACGATGTTTTCAAATCTAGCATCAAATGAGCTGAATATTTTTGAGAAATAATACAATAATTTGTAATAAAATATAACATTTTATTGAAAGTATTATTTGATATCTATACAATATGAAGGTATGATATAGCATACATCTTCTTTATTAAATCAAGTACACATTATTAAGCATTTTGAAATATTTAGCAACATTTATATTAATAATATAAGTCAGTAGTATCTACTCATGGATCTCTAAATGATGTCCAAAATTCAATGCTTAAAATATAAGTCTGACGACTCATAAAATTATCATTTCGGATTTGTCAAATTAAATACACAAATGACACCAATCATAGAATAGGATTTCCTGCACCCTTCAAATATGCGTCGAATGATTCTGTGCGAACACACTATATTATAAAATTATTATTATTATTATTATAAAATAAATTTCATAATAGACAGATAACTGGATTCCAATGAAATGTTGAACTTGAAGGCAAGCATACGCAGGTCGCTAATCTCGCAGGGGGATTAATAACATCCTCCAAGCATTAGTTCAATTATTTTCGTATAGTGCGTTAAAATATTAAAGAATGAATTTAAATTCTGAAAACTGTAAATAAAGTCGGCTCTATAACAAATAAAATAAACGAATCTTTGAGAAGTTTAGATATATATATATATATTAGGATTAATCGAGTTTTGTTTAAACTTCATCCTGTATAAATTTTATACAGTATAAATTCCACTATTTAATTATTAAAATATTAAATATTGCGAAAATGTACTTACAATACTAAATTTGCAAAATAAAGTTGGATTAAAAAGAATAATAATTTTTGTTGCTACACATTCTTCTAGCCGTCGCACGAAATTATCCATCACTCCGCCTAGCATCTTCAGTGGAATCGCTTCAATTTCGTTTACAATGTTTTGTTTAAGATCTTCAATATTACGGGGTTTACTATTATACACACGACTTTATAGCTATCTCCACAGAAAGAAGTCTGGCGCTGTTATGTCAGGTGACCGATCTGGCCAGATTACATAATCTGGCCAGATCGGTCACCTGGCACTTTAATGACACTTTAATTTCTTGCAACGGGGACATCCCCGTTGCAAGAAATTAAACGGTTGGTAAACATGTCACGCACCGTATTAATACTGATTCTCGCCGTGTTTCGTTGCTACATTCTGCTGAAACAAGCAATTACCATCAAGTTGTTTATACCTTGGCTGGAAAAAAGTATCAATCATGTGACAATATCTTCCTGATGTTACTGTTACGTTATCCCTGTTCTCTTCAAAAAAATTGTGGCCAGTAATTCCTGTGGCTGATAGCGTACGCTAACCGTTACTTTTGCTGTATGAAATGGTTGTTCGTGAAGTTGACGTGGGTTTGCTGTTGCCCAATATCTAAAATTTTGTTTATTAACAAAGCCATTTAGATAAAAATCAGCCTCATCGCTCAAAAACAGGCAACACGCAATATTAGGTCCTCCAATAGATCTAAAAATTGTCTGCAAGACTCAAGTCGATTTTGTTTATCTAATGGGCTTAGTTCTTGAACAAGTGCCAATTTATAGGGGTGGAATTTAATACGCCTAAGTATTCTATGCCTAAGTATTCTATGAATGCTAGTTTTCTTTAAATTGAAGGCACGTGCATGTTGTGCAGTTGAGCGTTGTGAACTTCTCGCAAAGGAAACTCTTACAGTTCAATATTTTCATGAGTCATAGCACTTACGTATCTTTGAGTCGGTTTTTGTTCGAAATATTGCCTTCGTTAACCCACTTCTGATACCATGCCAAAATGATGATGTTTCACGACGATTAAATCGAAGATGGAACGAACGTTGTGTCGCAACGACCGATTTTGCCCTGCTGAATCGAATAATTGTTCATAATAACTAATTACAATTAATGTCAAACAAACTCCCATACTGTCTTGATTAGAATTCGCAAACAAATATAAAATCTGACAATAAATAAACAAAATTACTCATACTAAAAACCATACCATAATCAGTGCATTATGGTATTCTCTGTATAACTTAAAGCTACTACTTTCAGCTATCACAGTAGACTTTAGTGTTTATTGTGGTCCATTGTTCCATAAAGTCCGAAAGACAGTGACCATGATTATTAACGCAGATAAAGTTTGACGGCACTTCAAAGGTTTCTTCGTAGGCGAATTGGAGTGACCCCACTACATTCACAGTCTTTTCGTTTCAACGTTGACATAGGCGACCCATGTCTCATCACCTGTTACGATATGCTTTAAGAAATTTACGCTTTCAACATCGTAATGTTTCAGAAAACTTAGTGCCGATCCCATTCTCTTTGTTTTATGTCTTCGATAAGAAGGTTAATGCTCAGTAATAACTTCATACACAACTGTACGTGAAATTTGAGAGAAAAACGCTGAGTTCTGTGATTGTGCGATGAATTTTAGCAACCTTCATGTTTTCTACACACAGAAATCGGATAACAGTATACAATTCACAGTAGGCGGTATTTTCAATTGCAGCAGTCATTTTAAAATACCAAAATAGCACGACAAATTGTCCGAACGATTCTCTTACTAGCACTGCCAGACTCACACTGAACCAGACTACACCATAGCGCTGTGATCGCGTCGACTTGCCTACTCCCCTACTCACTAGGCGGAAACGGAACATACTTTACGAATCGCCCTCGTATATGATTCTTCTTTGGTAAGGTACACACATAAGATTATTTTCACTGCTAATCAAATGTTGTATTTCTTTGTTTATATCTTTTATACTTTAAGTTCATTTATGTCTATTATGTACATTACAAGACCTTCTAAATATACAACTTTAAATATTTTGTAACTGGTAAAAATACACAGCAATATGAACACGTTAAGGTAATAATTAGAGAACGGACACGCTTACCACCCAGTGCAGTACTGGCGAAAGGCTGTATTTCTAAAATATTTAATTTTATTTATATAATTGGAAAACAAACGGGTGGTGATCTATAAAATTACGAAATACATATGTATTTGTTGGAAAGTTGTATTTTTAAAGTTTTTAATTTTATTTCTATAATTGGAACATTTTTATTTGTTCATTTTGTCGTTCAAGTTGAGTAAAGGAGTATTAATATTGACTAGCAATAGTTTCTCAAGGTTTTCTTCTGTCAATTTTGTTCTCTTTGAATTAAGTACATCCTTATAAATAGAAAACGTCCTTTCTACATCGCAATTGGTTATAGGTGCATACTGGAAATATTCTTTTATTTCTTAATATTTAGCCATTAGGTTTTGTGGAATTGTCTCCATACATAATTGCTGCAATGCAATTAAATCTGGATTTCTATTTAGAATTGCTTCAAACTTTTGCCGAAAGCCACATCCGAAGTCACTTGGAATACTTTTCAAATTATTAACAGCCACATCTAATGTGGTTAATCCGTCATTTAATTTAAGATTTCGATTTTCAAAATAAGTGATTAGTTTTGGCAATATTCCAAAGTGTTCGTGAAGAAAGTACAACTGATTTTTTAAATTTGGGATTTGTGTGAGCTCCTTGCACTCACCAATACTTCTAGCATCCTCCTTTAGCAGTGTTACGAAATGTTTTAGACTATCGAAATTCTCAGCATAATAACTAGTAGCTTCCAGCCATGTTCCCCATCTAGTTATTACTGGAGTGGGAGGCAGTGACAGAGATGGAAATTTTTCCTTGAAAAGAGCTACTCTCAATGGTGCTTTTCTGAAAACTTTTTTAAAAGCTGATACAAGTCTATCAACTTCCGGAAAAGTGGCTCTGATATATTCACAGATTCTGTGAAGTGAAGAGCATGTGCTACACAAGTAATATGCAGCATATTAGGATATGTTTTCTTCAATAGTCTGCCTGTTTTTAACATATACGCAGCACTATCACTGACAAATAAAAGTATTTTTTCTTTGTACGTGGCGTCCGAATGAAGCATTTTTTGCATATTCTCCTTAATGGTTTCGGCAACTGTTTCCGCATCAACTCTATTTATAACACTTGTTGCTATTACATATGAGTTATAGGGAATAGTTGGATATAGTACACCAGCTACAACATTTACCACACAGCGTCCTAACATATCCACCGTTTCGTCGGCACTTATCCATATGTATTGCTTTAAAAGATGGCTTCTAATGCGTTCTACTGTTCTCGTATAGCACCTAGAAACATAATATTTGCGTAAAGTTGATTCATCAAGAACATTTCGACCAGTATATTTTTTTAGAAATATTTTTAAACTGGGATTGCTAAGTTTATTTAATGGAATATTAGCGGCCATAAAAGTTTTACAGAGTTCAGACATGTTAGCGATCCTAAGTGACGAACTTTTGACGATATTTTACGGATTTTGTAATAAATTTCGGAATCACTGACAATGGACATACAATCAGTATGACCGTCAATCCAACTCGCCATTGTTTTACAATGCCGTTCTCGACATTCTTCCATATCATGTCTGAAAAAGTAACTTAAACAATGCTCTAGATCTAAATAAATGAAAACTAAAAATGTGTGTATAAGTTATTGAAACTGAACGAAATTCAATGCACACTCTTACGTCGAAATAATTGGTAGAAATAGATTCAATCAAACGATATTAAACAGGATCTATCACAAAAATTACGATGTAATTAACAGTTAAAACTATGAAAACAAGAAATTTACTCACAGCACTTTATTTATCTTACGAAATATAAACTAATAAATAAAATACATTATAACAACCCCGCTTCTATCTACGCTCATGAAAACACTTTAAAAAACACTATATCCTCCGAATACAATAGCTGGCTTGTCCATTGTTATCGCGGCGAGACCAGGTGTCCGAGTAAGTCAAACAAATACTTCATTATTACGCCGGGATGTACTGAGCGACGTTATACACAATTTCAATTGCCGATTGCGTTTTATGGAAATTGCGTCCGTTCTCTAGTAATAATCTAATAACGAATAGAGGGAAAAAGCATTGTAATTCTTCTTGACAAACATTTCAGCTAAAATGTATTCTCTTTTGTGCCAATATCTTCTAGTTCAGATTGAAATTTCATGCTTGGTAAGATTTTTTATTTATTGGATTAAATACTTTGTGACATTGATATATAGTCGTTTTTTTATTTTAAGTAATCTCGCTCTAGGCGGAAAAAAATATTCATACATGGGAAATGTTTCTAGTTATTCATGTGTATATTTTGCGAAATGTAAGTATGTAATTAATGAAATAAAAATGAAAAAGCAATATTACTTAATTTTAACTTTCTTGAGTTCAGATTCCATCACAATTGTTTCGACACACAGTGTCTTCCTGGAATGGAGTTGTAATGCAAACTAAACCTAAAGGATTTTTACAAATTTAAACTTTAATGAATATTATAACGAAAAAATAATAATACTTAGGAGGATGGTTCAATAATAGGCACTTTCTATTCAAGATGTAAACTTTATTACACAAAGGAAACAAAGTAACCCATCCTTTTGAGAATAATTAATTTTTCAATATAATATTCATTCAAGTTTAAACTTGTCAACAACCTTTAGGTTTATTTTGCAATACAACTCAATCCGAGGTAGACACTGTGTGGCGAAACAATTGTAATGGGATTTTACCTCAATAAAGTGGAAATTAAGTAATATTGGTTTTTCATTTTTATTTCCTTAATTATGAATTTCCACCAAGTAAAGGCTATTTCGATTCAAAATGTATGTAATTATTTTCAATGAACATTTAAATCAAGTTTTTTGCAATCCATAATTAAAAATAAGTTTGTATGATGCACCAACAGGCTTTACTTTTATATTACTTTACTTTTATATTATTAATATATCATTAAACAGACAAGTCACCTGCATAAAGTACAAAATAAGCCACTCTCCCCAGAATGGAAAGTAATTAGTCTATCTCTTATGGAACAACAAACATTACCTTTCCTCAATTTGATTCTTGTTTCTCGCAAATTCGTCAAAATATATTGCACTTTGCTTTACGTCGCAACAATAAGATTCAAATTAGTGATTTCCTTCTTAATCCCATTCTTTTCAGTTCCATAAACAAGTTATAATGGACGGATCAAAAGTTCTAGACAATTTCATGTAAATAACAACAGTGTTTTTTCCATTACTCACAATGTTAATAATTTCTTCTAAAAATTGAAGAATAAGCCTTGTAAATTGTCTTTCAAATATCCAATCAAACTTACTTATTTTCTTGTAAAATATCTAAACTTAGAAATAGCTATAGATTTATAACTATAACTCGCAAATAAAAGTTTATATCCTTTCTTATAAATTGGCTTCATAATCATATATGTAAGAATATTGAAAAATGTTTGTTATGCATACAGGATAAATTTATTACTAGTCTAACGGTCTGCTATAGCCTCCAGGAATTTTGTCAATATCGGTAGTTCGAGAATTGGTTGAAATATTAATTACGATTTCATTTTATGTTTTCTTTATATATTTACCTCTAAATAAATAATTTCCCATGGTGTTTTATTTGCTTTCTGTATTTTCAATTCCTTGTATCTACTTTTCTTGACTTTGCGACTTTTCATCCTTTTACGGAACATTTGATACAGTGATGTAAAACCATGTAAATAATCGTTAAGTTAGTAAAGATATTGAAATCAAATTTGGAATATGTAAATTAGCGATGAGGAGCCTTCATTTGAAGTAACATTTAAATGTACAAGGTCAAAATGCGACGTATCAAAGTTATCTTCTTTTTAATTTATTCCTCTTCTGTTTTTTGACATTTTAGGATTCTTCTCGATAACAAGATTTCGTCAAACTATAACACTTGGGATCTAAATTGCTTTAGCTAAAGATTTACATGTAAACGAAATATTAACTTTGTAATGTAAATTATAACAATTTCATTTAGTACTTACTTTCACGTGGAAGAAAAAAAAAACAAGAGCGTTTTTGTTCAAAAATTGAATGTGCCAAAATAATTTAACTTTTATCACAAGATTTAGTAGCATGTGGAATTTTCTGTAATAAAAGTATTATTAAACGATTTTTGCTTGTAAATAATGTTTGAAATAAATCAAAGACGAAGAATATAAATATTAATAATGATTGGTTTTGGTGGTTGAAAAAGAACGAATCAAAGAGTTTCTTACATTTTCAATACAATAAATTCCAGGAGAGAGCTAATTTCACGTTCTGTTGTTATGAAAACTTTACAGAGGTACAATATAAGTAACAGTGCTTACATTTTGCAACAAAAGTAGACGTACAAAATCTACTACTAAGAAGGATAAAGCAGAAGATTTTGCCATATTTGGAGTAGTATCCTCATTTATCTACACACGAGTTAGTGTGAAGGCATTCGTCGTCGTCAGTAGGAAGAATTTATAACAAACAATAATACCATCCTCATAAAATTCACCTTGATCAAGAAATCTCTGATAATGATTTTGACAGAAGGCAGCAGTTTTTTTAAATAAGTTTTGCAAATAATGTATTTTAGGATGAGGCGACTTTTGAACGGTACTTTTCACGCATGACTGTCGCTATTGCGCACAGAATAATCCTTATTGGGTGCAAGAGGCGCCCAAGAAACTTAAGGTTTGAGTTGGTATTTGTAAAAACGTGATAATAGGGCTTTGCTTATTGAAGAAACTCTAAACGGTGAAAGACGGTGAAAAGACTTTTAAATAACCAGATAATTTTTGAATTGGTGGAAAATGGCGAATTTCCACAAAATATCTGGTTTCACCAGGATGGAACACCCCCTCATTATTACTGTTATCGTTCGAGATCGATTAGATCAAACTTTTGTCTACAGATGGATTGGAAGAAAAGGGGAAATTTAATGGTCTACAGGTTCACCCGATCTTACTCCACTAGATTACTTTTTGCAGGGCTATCTAAAGCAGAATATGTATTTTAGGCAACCTGACAAGATTTGATTGAAAGAATTAATGGAGAAATACGAAGCATTACACTGGACATCATATCGAGGGTTACAAGAGAATTTGCAGGCAGATGGGCTTACGGTCAGGAAATATGTGGTGCCCATTTTGAAATTCTTATAAGTTTAATTCTTTGCATGACCTGTTTATTTTGTTTTTCTTACAAATTAATAAAAGAAAATTCTTTTGACTCAAAATATTATAACTTGATGAAATCGTGTTATGGAGGAGAATTAGAAAATCTCAAAAATGCAAGGTGTTTTATTAAAAAAATTGTGGCTTTATTACGTCGCAATTTTTTGGAATACCGTGGATATTTAAAAGTGATTCCAAATGATGATAGTTTTCATGTCTAATTTTTTATTTCAATATCTTTACTATTTTGACATATATTCATATGATTTGCTCATAATTGTATATCTAGGTTTTAGTCCCTTTGATACTTTTCTTGTAAGAATAACTTTAATTACACTTCTTATAGACAAATACCAGGATGATTTGATGGGAATTGAGATTGCAAATGAAACAAATGAGTTAGAGTTAGGCGTTATGTTTTTTTTTTACTATTTCTCAAAATAAATTTCAGCGCACTTCAACCGAGAATGCTTAAATGTCATTATGCCATTTTTGTAACAATCTTCCCCGAGAGCTCAAAATATTGCTCCGTTGCTCCAATAAGTTCTTCATCCGAACGAAACTTCTCCCTAGCAAGCAAAAGCTTGATTTTCCGGAATAAGTGTAATTTACTTTGAGCTAGATCTGTCGAATAGTATGAATGGGGCACAGCATTAAATCTCAATTGATCCAATTTTCCGCGAACAACTTGATTAATGTTAGAAGGTCCGTTGTCGTGATCGAAGACTTTTTTATTCGACATTCCAAGCCATTTTTGAGAAAGTACTTTTTTAGATTTGTCTAATAAAATGGAGTAACATAGTTCATTAACTAATTAGCTTTTTACAAGAATTCTGCAAGAAGAAAACCAAGAAATGTTTTGATTTTCTTTGGGAAAGGGATACCATAATATCATGAGTAACTGTTTACCTTGTTATCTGGATTAGGGAACATAGTGGTGAATTCGGGTTTCATAAACAATAGAAAATATTCGCAAGAAATAGCTTTGGTTCATGCTAAACAGCTTTAAATGATTAGTTTCACGTTTTTTGATCACAATTCAATACTGGCGGCACCCACTCTGTTAATTGCTAGTGACTAAAATGTGATGTCCGCATACAGTCGACATGATCACGATATTAATTCTCTCCTTTGTGTCAATTCTTCAGAAGTTTAAAACAATATCATTAGACCTAACTTTATTATTTCCGGAGTTGCTTCAGTTGATAGTCCTGGTCGCGCATTATATTTGTTGCTTATATTACCGCATATAAGTTACGCAACCCAGCGGAAAATTGTGACTTTCGAAGGAGCATTGTCATCTAGGTCTGTAGCAAATTAGTTAAAATCTCAGGGGTATTTAGTCCATTAAAACTAAATACTGGATTGCGCCACCAATTGCGAGTTTATATATTTTACGAAGTTCCATTTAGAGACTCTAGTCACACTGCGGTAACTTTCAAAGTAATTGTCAGAAACTAATCAAATTTCGCCTATCATCATAAAAAATGGCCGAATTTAAATATAATACTAAGTCTTTGTCCAAAGGTGTATGCTAATTTCTTTTGTAATTTTGCTTTTCAATCATAAATGTAGTAACAAAACTTACAAATTTTTTTAAATGTCACTGTCATCATTTTAGATTTTATAAAAACTTAACTTCAAAGATGAATCGACAACTACAATTAGAACAAAGAGCTAGAGCAACAGAAAAAATTAGAGGAAAGATGGTCTTTACGGGAAGTTGCTGAAGATTTTAACGTTAGTACGAGCGGTATTTTTTTAAATTAATGTATACAAGAGGCATGGAAAAATTTACAAAATAATTACGATATGCCTTATAATGAACTTACTGTAAATGAGAACTAAGGAGTATTAAATCTCACTTTACATGCAAACGTCGCCTAATGTGTTGCGTTAATTTCTACATTTCGACAAACTAAGCTTGTACCAATATGCAGAAATGTTACACGCCGCGACGCCATCTTCTTGGTTGTTAAGATAATGGAAAGTTCGTGAAAAGTCACACCTATCCCGGAATGTGTGGATGCATTTCGCTCTTATTGGATCTTGTCGACACACAGTATCTTGGACAGATATGACTTTTAACTTCTATACTTCGCGTATATATATAGTTAGTATAATGAATTTACTGCAAATGAGAACTAATGAGTATTAAATCTCACTTTACATGCAAATGTCTCCTAATGTGCTGCGTTAATTTTTACATTTCGACAAACTAAGTTTGTACCAGTATGCAGAAACGCTACACGACGCGATTCCACCCTTCTGGTTGTTAGGATCCATCCAGGAATGTGTGGATGCATTTCGCTCTTATTGGAACTTGTCAATATACAGTATCCTGGACAGACATAACTTTTCACTTCTATACTTCGCCTATACATTAGTTAGTATAATGAATTTACTTTAAATGAGAAGTAATGAGTGTTACAGAAACGCTACACGCCGCTATGCCACCTTCCTGGTTGTTAGTATAATGAAAAATTAGTGAAAATTCACATCCGTCCAGGAATGTGTGGATATATTTCGCTCTTATTGGAGCTTGTCAACAGTGTGTTGACAAACTCCAATAAGAGCGAAATGCATACGATATGCCTTCTTTAATTTTGTCTATGAGACGTAGAATTGAAACTGTAGTTGCAGCAAATGGTGCATCTTTAAAGTATTGATGGGTTACCAAAATTTTGATGTTACTTTGTTAAATAAATATATCTGCTAGTTAATTATTGCATTATTTATTTCTAAATGATTTGAAGAAAGGGAACGCCACCGAAAATAGCCAGTTATCATATATGGAAAAAATTAAGAAATTGCCTTAGTAACGAAAACCTGTGCACCTTTACATGATCGCATTATACTAGTGGTCGAGTCTCGCATTCCACTAAATTATTTTCGTATGTAACAAAACAAGTTGAAACATACTTGAATGTTAAAAATCTCATCATTTTCTGTATAAAACAAAAACGTTTTTAATAATATAGAAATATTTTTAAAAATCGCGTGTGGAGAACACAATACAAGGTAATGTTTGTGTGAAAATTGCTTTCTAGACATGTAGGTACATGTTTCATTTTGCTATAGATTCGTCAGTTCATGATGCTGGGAAAGACAAAATTCATTACAAAAACTTCCTTGCTACATACAAAAAAGTGTCAGAGGCAGCACGTAAGAACGAAGCGCCCGCTCATTGACTAATGTCAATATCACGAACACCAAATCAACCATTGCCATTCACATGACCAATGTAGGACACAGCAAGTGGTGTTATGTACGCTGTCGATGTAGTTCGTCTGATAGTGTAGACACGTTAATACTTTCCGTCTGTTACAGCTGTGACTGTCCGATGAAAAGCACTTACCTTGTCCCACACTGGCCGCGGACGGCAATGGTTGATTTGGCGTTTGTAATATTTACATTTTTTCAATGAGTGGCAGCGAATGTTCTCTCGTGACTTTTTAGTATGTAGCAAGGGAATTTTTGTCGTGAATATTGTCTTTCTCAGCATAATGCACTGATGAATCTATAGCAAGATGAAACATACAAATTTTCGCACAAATATTAACTTATAATTGTGTTCTCCACACCTGATTTTTAATAAAAAGGCTGTCCCAACAGTCAATTCCTCGAACTGAATAGAATAACTCGGATGATGGGGTGATGTGAAGGTTACTTTCGTTATACCATTCAGTGTGCTTTAGCGTCCTGCAAGGATAGGGTTTGTGAATTCGTTTCCGTAGCAATGCATGGTAGATCAGCCTGTTTACGTGTTTGCAAACATCGTGGGAAACACATGAAAATAGTGTGCAAACAAGAGCGAAGTTTAGTGAGAGATATCCGGATGCTGTTGCTCCTAGCAGAAGATCAATTTCCAATATAAATAGTAGATTTGGCAGCGCGGTGGATGTTACATATTCTGTTTGTTTATTCTATTCCATTTGTTATTTTTGTTATATCTATGTATTACATATATACTGTATAGTGAGATGATGCTGCCGCCAGGGGGCAGATAAGAGAGACAATAAAACATGTCAAGTGAAACAATGTAACAATGTATATACAATAAGTATTTTTACCAATAAAGATTAAGTTTAAACGTGAGAAGTGTGTATCTAAGGAAATAGGCTGCAAAACAAAACACAAGAAACTAACATTGGTCCTTCGGGCAGCCGAATTAAGCGAACAATTTGGGTTACGCCAGCGCAATTGTCACCGGCATAGGTAAGTGGTGAGTTATACATAACCTACGTACACATTTCTTTCTGTTCCCTATTGTTTTCACTTGATACAATATGCCGAATACAGACGATTTAATTAAATTAAAGCGTAAGCGGAGTAGCATAAAGAAACGATTAACGGATTTCTCGAAATACATTCAAGAAAAAACTCAAACAACGATCGGAATAACTAAAGTTCTATTAGCTGAAATAGAAATGCGATTAAACAAAATATCTAATTTATATGATGATTTCTTTTCTGTACAAGACGAAATAAGTATATTAAGTGAAACAGACGATGACAAGGAAACCGAATTATTTGAATCAAATTATTTTGCGGCATGTTCAAACGCACAAGCGTTAATAAATGACGTTAGGCAAAAGATAGAAACGGATGAACCTTTAGCAAGCTCTAGTAATAGTAATATGCAATGCAATAATTTACTTAACAATATCAATGCGGCAACCGTAAAATTGCCAATTATGCAATTACCAAAATTCAATGGGAAATATACGGGGTGGTTAGAATTTCGCGATGCATTTGATAGTTTAATCAATCAGTCACAGGCACTAAGTAAATCGCAAAAATTCTTTTATTTGAAGGCATCGCTCGAGGGCGACGTAGCAAAAATAATTAGTTCAATGCCGTGCACGGCCGATAATTATGAAATAGAGTGGAGTTTATTATGCGAACGATATGAAAATAAAAAACTATTGGCAAAAATCATTTTCGCGAATTATTTGATTTACCGACTATTAAAAGGAAATCACCGGATCAATTACGCTCAATGCTCGATACAATCACTCAGCACTTAAGATCATTAAAAACATTAGGTTTATCAGTAGAAAATTGGGACGCGGTCATAATTCATTTAGTAACTAGCAAACTTGATTCTGTATCCGAACGTGAATGGGAAACAAAAAGGTTTGCAAATGATTTTCCAACATTAGAGAATTTAAAGGAATTTTTATTAGAGAAAGCAGCTATATTGGATAACATTAATTCAGATAGTTTGTGTAGTACAGATACAAGAAAGTTGCGTGATTATAACAAGCCGAAAACCAAGTCATTTCACACAAGTAACATTGTTTGTTATAATTGCAAAGGCGCGCACGCAATATATGAGTGTAAGGATTTTATTTCATTATCCGTACATAATAAAATGGATAGAGTCAAGGATTTAAAACTATGTCAGAATTGTTTGCGACCCGGTCATACGCTAAAACAATGTAGTTCCAGTAAATGTAGGCGGTGCCGAGGTAGTCATAATACTTTGCTCCATATAGAGCGAAAACCGGAGCCCGTACACAGTGAACGAAGTATGGAATCAAATTCAGTAACGCTAACAAATACCGCTCAGTTAAATCAAACGCTTTTATCAACCGCTGTTATAAATGTTTATAATACAGAAAATAGCATGTGCAGTGGACGCGTTTTACTAGACTCGGGATCACAAAGCAATTTTATCACCGAATCTCTAGTGAAAAGATTGAAACTAAAAATAACCCCAATAAGAATGTCCGTTACTGGTCTTACAAATTGTACTACAAATATAAAGGGTAAATGCAATATTAGATGTGAATCCAAATGTAATGCATACACCTTCAACATCGACTGACTCATAGTGCCAGAAATTAGTGAATGCTTACCTCAAGTCAATTTTGACATATCCGTTTGGGATATACCTGGCAATGTTCAATTAGCTGATCCAAGTGTCAATGTTCCTGGCCCGGTTGACATTTTGTTAGGTGCAAATATATTCTGGGACCTATTACAGATAGGGCGGATCAATCTAGGCCCAAATAAACCTGTAATGTAAAGCACGAAACTGGGTTGGATCCCAGCAGGCCCTATTAGCAATAATTTACAATACAGCACAAATTGTCATTTCAATAAAAATTTAGATATTCAGGAACAACTGGCCAAGTTCTGGGAGATAGAAGAATTTCCGTCAATTAAGCCTTGGTCTGAAGAGGAACGCAAATGCGAAGCACATTTTTTAAAGCATTTTCAGCGCGATTATGAAGGGAGGTTCGTGGTGTCAATTCCATTTAAAGAGCCTACTGAAAAACTAGGTGTATCAAAAACAGGGGCTCTAAAACGCTTTTATTCTCTTGAGCGCAAGCTGCAAGGTAACCCTTCGTTAAAGCAAGACTATTCCAATTTTATGTTTGAATACGAGAAATTAGGGCACATGTCTAAACTAGAACATGATGATGACCAAATATCTTATTTTTTGCCACACCATGGTGTGGTTAATGAAGCAAGTTTAACCACCAAGTTAAGAGTGGTTTATGATGCTTCCTTCCCAAGCAGTTCTGGCTTCTCACTAAATGACTTGCAAATGACAGGGCCCACAATACAGAGCGACTTATTGGCGATTTTGTTGCGTTTCCGACAACATGCAATAGCGATTTCTGCTGATATTGAGAAAATGTATAGGCAGATCCTAGTAAATCCCCAAGAGCGGTCTTTGCAAAAGATTGTTTGGAGAGCTGAGCCATCCGAACCGATTTCTATATATCAATTAAATACTGTTACGTATGGAACGGCATCAGCTTCCTTTCTTTCTACTAGATGTCTCCATCAGTTAGCAATTGAGAATCAACATACGTTTCCTGTCGCTTCTGAGGTAATATTATCTGTTTGCTATGTTGACGATCTTTTGACAGGAACGGACAGTGCAGACGAAGCTATAGACTTATGCCATGATTTAAATTCTATTTTGAAACAGGGTTGCTTTTTATTAAGAAAATGGACTTCTTCCGAGCCTACGGTACTAGAAGCTGTTGTAGGAGAAAACAATTCAGAAGCTTTGACTATTGGGCTGAATGAGAATACTAAAACCTTGGGCCTTCTGTGGAGCCCCCTTCAAGATGCCTTACTCTTTAAAATCAATCCTCAAATCTCTGGTCTTAATTCAAAGCGGGCCATTCTATCGGTCATAAGTCAAATATTCGATCCTTTGGGTATGTTAGGGCCTTGCATTATTGTCGCCAAAATTATTCTACAATCATTATGGCAAGAAAAACTAGATTGGGACGATACTATCCCGAGAGCTATACAGTGCGAATGGAACCAATTCCGAGGAAATTTGCCGCACCTCAATGAGCTTCGAATTCCTAGAAGAATAATATGCCATAGCGCTGTCAAGGTTGAAATTCATGGTTTTGCAGATGCCTCCCAAAAGGCATATGGTGCCTGTATATATTTGCGCTCAGCAAATCAACAAGGACAGATTGCCATTCACCTACTGTGCTCAAAGGCAAAGGTCGCACCTCTCAAAACCATAACAATGCCACGGCTGGAGTTGATGGCAGCACATGTTTTAGCAAAGTTAACAAACAAGGTAAGGCTATCATTGCGATTGTATATCGATCAGGTTTTCTTGTGGACGGATTCAAGCATAGTGCTGGCATGGATTCGAACCCCCTCTAATTTATTAAAGATATTTGTAGCAAATAGGGTATCTCAGATCCAGGACCAATACATGTTTTTGGCGTCACGTACCAACAGATAGTAACCCTGCCGATCTTTTGTCCAAGGGAATAGTGGCACAGGACTTAATGGGGTCAGAATTATGGTGGTCAGGGCCGAAGTGGCTGGCTGAGGATTCTGATTTTTGGCATGGCAAGGATACCTGTCCTATAACACAAATGCCTGAACTGCGTGCGGATCCAAAAACCTGTCTCGCTACATCACCGGTACAGCTCATATCAATGAAAGACTTCTCATCCTACACAAAATTGCGGGGAGTTATGGCCTATTGCTTGCGATTTGTACAAAATTGTAGAAGTTCGCGAGAATGCAGGTCTTTGGGCCATTTGACTCCAAACGAATTGTTTGAGGCAACACGTCTACTTGTAAAATTAGTACAGCAGGAAGCATTTTTTCGTGAAATTGAAGATTTAGCAACCAAGGGCCGATTAAATTCAAAATCAAAAGTTCTTGCATTAACACCATTTATTGACGATCATGGTATGTTACGCGTTGGAGGACGTTTGGCATATGCAGACATACCATTTGAAACAAAGCACCAATTACTATTACCGGCTAGGCACTATTTTACAGATTTATTATTTCGGCATGAGCACATGCGGCTGAAACACGTTGGTGCCCAGCAGTTACTAGCATCAATTCGAGAGACCTTTTGGCCCATACACGGAAGGAATTTAGCGCGACAAACCATCCACCAATGTGTACGCTGTTACAGGGCAAATCCTAAAACTCAAATACCAATAATGGGTATACTGCCTCGTGAGCGAACGATGCCTTCACTGCCGTTTGAATATACCGGAGTGGATTTCGGGGGACCATTCCTTGTGAAACCCAAAACGGGCCGCGGTACAAAGCGAATGAAGTGTTACATCGCTATGTTTGTTTGTTTTTCGTCTCGGGCGGTTCACATAGAGATTGTGACTGATTTAACATCGGATGCGTTCTTAGCCGCTCTTAGGCGATTTGTCGCTCGTCGGGGGAAACCACGGCGTATACATTCTGACAATGGCACAAATTTTGTGGGTGCTAATAACGAATTAAAATCATTTCTACGCGATTTCGAATTTAGTAAAAACCCAATTGAACGAGAGCTTGCTAATGAGGGCATCTCGTGGTCCTTCATTCCCGCGCATTCACCAAATTTTGGTGGAATTTGGGAGGCTGCAATCAAACGGGCAAAATTTCATATTTTAAGAATAATGGGTAACGCGTCTTTAACTTATGAGGAATTTAACACACTAACGTGTCAGGTGGAAGCGATTTTAAATTCCCGACCTCTATTTCCCATGTCCAGTGATCCCAATGATCTAGAACCTTTAATGCCCGCGCATTTCCTTATCGGAAGAAAGCTCACCACTATACCTGAACCAAGGATGGAGCATACTCCAATTGGACGACTCACCAACTTCCAAAGAATACAACAATTGCAACAGCACTTTTGGAGACGGTGGACCCGTGAATACTTAAACGAGCTGCAGCCTCGTAAAAAATGGAAGACGGGTGAGAGCGCAGTCAAACGCGACTCTCTGGTCTTAATACAAGACAACAACAAGCCTCCACTTCAATGGACGATGGGAAGAGTTACCGAACTATATCCTGGAGCTGATGGGGTCATCAGAGTGGCTGCTGTTAAGACACCCCAGGGAACATATAGACGGGCCGTGTCCAAACTCTACCCGCTTCCTGCAGAACCAGAGGACACCAGTGTTCGCATAGTTACAGACTTGTAATTTCAAATATTTGTTTTCACTTTGAAAGTGTAACCTTTCAAGGGTGGGGGCATGTTACATATTCTCTTTGTTTATTCTATTCCATTTGTTATTTTTGTTATATCTATGTATTACATATATACTGTATAGTGAGATGATGCTGCCGCCAGGGGGCAGATAAGAGAGACAATAAAACATGTCAAGTGAAACAATGTATATACAATAAGTATTTTTACCAATAAAGATTAAGTTTAAACGTGAGAAGTGTGTATCTAAGGAAATAGGCTGCAAATCAAAACACAAGAAACTAACAGTGGATTTGTCAAGAAATGGTCGACCCGTACTGCAACGACAAATGCAAATGCGCTGCATTGTAAATGATGTTTCTCGACGCTTAGTTATACATCGACAACAATGGAGGGCCCTTTGAACAGTTCGAAAAATAATCTGTATCACATTATGTTCATAAAGTATTTCCTATTATCCGCTTCTCTTTTTCTTGTATTCTTCATATCCGGGGATGTGTCTTTTGGGAGAGCCTGTATTTCGATATTATTAAAAATATTTTTGTTTCTTCTCGTATATAGTTATACAGGGTTAGTTAAAAGTATGGAGACGGCGATTTATTGTCGTTAATATTCATTTTAGGGAATTATGTTCAATATACAAGTTTGTTAAGATATTTTGATCTACATTTGAGATTATTTGATTTTTTTTTCTTCAATTGTTTTTTTAGATACGCCTGTTCGCGCATTTTTTTTTAAATGGGAACTGGTAAATTTTCCTCTTCCATTCGATAGAGGATTTTTGTCTCTTTACAATAATATTTTTTTATTTTTTAAATTCATTTTAATAACTTTTTACAAAAAAATTAAACAAATTAATAACAAAGTAAATTAAAGTAAGTGTTCAAATTGTCGTCCATTAGTAATTTGACAATGACCCAATCGATTTACAAAACCCCGAACATGGTTCTGTAAAAAATCTCGGGGAATTTCTTGTATCGTTCTGGTAATTCGGATTTTTAAATCTTCGACGTTATCGGGCTTATCTTTGTAAACTTTGTTTTTTACGTATCCCCAAAGAAAAAAAAATCTAAAGGACTTAAATCTGGCGAACGGGCTGGCCATTCAATGGTTCCTCGTCTTCCAATCCATCTGTGGGGAAAAAGTTGTCCAGATATTGACGAACATTTACACCATAATGTGGTGGGGCGCCATCTTGCTGGAACCAGATGCATGTCATTGGGCAGGTGTTCATTGTTTTCATGAGGATAGAGCGTGGCACTAGCAGGTATTATTTCATTTTGCAATAACTGCAAATATAGAGCCGAAGTTAAATTGCCACTGATAAAATTATGTCGCTCAAGTTTGTTTATCGCTACGCTTCTGTTTATCTGCGATGTACCGAACATCTGTTAAACACATGAACCGGCTTTTTCTTATAAAAAAGTTATTAAAATGAATTTTAAAAAAACAAAAATATTTTTGTAAAGAGAAAAAAAATCTCTATCGAATGGTAGAGTAAAATTTACTAGTTCCCATTTAAAAAAACTGCGCGGACAGGCGTAACTAAAAAACAATTGAAGAAAAAAAAAATTCAAATATTCTCAAATGTAGATCAAAATATCCTAACAAACTTTTATATTGAACATAATTCCCTAAAATGAATATTAACGACAATAAATCGCCGTCTCCATACTTTTAACTAACCCTGTATATGGTATTGATTATTAATTTGTGTTGATTATAATTTGTCTGCAAAATAATATTTCTCGACTATGCACAAAAATGCCAAACCCTGTAGAACGAAATTTCAATAAATTATAATTTTTCGTGCAAAAAAAACAGCACAAAAAAAAATTCGTTAATTGGCATTAATTGAAACGATGTCAAAGAAAGGAAGAAAAATATCATACGAAAATGCTAATTATATGCTTGAATAAGTAAAGTATGGTCCTATGCCCTTTTGTCAGTGAATTTAATTATAATAAAATAATTTGAAACATTCAAAATAATTTAAAATGGAACTTTCATATACAAAATTTAGTAAACATAAGCACTATATGTAATAACATCAGGAATGAAGAAAATCAGATACATAATTCTACAGTACAAATACATTTGAAGATCAATCTACCATAATACTTTCACATCACATATGAATTACCTGATTAATATTTGGAGTGAAACTACAAAAAATAATTTAAATAAACTAAAAAGACAGCAGAATAAAATCTTAAAGCAATTACACACTATACACTAAAGAACGCCGATATCTGAATTATAATTTAAATAATTCAAATATCTCGCCATTAGAGATAAACTGATAAAATTAAACAACCTGTAGTTTATGCATAAAATTAGTGAAAATATTATTCCCGAAAATGAAAATATCATAAAAATTCATAAGTTCATTCAAATTCTAATAATGGAAACAATTTGAAACTACAATAAACTATCAAAGAAAAAAAAAACTTCATATACTTGTGAATGTATACATTCAGAAATATATGAACGTGTATTGTATTCTTTACACCCTATTTTTAATAATATTTTATATTATTAAAAATTAAATTATATATTCGTATTAGTCGCGAAATGTGTAACAGATTTCATATTGTTAAAAGATCAATTATATTCCAACATTATCTCACTATTATTCAACGTCAGCGAGGAAAGTTTGAAACTGTATTCCTAATATACATTCTATACCAACATGTTCTACTAAAATACATTGTCAAAATTAAATAATTATGAAACACATGACTAGACCTGATGAAGTCATGAAATAATTACTTGTATAAATTAATGTAAAGTAAACATGTTCGTTAATCTCCCAAAATACATTGTTGGAAAAAAGTGACGAGCACACCCTATATAATCTGAAGAAGTGGTTCTAACGCAATGAAATTTAGTATGGAAGTAGTACTAATATAGATGCATTAATAGCGGGAGTATCCCCCGCGAGCGGCGCGTACTATCGCTACACGACGAGGCATGGTGTCAATAAGTCGTTATATAATATGTCCAACTGTGCTGCTTCAACTCGCCTCCATAGCTCCTCAACGTTACCCGGGGGAGCCGGATAACGTTGAAGTCTCCGACCGATCATATCCCAGACATGTTCGATCGGATTGAGATCCGGAGAACGTGCTGGCCATGGAAGCATCCGTATATGGTTCTCTTCCACAAAGGTCTGGGCAACACGTGCGGCAGTGTGCGGTTGGGCGTTGTCGTGCATGTATAGAAGACGTGGGCGCCGTCGAACGTAGGGAAGCACAACGGGCCGTAGCACCTCATCTACGTAGCGGCGAGCCATAATCGTATGCTGTATACGCAGCAGACGTGTACGTCCACCATTTGCAATTGCACCCCATACAATAATGCCCTGCTGGCGGTGGATAGGGCGTGGTTGGATTCACTCCTCGAGGTTACGCTCACCACGTATCCGATGAACTAAAATTAGCGCGTCACCGGTGCTCAATTCGAATCTTGATTCGTTGGAAAACAAAATGTGCCTCCACTCTACCACTGTTGTCTAGCCTTAACCCACTGGCGCCATGTGCGGTCAGTGCGAGTCAGTGGAATCCGCTGCAACGCACAGCGCGCTCGCAGTCAACTTTCTAGCAAACGCCCCCGTACAGTTTGCGTAGTGAGTATGCCTTCTCTTCCTGCTGGCAAAACGGCTCCAAATTGCCTTGAGGAAGACGTACGCGACGCTAAAGCGCTGTGCACAAGGGCGCGATTCTCTCGTTCTGTGCTCGCGCGGGGCCGTCCCGCTCGCGGCTGAAGGCGCGCACGTCCTTGCTCCATCCATTCTCGCCATGCCCGATGCACTGCCGATAATGACCGCTCGAGACAACACGCGATATCACCGAAGGATACTCCTGTCATGTGCATCCCCACAACCATTCCTCGCTCAAACTCACTCAGATAACGCGAACGGCCTTCCATCACGCACAAAGTGCTACTACAACTACCCGCTTCCGCCACACTAACAATAACCGGTTTCTCCCTCCGCGTATCAGTCTCCGTGGAGACAACATATTGCAGCTGTCGGAGCCACTCAGTAAAAAATGCAGCGATAGAAAAAGTCAAAATGCGCAAACTCGTCTAGAGGAAACCTTAATGCTCACTAAATCTACGCATTTATCTTGACACGTTCAGATTATACAGGGTGTGCTCGTCACTTTTTTCCATCGGTGTATTTCAAATTTTGATTTACAAAAGTTATTAACCAACTTTCTGACACATTAATTATTTATTCAAATGGTTCTATAAAGTAGAGAATGGAAATTGAGGGAAATCTAGTAGATATCCACAAGTATTATTTTTTTACATCTAACAACGTTATCATCAATTTTTCTACAACAAGATTATTGTCATAAAGATGGCTCATTGGCTGGTTTATTTTTAAACTACGTTTTATTTTGACAATAGCAACACTAATGCGCTTTAAATAATGAGAGATTTATAGTGCCGAACTTGACGGTAAATAATCCATCAACCGCAGCTGATGTGCGTAAGTTTGTGAAGATAGTTCGTGAGATTGGTATATTAATTGTTAACCTAAGTTATCCTTGTGTTTATTCCAGCGTGCTTAGTCGTGAATATTGGTGCTGGCACCAAAAGTATGTGTCTATATCTGAGAAGGTCAACTTGCCACAGATCTAAGCTAATGTTGCATTAGCCTGATGAGAATTCTGCATAAATATTTCGGTTTATTTGATCTAGGCATTAAAGGAAAGGCAATCTTAGGTATTGAATAAAAGTGACTACTCGCTTCGTTATGGGTTTTCTGGTTGGGTTATAGAGCAGCTGGAAATTGACGTCGATTTTCATGAAAAAATCATCTTTTCACAAGCGAGACTGCCGTTTATGGGGCTTGAAACACAAACAGTCGTAGAGAAGCCAATGCATCCTCAGCGTGTGACTGTGGGCGTGGTTTTTGGAGTGCAAGCTTTATTTTAGCATTTTTCTTCCTAGACGTAGGTGGCAACAGTGTTACGATCAATGGAGAGCGATACAGAGGCATGATAACCCGCTTTTTGCCAGAAATTGATGAATTGGATTTGGGAAAGCTCTTATGCCAGCAGTATGGTGCTACGTACCACACCAGCCGTATAACAATCGATCTTTTGCACACTTCAGCTCAATAATCAACAACGATTATTGACATTTTACGGACTGCTGTTAAATATTCATATTACACTGACACTCCTGAGACGATTCAGGCACTTAAGTCCAACATTGATCGTGTTATTCGGAAAATAGGGTTTCAAACCATTGAAAATGTACTCTAAAATTGGGTTTACAGGATCCGATACTGCAAAACTAGTTCACACAGCCATTTGGATGAAATTAAAATCCATAGCTAACCGGGTTTACTCTTTTCAATAAAGCATCAAACTTCGAAAAATATTAAACATTGTTTATTTCATAGCAAGTTTTAAAAAGAAACCCACCTTTGGGATAATATTTTTTTTACGTTTTCATTTTCAGTATACTATTCATTTCTTAACAATCACTTAGAAGAAAATAAATATAATTAATATTATTTAAAAAAGGATTCGATAACAATGATACACTTTGTCCGTTTTCAGTTTGCAGTCACATGACTAACTATGTCATACTATCTCAGACACAGAATCTATATACTTTGTTTTTCAGATATATTGAGCTACAAATATTCAGAATTGAAACGTATGTCATTTGATACAAGACATACGTCTTTGAAATTTCTTCGTAGCAAAGACAAAGAAAAATAATATTAGCATGTCTTGTATAATATGAGATACCGACAACTGTTTTAGTCAAAAAAGAAAATATTTATCGAATATATTTATCGTATTTATCGACATATACAGGTTATGTTTAGTGCGGTCTACTTCTTGTTTGTATTTTTCCGTTGATATTTTAAGATTTCTTATTTATCTGTTCTTCTTGCAACAATAATAGTCAGTTTCGAGTAATTAATCGTAAGTATTTAACGTAATATTTCTTAATTAAATTATTTTACTTTGACACTGACAAATTACATTTTTTGATAAATTGATGTGCATATCGCAAAATGTAATTTTCATAATATGAAGTGATATAAAATTTCATGTTTGTGTTCTTTTTGTTGTAGAATATGCCAGGTAAACGTCTACTCACAGGCACAAAATCTAGTTGCCAACCTTCTTCATTATTTTGAAGAAGAGAAATATTATAGAGGTCCATTATTGTCTGTTGATTCAGTTTATGAGGTAAGATAACACCAAATTAATATCTTTAGATTAATGAGGAAAAATATTTTTAGAGAGTAGCAAGTGCTCTTAAGATCTCTGTCCGAACCGTTTACAATATCAAGAAACGTGGGACATCATCACCTGGAAAACAAATACCCCGACGTAAACCAAAAACCAAAGATTTGCCAGAAAGCTTGAAAATGGAAGTCCGAAATACTTTATACGACATGTTTCATCAAAGTATTCTAAGCAATTTAATTTTCATAAATGATTTATTTTTTAACGATATACTTTTTTAGAAAAACATGTTACATTGAAAACATTGAAGACTGAACTGGAAACTAAACAAATGGTGCAAATAGGAAAAACATCTCTTTCCATTTTACTCAAACATATCGGTTTCAAATATAAAAAAGATGATAATAGAAGAGCATTAATGGAAAAACTTGATGTTAGTGTAATGCGAAGTGTATTTTTAAGGAAGTACATTGAGAATACAAATTCTAGTTTGCGTCAAGTTGTCTTTTTAGATGAAACATGGATATTTTCCAAAGGATCGAAACCGTAAAGAGAAAGTTTATGAAATTGATGAACTGTTAAGAAATGCAGGACATGAAATTCTTAGACTGCCACCATACCACTGTGACTTCAATGCTATTGAGCTAATTTGGGCAAAAGCAAAAACATATTACAATGTGCACATCGGTAGGGCTGGTTACACCGACGAAAAGGTGAAAGAAATGTGGAAGGAGGCATTACATACATGTGATAGTAATACATGGAGTAACTGCATAAGGCATACTGATAATTTAATAAAACAATGGTATGAAAGAGAAAACTGCTTGGTAGACTTGGATATAGATCCAGTAATAATCAATGTTACAGAATCAAGTACAGAATCAGACTCTGATTCAGATTAATATATGTAATTGCAACTAAAGGTGTCATATTTTATGTTAGTACAAGACAACATTATTTTCTGTCTATGATAGTGTTTTTATGATTGTATTAGAAAGATTATATATTTAAGCTTCCATGTAAATATGTTTTATTCAAATAAATATTTCTTATTAGACCGATTATGAATTAGATGAATTATTTGCTATTTCTACATACTTCTATTTTCTAATATGCTCAGTTAATATATGAACAACTCAAGAGTTTGCAGATACAACCAACATAAATTGCGAAGATAAAGAAAATAGCTTTTGTCACATACTGCACTACTGTTGTTCATTGAGTTTAGTATGCTGTATGGCATTTTAAAATCAGGTTTTAATAGTCTTATGCAGAATAACATTAAAAAATATCAGCGCTCACTTGTGCAGTCACATCCATATCTGTTAACACTAGAATAGAATAATACATAATACAATTTCGCTCTTTTGTATTTATTGTATTGATTAAAGTATCTGCATTTTATTAAGTTGAATAGTTTTTATATGAGCAAGTTTAACAAACAGTTATGATAATTTTTTAACATACTGATTCCAAATGAAGTTATATCTTCAATGTTTTTACTTAGCGTAGCAATGTAATAATTGAACTGTATAATTAATTTATACATAATACTAATAGTTCTCTATAGTTTTTGTAAACAAATGAATTATTTGTGTAATTATTATTAACCATTTTCTTGGAAATAATAATACCAATATAATCAAGGTGAGCTTTTATTTATTTAATTTCTAATGCAAAAAATTTGATTATACATATGAAACAATCAAAATTTAGCTTCCTATTTTCTTATTTCCCAACCTTTCTGTTCTACTTTTTGGTTATATTGAATTGCTTTGTAATTCATTTATGTTAGTGAATTTCTTCTCGTATGATTTCTGCAATTTCCAGATTATTTCTTATTCCAAATTTATTTAATGCGATTAATGCTAGAAGTGAAGCATCTGTTTACAATACATGAAAAGCTGCATTTTCTACATGTACCTTTGTCTTCTTTAAAGAATATTATTTTATATGCGTATTTGAGATTTAAAACTTCCAAAGTTACTGTGTTTATACTTCAAAAATTTTAGGTTATGTCATACGGCATCGTTCCAATTCATTACCATTACATTGGTCAATAACATCGATTGATTAAACAGGAAAAACATTTAGAAAATAAATAGAAAACATTATGTATTGAAATAACAATTTTATATTTATAAAATACTTAAACCTCTTTTGACTCAAAAGTACCGACTAGATTCATACTATTAAAAATAAATGAAAATTGATCATGTGACTGCAAACTGAAAACGAACAGAGTGTATGTTAGTATGTACATGATTTTAATCGTCAAGACAAGTACTTTGAATTTCAAATAAAGAAATGGAGAATGACTATCAAATTAGTAAATTAATAATTTCCCACACTATACATACTTAACATTTTTATAAAATACCTATGTATGATTTTAATATATAAACTGAACAACAATTAAATATTATACATTATTACATATTATAAATTCGATCTAGTTGATTCGGACAAAGTAATTGCTTTATTATGTCATATAAAAATTTAATATGAGAAGGTCATTTGACGGTAGACTTTTAAAAACTTGACAACACTTTCGCCATGATCTCGTATATTACTAACGTCAGTTATGTTTTAGAAGCCTATTGTAAAAATTTCACCCAAATCTCTCAGAGAGATAAGTTTTTACAATCTTTTAAAATAAACTATTTGTTGGCGTTATGTTAATATGGTGAAAAAAATTTCGTGTCATAATAATAATTTTTTTTTTTTTGATTTGTGGTGAGTATAGTGGACACTGTGTAAAGCATAAAACTTCCTTATTGTGTGTGTACAGCTTATTATTTCATGTGTAAAGTGTTTCATGACTTTGTTACTACAACTCATTGGTGGAAATGTTGATTTTCACTTCTTCAAGATTTAAGAGTAACTGAAGAGAATACCGATCCAGAAAAAAACAACCTTCCATATGTCGGCCTCATGAGTCGATAGTTAATGTTAAAACAAGCGATTAATACAAGAAAATTATTTCTAACAAAATATACAAGAAAAACTAATAATAATAAAGAAACGTGGACGAAAGCATATTGATATACAAGGTCTCTGACTTTATAAAATAAGAATAACAAAAGATGAAGTAATGAAACCAATTTCCGAATGAATTAATTTATTGTACTGTCAATGTACATAATTATTTTTCCACATCATCACCATTTAGTGCAATGCATTTCACCAAACGCTGAATCCATTTCTTCCATTGGTATATGAAAGAATGTTTTTGATCACTGTTGATCCAATTGCGAACAGTAGGCCGAAACTTCAAGGCAGTGGCGGCTGGTGAGTTATGAAAGAGGGTGGGCACAAAAAAAACATACCTATTTTTTGTACATAACATTCTCCTATTTTTCATGCTGGAAAAGACGTCTATGACTTTGTTTTCAAAATCCGGGATAGACTGGATGAACTTCTTTTCTATTGATAGGACCACCAATGCGTTCAGTCGATTTTCCGACATTGTGCTTTTCAGAAAAGTTTTAATGCGTTTGATGGTGGAAAAAGATCATTCACATTCTGCTGTCGACATGGACGTTGTACAAATAATATCCAACAGTTTGTATGTTTCCGTCAAAACATTTTTTAGGTTGTTGTCTGTTATGAAGACTAAAAGTGGCAAAACACCACCTACGTCACATATGTCATCGGGCTCATAAATTACTGAAAGTTCACTTTTCAATTTTACACTGTCCAACATAGGATAAGATTTCACAGTTTCATCAATTTTTTTTTGTGGAAAGGAATGACTATAAGTTTTAAAACTTTGAGAATAAAATAATTTTGCTGCACTTAAGTGATCCTTAAAATCAAATCCGTCGCTAATTTGGCTTAAAATAGTGTCACACACTCCTTTGCAATAACACCTCTGTTATCTCCAGCTGTCGTTTTTTGTCTTTTCCTTGCAGGTTCTTCATTATTTCGTTCTTGATTGTCATTGTCAGTAGAATTTCTTAAATTTATAATGTAAATAATTTGCTGTTGGAATTGTCAATTGCCTTTTGCAGTTGAGCACTGTTAATCCCGCACATTTGAGTCTGATTAAATAATATTTTAACATGTGGCATGATGAAATTAAATATTTTCAACCAGTAGAGAAATTCCGGACAATTCAAATGTTTCAATAAACTACTTGCTCCACTAACAGAATCCATCCCATCTTCGTCAATAATTTTGTCTAAACAGTCGGCTTTTGAAAATCCAGCGTATTGGAGCAGCGCGTGGTAATCTACGTTTGACTATTTTATTAAGAATTACCGTTCGTTCTGGCGACCGAGAAAAAACTTGGAAATGACTGCAAATTTGCAAAGAAAATTTTAAAATTTTTATTGCACTGTGCCGCTCGTTCAATAATTAAATTAAATTGATGCGCGTAACAGTGAATATAATGTGCATGTGGAAATTTTCTTTTGATAATAGCTTGGACACCATTTGTCTTACCACTCATCACGGATGCCCCATCGTAACTTTGAGCGATTAGTTTATTGTTATCAGACCCAGAAGGAGAATTAAAAATAGTTTGCAATTCATTCAGCAATGTTTTTGCTAATACATTAGCAATATGTCCACCCGGCTTAAAATAAGACCATAAACGTTCAAAAATTTGTCCATTAAACACGTATCGAATAATAACAACCATTTGCTGATTATTAGAGGTGTCTGTAGTTTCATCGGCCTCCTAAGCAATGAAATTTTCAGATTTAATTTCGTTTAATATTTCCTGCTTGTAAACTTTCCACATTGCATCTAGCAATTCGCTCTGAATAGTTTTTGAGGCGCCTTTAAACACTTGTGAACCTTTCATATGTATTGTAAGCACAGCGTCTAGTTCAGCTGCAAAGTTGATTAAGCCTATATAAATACCTGGATTTTCCGACGTCAATGTCTCAACATGGTCTCGTAACGCCAATTCAAAAGCTCCGCAAAATTTTATATACATAATTAACCGGCGCAAAATATAACGATTTTTTTCCACATCTTCGTTGTATTTCATTTTATGTCGCAAATAAGCACTGTCTAGCTGTTCACGTATGTCCACTTTGCCTAGAACACTAAAATCCACGCATGCATTCATATGAGAAACGGAATTTTCGTGTTTCTTTGCCCTGTCTGCGATATGCTTTAAATCATTCAACCCTTGTTTATAAACAAAATAGTTTATTTGTTAGTGAACATCCGCAAATCTACTCATATTTTTCATATATATTTTTATTGAATATTTTAGTGTAAGTTGGTGTTTTACTTGTGGAAGTGTAGTTTATTTGAAAATCAGGGATAGGCCTTCCTTTCTTCTTAATTAAAAGTTTTTCCTTAAATGATAGCCGGCTTTTTTAAGATATTGCACAAAGTTAACTTCCATCATTAATAATAAACGTCACTTCACCTTTGAAATCAAAACCGTGCGGTACGCGCCGCAACCAATACAGTCACAATGCACGCAAAACGTTAACTGGAGTCGAGCTATTTTGTGTCCCAAACCGATGGCATAAGCGCATATGGCGAAGATAAGCGGAGCCGACCGATTCATATTCGGAATAAGTATATCTGAAATCGTGCCCCGCAACATAGTTTTGAGCGTTGGCATAGTGTCTGTGGTGCGGAAGGAACCTTTGATATCATCGTTATAAAAATACGTAAAAATAATAAAATAAAACAATGTAGTGAATTTCTTTCTGTGTTTATTTTGGCGGTTGGGTGGGCACGTGCCCATGTGTACTTTAGTACCAGCCGCCACTGCTTCAATGTCTGATGAAAAATGTTGACTTTTCAATACCTCCTTCAACTTTAGAAGCAACCAGAAATCTGAAGGTGCTAAATCAGGACTGTACGGAAGGTGCAAAACAACCGTGCTAGTTCACCATCTTCATGTTTCGTTGCTGCAATGCGGTCTGGCGTTGTCGCGGTGCAAAAAAAAAACGCTTTCTGGACTTACTCTGCGCATACGATTTTCTAGTGATCGTAAAGCTTGGCATGTATTGGACTCTTTCTTGACTAATGCCTAATTGCCGAGCAATTTGTGTCTTCGTAATTCGGCGATTTCCTTGAATCAGTACATTTACTTGTCTTCGATTCTTCCCATGTGTCACTGATACTGATCGATTTGATCGATTTGATCGCTTTTCGTTAAACACCTTCCTTTCGCCTCTATTGACAGAGATGTGCACGTCGAACCCACTGGCGAATATTCACAATTGTTGTCAGAAACAGTTTTAAAACGCCTGTAAATTTCGATGGGCGCGCAACCTTCTAGCGTTAAAAATTATAGAAAATAGTGCTGATATGTTGATACGTTTCACTGCAGAACTCCAAAAAAAAATTACGCATTTGTTCCGAAAATGTTTTGTTCCTTCAGAACCATGATAACCGTTAAATTTGTCGAATTAAGATACGAACTGTTGCCTCATCAACCATATTCACTAGATCTGGTGCCAAGTGATATTTTTTTGTTCCAAAACTTAAAAAAATAGCTTCGTGGAGCTACGTAGTAGTAGGAAAATAGCTTCCTTGTCTCTTGTTTATTTATACTCTCTGCATTAGGTACTGTGGCTAAGTTAAAAAGATATTATTTCTTGTATTTAACGGTTATGGTTGTGTTATGTAGTTATGTTATATAAAAATTAAAAGGGGAAATACTTTGAGATGATGGCAGCTGCCGATTACAACTGCCTATTAGTAAAATGTCCGAGAGATATTCCAGCTCACGATGACGTCCTAAATGTATTTAAAACTCTTACACCAACAAACTGCCAATTTTCACCAATAAAGGTATATGCCATTGATTCACGTAAAAGAAAATCCACGTGCCGCTGGAAAGTGTTGTATATGTTGAAGGACTGTCACACAAAAATATATAGACAACGCCAACAAGCCCGTGAACTAAAAGAAGAGTTACTACTAGTCATCCAATGAATTGTAGTATTGTGGATTACGAATTTTTTGCAGATGAACAAAATAATTTATATGGCTACTACGACGTGAAGAGATTCGGGACAAATGAGAGAGTAGTTGCTGTAACAAATGCATATTTTGACAAGTTTGCGAAATATTAAAGAGTAATTGAATAAATGGCTTTAGAAAATTGTAAAGTCGCTAGGCAAAGTGTATAGGATTGGATGAGAGAGAATTATATTGAAAAATAAAATATACTTTTTACATTTAAATAAGTATTTCATCGAAAAGTTACTTTCCACATTCCACCATGGTATTAAATTCAAACAAAAAACGTTGGTATTTAGCAGGTTGAAAACGTTTGTATTTAGCGGCGGCTAGGGAGAGACATTATTTCTTGACAAACTGTACATGGAAGCTTGTTGAATAGAAATAAAGATCATTAAAGGGAAAAATTATATTTACTTGGTGTAATATATCAGAAAGGTGCTTAAATATGGTAGAGTCACTAAAAATGTATATGAAAAATAACAAAGTTGTAATATAAATCCTGTAATGTTCGACAATAATAAATAATTGGCAGTTTAATAAATGAGATGTAGCAGAGAAATTACTGAGAAAAATATTGGTCATTAAAACGACCGCAGACAAATCACGTTTTATGAGCTGGCAAATTTACTGTTAAAAGGTAGTCCTTTAGTAAAGAAATTGAAGTAATATATCTATTTTATATTTGAAAAGTCACTCTGAATAGTAATTTGCTTGTTTTTTTTTATAATTTAGTTTCTGTATTTATACTGTTAGAAATATCGAACATTCGATAACGTTTTCGTTACGATATAATTGAATAATCAGACATGCAAGTAGTATCTGTTTCTTTTATACACATATATAGCACATCTAGGGATCATGATATGACTCTTACACATACCATCCTTGATCACAAAGCTAAATATGTATGATGACTTATCATACATATTTAGCTTTGTGATCAAGGTTGGTATGTGTAAGAGTCATATCATGTTATATCATATCAAGTTAGTGCAGGAAAACTCATCATTGATGAGTTTTCCTGCACTAACTTCAACCATGTCAGCCGCTAACGTTCCTCTGTCGTTTTACGTACTTATCATAGATATGTGAATGCCTAATGATGATGATGTACGCTACTAAAAATGATTAACAAAACTAAACAATAATAAACACACTATGATGGACATGTGTGGTAAGTAAATATGAAATCTAATAAAAGTCAAAATAGTATATGTAACTCGTATTAACAAAATAATTTGAAACATACTTGAGTAGGTAAAACCTCACCAATTTTATATAATACAAAAGTATTTTTAATAATATAAAATATTATTAAAAGTCGAGCGTGAAGAATACAATAGAAGTTCATATTTTGTGAATATATCTTCTCCAGAGACGTAGATACGTATTTAACCTTTCTACAGGATCATCGGTACGCCCCTGCTGGAGAAGAGGCACATTCACAAAAACAACTTCGCCATCTATTTTGTATAATACAAAAGTATCCTGCAGAAAGATGTATATGTATCTATGTCTCTGGAGAAGATACATTCACAAATATATGAACTTGTATGGTGTTCTTCACACCCGATTTTTAACAATATTTTATATTATGAAAAATACTTTTGTAACTCGTATTACTTATTTTGCTATTGGATAATGTCATTTTTATTTGTATTTTGTTAATAACTTGTAATTTCTATTTTTTTAACGTCAAGAATTTTGAAAGAAATGAGTATACTATACAAAAATAAATAATAAAACTTGACGAGTTTACAAGTAGTGAAGCACTATACTGACGGTTAAAATTAAATTAGACTAGATTACTTGAGGTGGCCATAGAGTTTATTTCACTGCGACTTTTTCCAGATCTATTGTGGTCCTTATGTCTTGTTAGAGTACTCTCTCTAGCTCTACTCTTTTAATTAAGTTTATCAGTTTTATGAGCGGTTCTTCTAAATATACTTCCGCTTTAGGATATTCATCTCCCATTTGTAAGAGTTGCTTTCTTGTTAGATCTTTCTTCCTTGACATGGTCTACCTATCGTTTCTTCTATCAATCGCATGTTATTCATATCTTTGGTGCGCTTAAAATGCCCAATTAATAGGCCCACTAACTATCTTAACATATTTTCTGTTTCTATTCAGTAGGGTCGTTGTAAACTTGGACGAATGTTCCCTAAGAAACTGTTTAGCATATCTTTCACCTAGGGAGTTCTTCAACCTTTCTCTAGATCTATTTAAGCCTTCTTTTTCATGACTCGTTTAGTATTTATTATTGTAATGCTACAGGAAGGCTTTGGTCCCATTAAGGCTTTAAAAGAAGCTTGTCTAGCCAGTTTGCCCTCCTTGTCATTAGAACTATAGTCTTTGTAGTAGGGCACAGACAATCCCATACAAGTTTGGATTAGTTTGCACTGAATCTAGTGCCTTTAAGATTGCTTGGCTGTCGAAGAAAGTGGCCACGGTGCGATTAATTTGGTGAAATTTTCCATACTGTGTACCAGATAGATTCCGCTTGGACGGGTGGGTCTTTTTCCACTCCTCTCTATTAGGTACGACAGTACGATTATTTTATATTTCTTTTCAAAGTTGAATTTATGAACCACATTGTATCACGCAATGGGTTCTGCCTTGACTTCTACTAAAGTTTTTCGCCAACATAGCGACTACTTCATAGCTTATCATCGGTCTAATTGTCCTTGTGTAAAACTATGGAGTCATTCTAAACCTGCTCAAAACAATGGTTTCTTTGTTGGTGGTTTTTACAATGTTAGTATTTCATGGAAGCCTTTGGTCAAACAATACACCCTAAGTACACGGCTTCCTTCGTAAATAAAATTAGTGTATTTCTAAATACTGGTGGCTGCAAGCGCTCTCTTTTTTGTGAAGGTGCTTTTTTACACCAGCCATCTACGATATTTAAAGTAATTTGCGCTTGTTCTAGAACAACACCTGCAAAGCGTCCCTGGATGATAATTGCTAGGTCGTCTGCGTATCTAGACTCAGGAGCTGAAAGCCTTCATTCAATAGTCTCTTACCCTACTAAGATCGCCCGCAGGCGGAGTAATAGCATACCCCACTGTGGTCGATCTCAACATGATCGTATTAACCTTTTTTCTAGGCACGCCCTCATCGATCTATCTACCGCGGGTGATTTTTCCCTATCTAAAGCCTCAATTAATAAATTGTTCCAGTATTATTAAATATTCTTTCTATACCTAGAAAGATGGCTACCTTTATTTCTTTGTTGTCAATCGACTTTGAAGTAACCTGTCTGAATCATTCAAAGCTGAGTATGTTGATTTTCCAGGTTGGTATGGCTATTGTCTATTACTTAGAGGACGTTCCACTAGGAATTCCTTCCTTATGTAGGAGTCTGTCCAGGATTTTCAGCAACGAAGACGGTAAGTAGTTTGGTCATGGTTCAAACTTTGGATTTAGATCCGCCATCCCACCAACTTTAGAGAGGTAAACGACACTGGGCTTTTACCATGCCGTGGATATGTATCCTCAAGCCACTCAATCTTTGATGACTTTACCATGTGTATTATCAATAGCTCCACTTCTGTGTTAATACAGAATATATTTGGTCCACACGGGGAGACTTAAATGGTTCAAAATTACTTATAGCCTATGTAATTATATTTGGTCTTAAGACCTCTATGGCTAGTTACCAATTTCATTTGTCTGCCTATCCGAGTCCGTTAGAATTATTGAAGCCGAAAATAGGATCATTAATACATCTTTTGATGTATCCTATCTCAGGTATAAAATTACCTAATTTGACAGAGCTCCCTTCAAGTATTCCTTATTACGTTAAAAATTTCCTTGTTATACTGAATAAGATTTAAGACTAAATGACTCGTTACCATAAAAAACATTTATATCAAAATTTGTTTGCTTCATTAAGAATGTAAGAAGTAATATTAATAATAATAAAATTGTGTTTATATGTGTTTATAGAATACTTCATAATTTTTTTGAAAATAAAAAATTACTTTTTAAGTTACTGATATTAATATTTAGTGAAGTGAAATTTTACCTATCCAAGCTGATGCAGACCAATATAAAACTCGACAGGCAGAGACCGAACATTCTGAAGAAAGCCATAATTCTACAAGCAATATCCCCAGCTTTCCATGAAACCGTTATTGACCATCCAATTTCCAATGGCATCATCAAAAATGTTACCTGTAACAATAAAAATAACATTAACGATTTCTTATTAAAAAATAAAGGAACATATTTATTCTAAAACTACTACTAAAATTGATTTCAAGTTTATTAAAAGAATCAGAATCTAGTATATAATTCTGCAGGCTTTAACAGTTGGTGTTATTAATACTAATTCATCCAGGTTTTTCCATGTGGTCGTTGAAATATTAGTTATTTCTTATACTAAAAGCTTCTTCAGGACTGAATCAGTTTAATATCAATCTGATGGAAGATTCACTTTAGACATGACAAATATCATTTAAATAATATTTTTTAAAGTTAAAATTGCAAACTGTGTATCTTCAAAAATTATTTTCGCAAATATTCAAAATTGCTTAAACTATCACACAATTAAATTAAGCGACGTAATAATTTAAACTTTTTGCATGAATTCCAATAATAAAACACATTAGTAAAAAGCGAAAATTACGACAGACAAAGTAACCACATGCAGTCAGTACAAGATACTTTATGCTAATGACGAGTTTAATGGTTCAAGTTCTTGTATACAAATTTTAGCAATGTACAAATATTTATTCTACCTTATTTTTCTTTTTGAACTGAAGCTTCAGACATGACAAATATCATTTAAATAATATTTTTTAAAGTTAAAATTGCAAACTGTGTATCTTCAAAACTTATTTTCGCAAATATTCAAAATGGCTTAAACTATCACACAGCTAGAATAAATATTTATATATCAATATTTAAATGAACTTGACATTGATATTCTTTTTAACTTAAAATATAGCATATTTTAAGATGCAGCCTGATACCAATATAATTAGCTTGAAATTGCAGGTATACTGTTTTTAACTTATGACAAAAACATTGTATTTGGCAAGAAAAACCCACCTTTTCAGGTAATAGAAGACTGCGAGTATTTGACGTATTTTCAAAATCGGTAATAAGTTTGGCAAATTTTTAATGGAATTTTTAAAGGAAAAAGTTAAATATGACCACCACCGTGTTGTTCAATAAGTATTAGTCGTGCTTCTGTGGTATAAACGGCATTAGAAAGTGCATTCCTTGGTATGTTTTCAATGACATCTGATATCAATTGTTTAAGTTCCTCACGAGTAGTAGTTCTACTAAGAAATACTTTTTCTTTAAGGTAACTCCATAACCCGTAGTCAGCTGGATTTATGTCTGGTGGCCTAATAGGCCAACTGTTTGGAAAATGTCTACTAATTAATGATCAAACGAAAACAGTAGCGGTAAACGGACAGCGATATTTTTATTTATTTGGCATGGTTGCCAATTTCCGTTTCAACTTATAACTATAGTATGGGTTTATTACATTTCTCTGCAATAATGTTGTCCAATTTTTGGTTTTGAAGCATTTTGAAATGTTTAAGAAAATAATAAATATATATTACATCTAAATACAAGTAAATAAAATAGAGTGAATAAGTTGCTTTATACAAATTGTTCAAAATTATGAATCTTCTTCAAAAGAATAGATTATAAAAAATTTTAAATATTTTTTGTCGAAATTCGTATTATTTATTCATAATTGTTACAATAAATGTTTCTAAAGATGCCAAGAAAAGGTACTTAATACATCTACTATATTCTTATATTTTGAAGAAAACTGTTAAAAGACACACTATTTTGATGAAATATTGTCTTAAAAGTAAGCGTAGCCTTTAAGACACGTCGATATATATTTCATATCACATAATATTCAAAGGAAAGGTGGAAAGAACATATTTGAGTTTTACGATTGTTTGCTTTAAGATTATTTTTGGAATACAGACTCAATATAACGAGTGCCTTCAACTACTTCAAAGATGGACTTCGGAGTTGCTCTTAGTTAGAATGAACTAATCTTTTAGTGATCCCTGAAATTGTATGTGAGCCTAAAATTCTTTGTGAGGTTGCATACATTTTCAAAAGCTGCTGTGTTTAATTGTGTTATATCAAATACTAAAGCTTATGAAAATCACTAATATGTTTCATTTCGATGCCATCCTCAATAGATTGATTTAAATTGAGAGTTTGAGAAAGACATTTTTTACTGTATTTAAAATCAATACAGTTAGACAACAGAACATTTCTGTGTTAAATATATTTTGAAATATTTTAAAAATATTCAACAAATTTATATTAAAGTGAAAATGGATACTTTTATAATATTTCATTATAAATGTGATTTCAAATGCTGGCAAAAAGTTTTTAGCAGTGGATGACTATAATGCCAAACACACATTGTGCGAATCAATTGATTAATCAATTTGATTGTCCGTGTACGTCACTTTTATTATTTTTTTGAACTCTACATTTTTATCTCCGGAAGAAGCAATAAAGTTGTTGCAAAATATAGAGATAATTAATAAATGAGTTTTTAATTGACAGACCGCTTGCTCACTTTTAATTTATTTTATCCTATATATATATATATATATATATATATATATATATATATAGTTGCGACGTTTGCCCTATGTAGCAATCCCTACACTTTTGACAAGGTATTCTATAAATGACGTGAGTTTGATTTAAAAAGGGTATCTTGTTTTTGGTTCGTGTCGCAACTACTCAAACAACGAATTACTCAACATAAGAGTGATTGCAGAATTGGAAATAAATCTTGTGGTTCGTCATTACATTTTAATAATCATAATCACAATTCTAATTATGACAATGTTCAAGTTTTGGAAAAGGAAAATCATTATAAAGACAGACTAGTACTTGAAATGTTACACAATTAAAAAGAAAAACTAACACCAATAGTTTAAGTGTAATTTATTCAAATTTATTAAACAGAGAATAATATAATCATTTTTAATATTTTTAATGTCGCGTGCTTGTAACCAGGGCACTGTAACCAGGGAATTTATTTTAGTTACAATAACATAGATAGATTTTTGTATATAGACTTCTCTTATCGCCCCATTTTTTACAACCGGATTAGGACCCAACGTAGAAATTAGTATAGATTTGTTTTCACATACATATTATGTGGACATGCGGGTGAAAAAGGTAAAGCTGAAATTTTACAGCCTTAATTGTTGTTTAAAAATGTACTGTTCATGTTTTATTTGTGAGTTACTAGTGACAGTTATGTGTAAATTAATTAATAAGACTGCCAATGCTTAACTCTAGCTGTAAGTTTTTTTTAATATATTAGTATAATAATTAAGGGTATATTGAAATTTTATAGCTTCTCCTAATGGAGTCCTTAATAAATTGACGAAATATTGAGATAGCACATTTGAGTTTTAATGTAAACAGACCGATAATCCAAATATTAGTAAATTTATATTAGTACGGTCAAGAAATTTTCTACAATTATATATGTATATATATATATATATATATATATATATATGTACATAATAAATAAAAAGTAATTTTTTTGGTTTTAGCGACCTTTATTAAATAAAACAAATTTATTTGTGAAAAAACGACGTTTCGACCTTTATTAATTTCCGGTCTTTGTCAAGTTCCATATAGAAACTGCAAAGGACCAAAATATTATGTTTTACTACTATTTTATATGAAAGATTGGTAAATTAAAAACTTAATTGTTCTATTTGTTAATAAATGTTTTCAAATACATACACTATCTTAAATTATATACTTCAAAAAATTGTTTCTTTTTTCTTTTCATGGTTGTTGTTTAATAGGATGTGTGTTATAAACTGAGAAATTTTGTGTGCTCCTTTCTGTAAGTGAAACTAACTATTGTATTTTTGTGTGAATGTTTTTTCTTATTTTTATGATCTTGACATATTTTAAATTTCTATTTGGTTTTTTAACATCTGTTCGGATATTGTAAACGGGGGTATATTATTTGATAAGTGGATAATAAACTTTTGAAAGGCCATCTATTTCGTTTCGATCATTAACTGTGTTATTATTTTTTAATATATGTATCATTTCTAAAATTTCCCTGGTTTTCGTGTTATTATGTTTTGTTAGTATTTTTGTATTATCAATATCGAAATTGTGTTTAAATGTTGCTTGATGTTTTTTAAGGCTGTATGATTTTTCGAATATTTTTGTCCTTTAAATATTTCTTGTAGTAGCTGGTGTGTTTGGCCTATGAAAATTTTGTCACAGTCTTTGCAGGGTATATTATATACTGTATGTGATTGTTTAATTGTTGGTGGTCTTTTAATTTTGTGTGTAAAAATTTTAGGTTTTTTTCGTTTTGGCGTGCTTATTTAAAAATTATATTGTTTAGTCTTTCGGATAATCTAGTTATATAGGGTGTAGGGATATATGTTTGTTTAATTGACGTAGTATTTGTATTTTGGTATTTAGTTTTATTGTATATCTTGTTAAGTCTGTGTTTTATAATGTGTTTTACAAAATGTGGTGGATAATTGTTTTTCGTTAATAGTTTTAACTTTATTTAGTATTGTTGGTCTGAAAATTGAATTTGTGCGGGAGGTTCATAGCCCTATTTATCAAAGCTGTTACCATATTTCTTTTATGTGATAGAGGTTGATTTGAAGAAAGATGACGTATCTGCCAGATGTAATAGGTTTCGTGTATCATTTCGTTTGCATGTTGTCTACTTTTATTAGTGTTAAGTCTAAGAAATTTATAAAGTTATTTTCTTCTATTTCAATGGTAAATTTTAAGTGAGGGTGAATATTGTTGAAACTATTTTGTACGTTGTTTATTTCCTTTTCTGGCAGCATAATTATACAGTCGTCGACATACCTTTTAAAAAATGTTGGTTTAAAATTCAGGTTTTTGATAACATTTTCCTCAATGTACTTAAGTACTAATTGGGCTACCACACTCGATATCGGCGCGACAACGGTACACAAGTGTTAAAACAAGTTTCATATAATATTTCGTTATGGAGTTTCAACAAGTGCGTCCCTCATCAACTAAATTTGTATATAATAATATATTAAGAACAATCAAAAACAAACTACTTTAGAATGTAAATAATAGATGAAATAATTTAAATACAATAGAAATAACAAGGAAGCCCAGTAAAATAGGTAATGAAGAAAAACAGTATATTCTATTATATCAAGCAATAAAGTATAATCACAAACAGATCGTCCTTAACTACCAATATTATCATTTAGAGAAAAAAACTGAACATATGTCTGCAAAAAGTAATAAAATCTTTTACATATAGCGCTATATGTATGTATGTAAGTACTTAGCTGATGTGGAAATTAATCGTCAGACCATATTTCATGATTTATGTGGCTTACGAAAATCCATTCTTGTAATTAATCATAATGTCAACGCAAAAATTTATGTTTGAATTTATTACAATAAATTATATGTGAAGATTAGAACCGTAGCTTTATTTCTATTTTAAATTATGTTTCAACTAGAAAGGTTGATATACTTGATTTAAAAATGTGTCAACATAAGGATATGTTTTAACTGAAGTTTAAAGATTATGTACATTGCGAAAATACTATAATGGGTTCAAGATATTATAACCACGAAATTTTATGTTAATTTGGCATTATACTTTGGTAAATTCGTTATTAATAATTTCTAATATTTCTAATGAATTTACCAAGTTTTCAAGTTTAACTGTTTATTCAATTCGTCAAAAATACAAAATGTAATACATGCAGAAATATATAATACTACCCTTGGTTTACGGCCTTGCGAGGTGGTAGAAAATATCCTCTCTCATTCAATCGGTATTGTGGGCTTCTTCAATTCTTTCTGTGGTGCTTAAATTTCTCCAAGTTATAACACTTGTTACATAAGTTTTGGGAAAAATATTAATGTTCTCTGTACATTAGTAAAAATAATAGATTTAATCAGCCATGAAGAAATTCGTTGATCTGTGCCTTGTTAATTTACTTGACATTTCACATTAGTGTCTGCCAGTTCTATAATGTCGTACAAACTAAATATTCGCAAATCCATTTACAACCTGGTTGGACAGCTGCCCAAACGAGATATAGTCAATATTTTTAGTGAACAAAATATATCAAAAAGCACTACATATCGTACAATTTTAGAATGCGAACAAGGATTATCATGATCAACCTCCCAAAAAATAGGCCATCCACGCAAGTTAATTGGACTTCAATAGATCAATAAATTATGTGAACGTGCCAAAAATACCGTTGGGGTGTCTACCCGTAAACTTTCTTACCGTTTTTAATGTCAACTAAATCTCCAGCTTCGTTTTAACGTTTCAAACTCTAAAATTTCTCGGTATTTAGCACGAAATGAATTAAAGTGTAGAAAACGTAACAAATATCCCAAATATATCGCTGCACATTTAGCCAGAATTCCTCATTGTTGTAAAGATTGACAACGTATACATTCAGAGGAAAAATAAACATCAACCCAAATTTCAATATAGCTCAATCTGATCAATTTAACTGAAATGATTAAAACTATAAAATTTGTAATTTCACAGATGGCACAAGAAAATTAACAATAGCAAAATTAATGAATTCCATTTTTAATCAGAAAAACGGCCCATACGGCAATGACATAAGGAGAATCGTTCTTCCCTTCAAAATGGTCGTTACAAAATGTCTTTCTTCGGATTATTGGCCTGGTTAATTAATACGAGTTTCTGGTTAATAAATGTCGATGTTTTTCAGAACACATATCAATACAAAACACACTTAACGAGGCCGACGGTTTGCAGATCTATTAACCGTATTTGTCGTTTCTACTTCAAGTTTACGGCCTCGGACAAATATATGACGGACAAACCAACAAACACGTGGGCTGTATCTCAGAAAGGTAACCTTCTCACATCAACGATATACCTTATAGATGTGCACCCTTAGCTAATTAGGGTTATTCTGGACACCCTATAGAATAAATTACCACCAGTTTTAATGACAAATATTGCACCCAAAGAGAGTTATTAGCAATAGAGAGAAAAGAAAGCGTAACTCACCAAACAGTATGCTTGTTTATAATTACAAGCATCGTGAATGAACCAACCTAAGTTGATTTCCCTAATGGGATGTAAAGCACGAAATCTAATTTTCTCAACAATTTCTCTTAATCGATAGCACACTAATTCAAACTAGAATGACTTCGTCTTAACTACACTGGCTACTCGCTAACCTACAGAAACGATAAAATAGGAGAAGACTCTTACCACCTTGTGCTCCCCTCTAGGCAGATGCCGAAAAATTCGACGCACGCATCCTCGAAGACAATAACAAGCGAAAAATATATATACAGTCCGATTAACAAAATATTGTAACACGGTGGCGGAGATTAGATGTAAATTTGGAACAAAACAACGAAGCCGTAAAAAAAACTAGATGAGAAAAGCGCGTTGCAGGAGAAAAAGAAACAGGGTTTTGTTTAACATGTTGTCAAGGGATGTTCGCAGAGACCAGTTTAGGTAGTAGTCTAATGGCTCGAAAAGTAGATGAGATGCAAAATTCCAAGCTGCAAATAGTATACCTGAACTCTTTGTGAAAAATGTAGTGATAAAATTATTTTCAAAAATTTCACTTGAAATGAATAGATTTTGTGTATCTGCAACATAATACGCGAGACGATAGTGTAGTGGTAACGCACTGGCTTACCGTACCTGTCATTTCGGAATAAAATTCGGGCTTATTCTCGCTTAATTCTCGCTTAAGGTGAATGCCGACAGCCAAATATCTTAAGTCGCTCCTGTAGTTGGAAGATGTTTGAATGCCAATATAACCTAAATATTTTACCTTCTTTTCTTTTTTGGAATTCTCCCTGGATTTTTAATTAACTCTAACAGTTCATTAAAGTTTTTTTTAACTATTATGAGGACAATATACTTAAGTTATTTGTAGTCAAACATGGTTTTATTTTACAACTTATATTTGTATTTATTTATATTTTTACTATCTAAACGCGGACATGCTTTGTGTCTTAATCTGATATGAAATGAATGGGAAAGTAAATAAAAATATTGTAGCGATCATAGATGCACTGAGAAAACACATAATTCAATTCAATACCCTGCCTTGCGTTGCTGTGGCTATGTGGAATGAAAGGAAAGGAAGAAAAAAATTTCTTCACAAAAAAATACTTTTATTGTAAAGCTAGTGGATTGACTACATTTTTTGTCCGTTTAGTTAAAATAACTTCTTATAAACTATATAACCTGCTATTTTAATAATGTTTTTGTTACTTGGCTGTTGGTACTTTGTTGAAATTACTTCAGGAACGCCGCCTTTCAAATATTTCAATTTTATTTAACTTCTTTTAATAAAATTTGTATTCCGTATGTTTTCTATTCTTCAATCCTATCTTGAATAAATACAATACATATATGTAGTGTTGTATTCTCTTAAATATTTTATTTTTCTTTCTTGTAATTCCTTATTTTTAGATTTTATCTTCTTAACTTCTTTCTATAACAACTTCTCTATTTCTGTTTCCTATTATTTTTCATTCTCTTTACACTTGATATTAAATTCTTTTTGCCAATACTTTTCTTATTCTAGTTATAATTTTTCGATTCACAATTTATTTCAAGTATATATGTTTAATATTAAAGCCAACAAACTTACTAATGATATTTACTTTCTCTTTCTCCTGTAATACTTTTAAATGATTCAAATAGTACCTTTTATATGCCCTTTGCACAATTATTACTTTTCTTTCCAAAATTTTGTAGTTGATATCTAAAAATCAATAATAATTTTTCTTTTTTATTTCTTCCAAAAAAACCAGCTACTTGTTTAATTGTTTTTCAAATATCAATATCATTAATATCTTCACCTTTCAAATTTGACAATTGTCTGTCATATTTTTTTTTAAATAACATCTTCCTGACCTTTACATCTAACTTATATACATTATTTTAAGTTTTCATATAACACAATTCTTCAAGATTAAATCAAAGTTATTTTCCTCTTTATCATTAAGATTTCATAACAATATGTAAGCGTAAATAGAGTATACGATTAACAAACGTCAACTTATAATAAAAAAGTACTACTAAATCAATTATTTGAGAAATTTTTGCGCTACCTATGTCGAAGCGCACCGAAGATTTCATAGGTGTGTATGATTGTCTGTATCTCTGTATTTATGTATGTATTTATAACGAGCTATCGAAAAAATTCATAATTGGAGTAGTTGTGAAATTGGGTTGGTACTTTAGCCATTTCCACATAATGACACATTACTTGATGCTTGACAGTTTCATTTGGTTTCATTGTAAAAAAAGGTTATGGCATTGAAATGATACTACAACAAAAAAGAAAACAAATAATTTATTTAATATCGAAATCATAATCAAAATTTACATATAGTTGTTGAAAATTATGTCCATTTACATCTAAACAAATTTAATTTTCTTAATAAGAGTTTTGAATAATTTGACACAAACTTATAGTTTCAATGTCAAATAATAAATGTCATTAAGTGGCTAAAGTACATACCCAATTTCACAGTCTACTCCAATTATGAATTTTTTCGATGGCTCGTTATGTGTATGTGTATATATATATATATATATATATATATATATATATATATATTTGTATACATATATGAATGTCTTCGTTTCCTATAGAAATACATGTAATTTCACATATTATTAATTCTTAATATTTGCGGCTAAAAATTTGGAAAAAAAAATATGATTACAACCTTCCACACAACATAAGGAAGACATACACACAATTTGATCAAAATCGATTATGTAGTTTGTGAGTTTATAAATAACAAATTAAATGTTTATATATATATATATATATATATACCGATAGGACCAGATCGGAACGGGCTATAACAAGCAATAAGTGGCAACAGCGAATCCCCTCTACGCGCAGTAGCTTAAATTGCCGCACATTGCAGTTATGAATTTAGTAAGACTTAAACCGCGCAAGGATATAGTCGTTTGCATATTCGTTCTGTATACGTAATTTGCACATTTGCTTCAGACATAACAAGGTCCAATTTATTATTATTATTGTATTCTTAGCTGCTACGGAAAAGTAATTTTAAGTAATAAAAAAACAATAACGTTTTCTAAAAGATAAAAGTAAAAAAATCAATAATTCTGCAAAATAAATTTAAATTTTAAGAAAGTCACTCAATATAGGATATTTCGTCTGCAATTTGCCGTGTACACTTAAGGTCGCCCATTTCAACTAACGAACAAACCCTCACGTCTCTCTCCTCCCGATCGGCAGGTATTAGAGGGATATGAGGCTGTTCGTCAATTTGTTGGCATTTGCGGCAATTTCCGACTACACAGCCATATTTCCTAAACGTATTTACGATCCTTTCAATCGTCGAATGCGAAGGAATAGGCCGATTTACGTACTCTACAGCAAATAAATCAGCGGTTGTTCGACAGGAATTGCCGGCAAGATACCACGAAACTATTTGTACCTTCTCTGCGGTTGTATACACTGACATGATAACTACCTTTACGTTTGCACAGCTAAATACGAATGACGGGCAATCTGTTGCTCTCGATCATCGGACTTATGTATGCGCACGCGGAGTGGCATCGTATACACGTTGCCACATCGCATTACGTTCCATACGTATATTGTTGCGTATGGCCCGTGGCGGGCTGAACCTATCGGTATATATATATAGGGGAAAGCGGGGCACAGTGGCCATACTTTAAAATAAAATAATCAGTTACCAGCATCAGGGCGGTATCTATCGCAGAACGTGCCTAACGTGCATCTATAGTAGTGGCCATTTTATGCGCTCAGTTCTACACCAACAGTGCAACTTGTATGTTGATAGAGCATTATAAATTATTTAGTGCGTCAAAACATTATATTATTTAGTGCGTCAAAACATTGATAATTAGTGTTTATTTAAGAGGTAAGTTATTTTTTCAAGATATAGTTCTAATCTTTAGAGTTTTCAGAACATTTCTATCAAGTTTGTAAACTTTGTAACATTATTTTGAATTAGTTGAAACATATTTCTTTGGTAAGGACACTGGGGGCACAATTGTCACCAATTCTTGGGTTACAGTGGTCACTAGTTACCAGAGAAAGAAAGGGGTGTCCACTGTGCCCCCATTGTTTTTGAGAATATGTTAGATACTATTATTGTGTTTTGTTTATGTTATAGCAATAAACAATGGTCTGTAATAGGAACAAAAAAAGTACAATTGGTGTTACAGATCAAAACACAATGTTGTCAGCTGTCCGGAGCCATTTAGATGGTGGGTTTCGGTTAAACAAGCAGCTATCCGCTACAATATATCCAGAAGAACTTTGACAAGATACATCAAAAAATGCAAAAACCTAGACATTGAGTGGGAAAATGTAACCTTGGCTGACGTTCCAGGAATGTCGCCAAACTATAATGTTCGTCAAGTGTTTAGCGAAAACGAAGAAGCCATGTTAGCTGATTATTTGCGATAGTGTTCACGACTGCATCATGGTTTACCACCCACAGAGGCTCGTAAAATTGCGTACGAATTTGCTGTAGCCAACAACAAGGTTTATCCAATAGGTTGGGAAGAAAACAAAAGCGCAGGCAGAGATTGGTTCACTTCCTTTATGAAGAGGAATAAGATTTTATCCTTACGAACGCCAAAGGCGACTTCATTGGCAAGAGCAATGGACTTCAATAAAGTTGTCGTCGAGAAATTCTACAACAACCTAGAAGAAATTTTAGAAAAACGCAGCTTAGGTCCTGCGCAGATCTATAATATGGATGAAACAGGTTTGACAACTGTCCAACAACCCATAAAAATTGTAGGGGAAAAGGGTACAAAACAGATTGGACAAATTACATCGGCCGAAAGAGGTTGTCTCGTAACTGTGTGTTGTGCTATCAATGCAGTTGGGAATGGCATTCCGTCATTTATGATCTTCCATAGAGTTCATTTTAAACAGCACCTGATTAAAGGTGCACCTCCAGGAACTGAAGGTCGAGCCGCCTCTTCAGGGTGGATTTCAACTGAAACGTTCATTGAATGGATGGAACATGTTATCCGCTTCAGCAAAGCAACTAAAGAACTGCCAATAATTCTACTTATTGACAATCACGAAGCCCATATATCCTACGCTGTAGTAAAACTAGCTAAAGAACACCATGTTATACTTTTGACTCTGCCTCCACACACCAGTCACCGTTTGCAGCCATTGGATAGGTGCTTATATGGACCATTGAAACATTATTACAATAATAGCTGCAGATCTTGGCTTCTAGCTAATTCCGGCAAAAGGATTAGTATTTATGAAATTGCTGAAATATTTGGTGAAGCCTATCCGCTGGCATTCACAGCAAAAAATATAATTTCCGGTTTCAAAGTAACTGGCATTTTTCCATTTAATCGCCATGTCTTTGGTGATCACGAGTTTTTGGCCGCTTCCATCACTGATACTGATAATCCAATAGTAGAGGCTAGTCAAGATACTATAACCTGAGGTACACCAGTAGGTGTACCAAGCACCAGTCATGATGTACCAAGAATAAATCAAGCCTTTTTGATTGGTGAATCAAACACCAGTCAAGAATCTGACCATGAACGTGAGTGTAAAGTGACAGATGCCATAATGAAGGCTGTTGTAACGCCAGCCATGATTAGGCCTTACCCAAAATCTTCAGGTTTCTCCAAAAACCGTCAAACTAGAAAGAAAAAGACTATGTCAATTTTGACAGACACTCCAAATCTTAAACAACTTGAAGTAGACTTTGATAGAAAAAATAAATCACAAGTTGAAAAAACAAAAAGACGAATAATTCTGGATGACACAGTCAAAATAACTAAGAGAAAGAGAATGAAAAACATTGTCAACGACAGTAGCAGTAAAAGTGCAGGAACTATGGAATTTATCGACTCAGAAGATGACATAGATCCCGAAGAGGAACACAATGATTTATATTTAGATTTAGAAACAATTGATGAAGGAAGTTTCATATTAGTGGTTTGCAGGAAAAAAGAATATAAAACATTTCGTTGGAAAAGTGTTGTCAATCCGAAGCACTGATAAGTTTGTTGTCGCATTTTTGAGACAAAAACAAAATCATTTCGTTTTTCCACCTCTTGACGACGAAGCAGTTGTCGAAAAGTCCAACATTGTTTGTCACCTAAACAAACCCATGCATTCTGGTGGAACCAGACGTATTCAAAATATGTTTACTTTTGACATTAACTTGTCAAACTTCATCATTGGATAAGGCTTGGTCATCAATAACTGGAAAACCTGATTCTCTTGCTCCAGAAATGTATTTTTGTAAACATGAATGTATTTTTGTATGTACCTTTTGATTAAAATAGCAATACCTTCCACATGGAATTCATTCATTTTTATTATTTGAGCAGTGACCAGTGGACCCCACTAACGTGACCAGTGTACCCCGATTTGGGGGCACACTGGACATATTTTCTAAGAAAATATATTCTCTTATCATATGTAGTAGGTTTGATTCAGTGAAGTGGTATCCTAGAAAATAAGTACCAATGCATGATACTTTGCGCCTGCAGTTACAAAACTGGGGAAATGCTTATAGTTTCTTAAAAAAAATTTTTAAATGAATAAAGTGACCACTGTGCCCCGCTCTCCCCTATATATATATATATTGAAATATAACGTATAAGGTGTATAAATAAAAGTAACTTCGATGAGGTGAATTTATAGTTTATTTATAACAAAAGTGCGGGTCTGGTACTTAGTGTAATATAGATGTGTGTGAATAAACAAGTTAATATATAAATAAATTCTGGATATGTAATCTAATAAAGAAAACGAGAGAGTGATGAATAAATAAATGATTTAATTAATAACTTATTCTTTCAAAGGTAAGTGTTTACACAGATATAAGATACATTAACCTATATATGGTCACGTGTTCATGTTATGATTAAAAAATTAGGTTATTTTTATTTTAATGAAATGATACATAACTAAATTGACTAAATTTACTTGAATTAAAACACAAGGGAACTGTATTTTTCTGATATTGAGGTATACTTACTGATAATTAAAGTGTTTTGCATAAAAATTATAATATCAAACGATTGTGTTTAAATATTAATATAAATAATTTTGATGTTGTAGAAAATAGATTAAAAAGGTACTCAAGTTTGGTAGATTGAGGCTTCAGGATATTCAAATGGTTTCAGGATCCTTTTCTACGGGATAAAGGTTCTGGTTAAGGAATAAGGCAGGTAGCGTCCCTCGGGATAGGATATTCGTTTAATATCTTTTAGGTAGGAGTTGGGATTGGATTTTGCGTCTATCGAAGCTTTAAAGCTTGGTGATTCGTAGGATATGACTTCGGGTATGGAAATTGTACTTTATTTAATAAATTTTCACTTAATTCTTGGAACTCTTTTTAAAATATGTCGACGCGTGCAAATTAAAATTCAACAACCACGCTAACTATCGTTTGTTTTGTCTCCAGGCTTCTTATTCGTTAATTCATGTTTGTACTTTTTAATCTAATTTTAATATTACTAAATGAGTTAATTTACAACAACCAATCGTTTAGATAACTCACATTATTAATAAATTTAATTTTGAAATACAAAAAACTAACCTAGAAATATACAAACTTTCGCTATGCGCCTGTACAAAATTGGGATATTTCCCGCCGTAAACAATTCAAATAGGTATAGTTATTTCTAAAGTATATTACTCTTAAATAATCAATCAATCAAGTTAAAAATCTTCGGAATAACAATAGTATTAATGGAAATGACTAAAGCAAATGAAAAATAGAAAATTATATGATACATGACTCAAATTTAAGCAATTAATACGCGGAATTAACTTCGTTGATTTGACATGTGAAATATACAGTTCCGAAAAATTCTTATATACTAACTTATTATTACAAGATAAAAATTATCCAGTATTTTTGTTCCAGGGCCTCTCATGTAAATGGGAATGCCCCACCACAATATATAGATGTTTGTTAATATAATTTCTTAGGTGTTCATTTAATATATCAATTGATAAATTTTTGGAGTTTATCGGTTTTTACATGAAATATTTACAAATATCAAATTAGTATGTATGTAATTGCAAAGTTAGTGGGGATGTAAACATTGCTGTCTACAAATTACAAAGCAAATAATACGAAATTTTTAATTGAAAAATTTTGTCTACTTTGGGACTTGAACCCTACTAATTTGATAATATTTGCAATTATTTCATATAAAAGCCGAAAACCTCCAAGAATTTAACAATTGATATATACAGGGTGGCCCATTAGTGCGAGGAAGTCCAATATTTCGTTTATTACAACATATATCAAAAAATGTTTCAAATAGAAGTTGTAGCAAATGCAACACTGCATATTTGTAAAATAATTGGAACTATACAGGGTGCTCAGATTAGTCGAGGCATTTAACCGAAATATTTTTTTAAATGGCATGGTAGCTATATTTTTACATTATCGCAATCAGTATAACGGTGTACATAAGTGACTAGATTTTTTCGACAAAATTTTACCGCGTTGCCAAATTATTGCGAAAAGTATGAAATTTTAGAGAAAATTGCATGATCATAAATGTATCTCATAAAAGTTTACTAATAACATGTAAAGCGAAATTCTTCTTAATTACAAAGAGAAAGAGTTTATTAAACATATGGCACAAGAGTATTTTTTTTTTCATACACAGGGTGTTTAATATGAAGGCACAAAATCATCACATTTTAATAGGTCAAAACTTATTTTTTTCAAATGAAACACCCTGTATATTATTGCACAATTTTGTAAAGCTACTAAATCCCTTCAATTTATGTATATCCCATATAGCCTCTAAAACCAATAGTTTCAGAGAAATTACCGTTTTATGAAATTCTTATTCTACATAAATTAATTTCGAAATGCAACATAATTTATAAAATTTATTAATCTTCCTTTGTTGTTGCGAATGTTTTGTAAACTTGACTTTTAACATTACTCAATTATAATACCACATGAAAAAATCTACTTTGTTTAATTCCGGGGAATGGGGTTGCCATTTAACTGGCCCTCCTCTGCCTGTCCATCTTTCAGGTAGCCAGTTATTTAAAAACGTATTGACTACACTGGCATGATGAACTGGCGTTCCGTCATGTAAATACCACATCCTTTGCTCGACTTGAATGGGCAAATGTCGTATTAAATGGGGTAAATGGTTCTGTAAAAAATTCAAATAAATTTGAGCAGTTACCTTCCCATCAAAAAAATGTGGCCCAATCACATAATTTCCTATTATTCCACCCCAAACATTCAAGGACCATCTTGTCTGACTAGTAGTCTTTACATAATGTGGTTGTTCGGTGGAATAATAGTGAAAGTTATGTCTATTGACAAATCCATTGTTGTGAAATGTCGCTTCGTCAGAAAACAAAACATGATTGAAAAATTGTCTGTCTTGTTCAATTCTTCCTGAAGCCCATTCACAAAACGTTATTCTTTTTTCAAAATCATCGGGTAATAGCTCTTGTATCATTTGTATGTGGTATGGATGCATCTTGTTTTCGCTCAGAATTCGTTGGACAACAGTGCGACTTATGTTAGTCTGATGCGAAATTTCTCTACTAGATGTGTGAGAATTTTCTATAACCTTTAACATAACTGTCATCTCATCATCTGCTGTTATTGCAGTCTTTGTTCTTTCACCTTTTGGATATGCAACATTTCCAGTTTGTGTAAATCTCAACAATAAACTTTCAAATGCTTCTTTTCTAGGCTGCCTTCTAAGTGGATATTTTTCATTATATAATCTTGAGGCAAATAAGCAATTTTTTAAACTTTCACCCAGAACAAAAATCATATCTATCAGTTCTTGATTGTCGAAGTTCATTTTGGCAACCTAATTTACACGAAATGTAGAGTAGGTATACTAAACTACTTATTCTTGACAGTAGTATAATAATAAATTTGAAAATGTCACCCCCACCCCTACTTATGCCATTGGCCAGTCCGAAATCACCCAGATCCCTACTCCTACTATTAATACCGTCGATCTCCAAGTCCCGATATCATCCGACGACGAGAAACCAAGGAGAACATTCTCACTGCGATATCTGTTCTCGCAACATCGCAGTTGAGAGCATTTACGACAATACAACGTCAATACGAACCCGTAAGAAATGTCCGGAAGATTTTTCACCAAAACTATAACGAACCTAGCTCTGAAGCATAGCTTCAAAAGAATATGTACGCCGCAGCAACGACAAGACGCAGAAATTATCATAAGCCAAACAACTGACGAAGAAGATATCCAAAACCTTCTACAAAGGCAACCGCAGATATTCATCGTCGATCCCGACCAGCCAACGTGTAAAATAGAATTATTAGTATCGCCGGAAGAAAATGAAGAAGAAGAAGATGCAAGCCCGGCAAACCCGCCCGACATCAACTCGGATCACATAATCAACGTCCAACTCCAAAACGTTTTTACAATGCCGAAGAAAACGTCAAAAAAACAAAAAACAGATCACGCAAGTACACCTATCGAAACAAAAAACGCATACAGTGTCCTCGAAAAAACAATCACCGAGGAAAAAATGGAAGAAGAAACCGAAATCACTCCACAACCGTCAACTTCATTCAACAGCACTCCCAGGGTAAGTGATAAGACATACACTACACAAAACACAAAAACTGAAACAAAAAAAACACACAAAATCGCACCAATTATCATAACCGAAAAAGACAAATGGTCACACATACGAAACATACTCAAAACACACAAAACACCGTACACCGTACACACCGTAAAAACACACCGTACAAAGCAAACTAATGAAACCAGGAATACATATCGAACCGACAACTGACGAAGACTACCGAAAACTTAAACACATACTTGACAACGAACAAATTCAATTTTACACGTTTCAATTGAGAAGCGAAAAGACATTAAAGGTAGTTATGCGTGGCATTCCTACCTTTATCACCGAAACTGACATTACAGACGACTTGACGGACAAAGGCTACCCGACAATCAAAATTAAAAGGATGAACGGCAAACAAGGCATACCGGCACCACTAGTATTAATCGAACTAACGAGACAGTACAAATCTATATTCAACATACGCGACTGCTGCGGACTCGCAATAAAAATCGAACAACTAAACAAACGGACAGACATTATACAATGCCACAAGTGCCAGACTTTCGGACATCACCAAAGAAACTGCAACATTAACTACAAATGCATGAAATGCGGGGACGGACATTCGACACACTTATGTACCAAGACAAAAACAACCCCACCAAAGTGTGCAAACTGCGGTGGCCCACACTTATCCACATTCATCAACTGTCCAAACAATCCAAACAACCCAACAAACAAAACCACACCCAAACCTAAGTACATACCAGCACCACCCCCAACAACTAATTCCTGGATTCAAAGACAAAACAAAACAACACTTAACACAGTTGACGAATTAGCACTTGCCTTAGGCAATATGCTAATAACATTACACTCGACAAACGCAACAAACGAACAAATACAATACTCCGTAAAACAAACACAGACAATAATAACACTTTACAATAAAACACATTAAACACACACACAACTGAAACGCAAAAAATGTGATGATGACCAACAAACAAACACACATGACTTAAACGCAAAAACGCGACTGACGCACAGACTGCACATACAAAACACATGACCGCACAAAAAACACAACAACGCACGATTACTAATCAGACTCAAACACATCACAACCCTGGGAGATACGAAACAATGGAGTGGAAATGGAGGCAATCTTCGACCACAAAATAAAATTCAACGACCCATACACAACCAAGGAGAATACTTCGACCTCGCCGCTGAAGATGTTGTTGTGGACTCAAATGCCATAAATTTAAACATTTATATTACTGCGTATCATATTAGGGACGGTTTATTTCTTTCCTTAAAGCTAGGCAGTGTCTACAATATATTATATAGTTTCAGGATGCATGACATATTAATTTTCCGTCCTTGGGTAGATTTTGTAGTTTAGAGAAAAATAATGTTGAATTGGTTTCAAATTTAAGGTCTAGAAATTTTTGTTCTTACTATTAAATAATAATGTAATTCTGTATATGTATAATTTCTAAATTAGTTAATTAACAAGCATCTAAAAGGTAATTCTATCTATACAATTAAGTAGTTTTGCAAACATATTTTAAATTTTATCTTATTGAGAATTGTAGGAGTATCCTTCACGGTCCTTCACTGTTATATTAGAAACTTTCTTTATCTCGTGAAAGTATATAGAACTTCGAAATTATATTTGTTTAGGATTCAAAAAAGCACAAAGACTTTTCTGTAAACGTAAAGCCGTGTGATCGGATTTAACAAGGGCTATATACATGAGTGCATTTTAAAGGTCTATTTCCGATCGATTTAAATTTGCAAATATACTGGTCGCGATAAATAAATTAACACCAAGTAAAAACTATCATATATATATATGTGTATTATTCGTAATAAGAAACCATGAAAATTTTAGTATTACAGGATCGTAATAATTCATCTAAATACTAATAATGCGACTATGTTCCTCTGCTCTTATGCAATCAGTTAGTAAATTCGACATACTTGAAATTAGCGAATGAATGCTAGGCTAATGGCATGTAATCCAAATAGAAAGAGCGTATTATTTCAAGTTCATTATATGCACATAGTTCTGTCAGCATTTCTCCATGATCATTTGTCACATCCTCGTTAAATTTCTGTTTAACTCCATCTATAATGTCGTTCCCCACTCTTGCGTTCCTATCACCTATAATAAATATTTTGACATATTTAATGTTCTTTGAATTAGTACTAGAGAAAACTTGCTTAGATTATAGAAAGTCTTCCACACCATCATACCTTGAGCGAAAGCCGTATGTTGCTGTACAGAAAACTGCAAGTTTCTTCTTCCTTTGGTACATCTAAATATTTCACGATCATGAGCTCATTTTTTTGAGCCCATAAACAAGATGGAGATACGTCATTGAAAACGACTCGATTCCATTCCTGATTTCAGGGGACTCTTCCGTTACACTACTCTGACCATGCAATTTTATTGCATTGAGTTATAGGTAAACAAAGAATTGATCTTTACAATGTATCAAACTTTATATCTGCATTGAAAGCTCTGCAGCTTTCTTAATGTAATATTAGGCATGTCACAGTTATTGTGTTTATTATACAAGGTGTGTATAAATTGTCGCAAAAGCTACACGTAGCGACATTCTTCGTTCGGTTCTGAATAAAAAATCTTAATGTTAAAATGTCGTATCATGCTTCGTAAATTCGTAAATGTCAAAATTTGACAGTAATGATTTTGATTGAACTCACTTTGAAATACAAACTTGTTGTTCTACAACTTTGCCAAATGTGTTTTTCGTGGAAGTACGTTAATGAATAAATGTTTAAAACAAGCTTTTATATCAAAAAGAAAACGTTTACGAAATAATACTAGTAAAAATTTTTTCTTTAAACTAAATTGCATCTATCTCTATTAACAGATATCGAAGAGCAAAGGTTAGTTACGCACTAAAAGTCTGAACTTCAAGAACCCAGTGAAAACAAACGAAGCATGATACGACATTTTAACATTAAGATTTTTTATTCAGAACCAAACGAAGAACGTCGCTGCGTGTAGCTTTTGCGGCAATTTATACACACGTTATATAAGGATTTATGGATGATCTTGTTTTTTATTATTTATTATTATATTAAATGTATATATTTTATTAAATTATCTCTTAAATTTAATTTTGTAATGCACAAATAAATAAATAAATTAAATCACCATTTTTCTAGTTGACGAGAAGCGATCTCTAACAGCCACAGACCGAAGAGCCCGACCTATATGATCATTGGGGCGCCTGGGACGTCCAGGCCGTAAATGTCGTCATTCCTTATCTTTGCCAACATAGAGCAATTGTAGTGACAGAACGCCCTACACAGTCAGCAGCATCACGAATAGATAATCCGGCTTCTCGTGGGGCGACTATTCTGCCACGTTCAAACTCAGTTAATTGAGGAAAATTTGTACGCTGCCGAATATGAGACAGTAAATATGTGAGCCGACAAATAAAAATATTTTTTAGTTTATTACCAATGCTATCTCTAGTAATCAAATGTATTAAGTTGTCTTATTTATCGTTACTATGTGTGGTCATTTATTTAGTATAATTACAGTTAGTATTAGCGATTATATACTAAATCAAAAGAAAAGTAAATAAAGTAAATAAAAGATAATTTATATATGTAAAAGCATAACTAATACTGTTTATTTTGTTATGCTTTCAATTTAACTACTGTATTTTTTTTTTGGACAGCGTATAAATATTCTGAACTGTCTGGTATAAATTTGATCCTTAAACTCAACCTACCTTTAAATATTGCTTTGTCTGTTATTTAGTTTTGAACGTCAAGATATATATCGTAAGAATTTACGATATTATATGAATTATTTTTCCTACATCTAGAGTCGTTTCTGTTTGTATTTATATTCTACACATTTATTAGAGACCTTTTAATGTATAAGTCCTTCCATTTTTTCTATATATCTGTAACTTAGAAATGCCATCAACAGCTATATTGTTTTTCCTTTTAGTTAATTTTGATACGTATTAATTCTAGATAGTTATTTATATCATTGTACCTTGAGTATATTATTTTAGCATCATTAGTTTTCCTTTTAGATTAGCTTCAGATTACGTATTCTTTGCACCGCATAAAAAAGGTTGTGTCTTACATATTTTTTCCGTTAATTATTTTGCATATTGGTTATCTGAAAACTATTTTTAATTAAAGGATTGGCTGTACGTTGTCTTATAAATTAGCTTAGATTCATTTTTGAACATTGTACGCATTTTTAGTTTAATTAAATCATTTCTCTTTGGTTTGCTTTGATTGTTCTTGACAAGGTTAGATACATGTTATGACAGCTGACTAGCGCATTATTCTACAGCTAAATTTTACACGTACATGTGTGTATGTGTGTGTGAATCTAATATGCATCATAAAACGGTGGACTAAAATTATATCGCATATATATTTATTTAAATTCAAATACTTTATTTTTGAAACAGTTTCATAATTAATCTTGTGTCTTTTTGAATTTTTTGGAATTTTCAGGCAATAATTTCTTTTTGTTCATTTTGGAATTTTTTCCTTAGTGTATTCGACTAATAACGACCTCTTTGACTATCATTCTGGACTATTTTTCTGTTAATTGGAATTTCTTTGTGCCATGAATTTAATTACGATTTCTTACCAATGGAGCTTTGTTTTATTTTTTAAGATGTAGGAAATAGTCGTCTAATTATACTAGCATCTTTAATTCTTCTCGATTGTCTCTACATCTGTCTTCGATTTTGCGAAAGAACTAGGCAACTTTTCATATATAAGATCGAACATGCGGGTAATCGTCCCTTTTGATTGTGAAAGTTTGTTGGGCAAAAAATCTTCTAAACCGTGCGTCGTTTGGGAAATTAAAATTACAAATGACTTGTTAAAGTAATGGAATTTTACTTGTTTTGCGAATTTAGTCATTGTAATTTTATTACAATAAAGGATTGTTCTTCCGCTATATTGTTGAACGTTGTGACGACGGATAAAAAAATTTTCCTTGACCTCCACGTGGGAAGTTTGATTTCTAATACCCTTCGCTCATTTACATACATTAGGTGAGTTTTGTTACACGATGGCCTTGTGCAAGGGCGTTGTTTCTTTCATGAGAATATTTCGTTGCGTCGTTGTTTTTTTTCTTTTTGAGATTTAATAGGATGCCAGTATAGGCAACATTTGCCCGTAAAGGTCACATTGATAGTTCCTGCAGAGACTATTTTGCTAGGAAGTAATACTTGTAAGGAGCAGATTAAATTTGAAGAGCACATGGTCGTATTTTCTGTCTAAGGTGTGTTAATAATTCAACCATCTGGCGAGCCTTTCGATACCCTGCAAACAGGGTAACACTCTTGTTCTCAAAATTTTAGCTGAAGACTGCAGGCAATTTAATTCAACTCCTTACGACATACTGGTTTATGTAAATTGTATATATTATACTGGAGTAGCTTCATTCATTTTTTTGTATATATAGTGCTTAGTAAATTACAGAAAACAGGGTTATCGAGATATTCCATATTGTACTAGGGTCATGCCCGATTTTGTAATTGTAAAATATTAATTATTCTCATAATTTAGTCATTTAACACGTTTTCTTAAAAATTCAATCATTCATTTCAATCATATTACTCAATCATTTAGATATTAAAATCTTATTATTAATTAAATCTTATTAACTATTTCATTTGTCAAAAATTCAGTTATAATCTTTGATTTTATTATTTAATTTAACGTCAGTAGTTAATTATTGTTGTTGAGGCATATTTCATTGTGCACGATTTAGTAGATTAGTTTTTTTTTACAACTTACTATACTGGGTGAGTCTTTCACTCAGAACCTGTTATTACGTTTGTCAGATTTATTTATAAACCTATTTTGCTTTAATTATCACGTTAGTCGTTGACATATTGATTCTTATTCATTAATTTTTCAGAAATTCAGAATTCAGAAATTTTAGCAAAAAGGGTGCCTGAATATCGTTCTACAGAATGTTGGAAAAAGAGAGAAAATATTTACAACTTGATCATAAAATGTAATTTATTATATGAGGCTGAAAAACTAAATGCTACAGAAGAAAACGAGAAACGACTTGAGTCAGTAAAAATGAAAGTTTTTAGAAGGTCATTTGCTATACTATGCAAAGATCGAATTAGACGGCAAAAGACTACTAAAGAAAAGTGTCAGAAAGAGAATTAGGTAAAACAAAAAAAAAAAACTTTAGCTAGTAATACGAAAAGCAGAGATAAAAGCAATAGAATGATAGAAAGTGACTGGAAAATCCAATACATGATAATGATGAAAACATTTTGACACCTAAATTGTAGTCTAACCAGGAGGTGCTATTCTACTGGTATTTCTAAATATAATTCTAATTTATTCTTTTGTAAGTTTAACAAAACATGTAGATTATCAATTAAATTGAATATTTCTATGAAAACTTAAGAACTAACTCTTTGCAAACGTGGATTAAAAAAATTCGTATTATTATTGCCGATATATAGGTATTTAATAGTTCGCTTTTCGTTTTTGTAAAATGCTGGTATAATATATGATATATCATGTTACTGTTTCCTCTATTCAAACGACTTTTAGAAGACAAATTGTATCATTCAATGTAAAACAACGTTCGCATGCCTTACCTGCGAATGTTCTCATCTGGTTTACGCCTACGTAGTAATAAGTAGCAAAGATTGCATCTATTTAGGAGAATAGTATCCAATTTGTCCGATATTACTGCGTGTATTGCAACTGCAACCTCTGATAGTTATGACGCAGTTAATTCTGAATGACACATCGACGTGTTTGCTAAAATGCTTCAAACTATTCATTGCAATCGCTCAAAAATAACAATAACGCTTGCTCGTATACCACTTAAAGGTTCCTGAAATTTGAATCATGCGTAGTTACAACGAAAAACACTGCTACGTGGAATTGCCGTTATTGTAAAGCGAAAACGATCTTTGTTGGCGAACAATTTTTCATTGTTGTCGACTTGTGCCTAAGATTTTTTAAATAGTCGATTTGAGGAAACAGCATATCTGTATCAAGTTCTGTTTCAAACTCGCAAAATGTTAAAGAAAGACGACGCTTTACTAAAATCCAGTAATATAAAACATGTCTCCATATATATTTCACATAGTGATTCTACGTAAGACGTGATGAAAGTTAACAAAATCAATTTGTGTTGAGTAAGTTGTATCCTTCTCATTCTTTTAAGGGTCGCCATCAGATAATGTATGTACGATTATAGGGGGTTGTAACTTTTAAGTGGTATAAATACATATATAAAACAGAGAAGTATTTATAGTATCTGCTTTTCATCATAAAATACAAATTATTATAAAAATAGATACGAGGATTGGTCAATAAGTAACTGAAAATTGAGATAAGGAACACTCTATTCTCTAAAAAAAGTTTTACTTTTCAACATAATCTCCTTTCAGCTCGACACACTTCAGCCAACGTTTCTCCAATTTTTTTATGCACTCCAAATAATACAATTTCTCGAGGCCCTCAAAATAGGCGTTTATTTCATCGATGACATATTCATTTGACCCTAATCTCTTACCGCTCAGCCATTTCTTCACATTTGGAAACAGGAAATAGTCGCAGGCGGCTAAATCTGGAGAATATGCCGTATGAAGGAGCAATTCGTAATCTAATTCATGCAATTTCGCCATTGCAACTGTGCACTTGGCGCACAAGTGCACAGTCAGTTGCATTGTCATGGTGGAAGAGCCTTTTTCCTTGCCAAATGTGATAATTTTTCCTTCAAATCGGCGTCGAGTCGATCCAACAGCTCTGCATATAATATGTACCCGTTTTACCCGTTTCAAGGTAATTGGTGTGAATGACACCGCGCGCATCCCAAAAAGCTGTCGTCATGACCTTGTTAGCCAACAGACCCGCCTTGGCTTTCTTTGGCTACGATTCACCATGAGAAGTCCACTGCCTCGACGGATCCTTGGTCTCTGGTGTGTTGTAATGAATCCTTGTTTTGTCCATAGCTACGAAACGGCGTAAAAACTCGTTCGGGTTGCGGTTGAACATCGCCAAACACTCCTTTGAAGTTGTGAGCAAACGCGAATAGCTTCTTCATATCCAAATATTTATGCGAAATTGAAGTCACTGATCCATGTGATATCCCTATAGCCTCTTCAAGTTCACGCACCTTCACTCGCCGATCGTCCAATATCACGTGGATTTTATCGACCATTTCTTGCATGGTGACCTCATTGGGTGAACAGAACGTTTGCTGTCACTTGTGTTAGTACGACCGCACCTAAATTGAGTAAATCAGTGGTGAATGGTTTCAATCGACGGTGAAGAGTCCCCATAATACTTTTCAAGTTTTTTTTTGGTTTGCGTGATTGTTTTTTCACCCAAAAAATAGTGTTCAATAAGCACACAAAAATGCTCGCAGACGTCTGTTTCAAATGGCTTTCATAATGAAACTATTTGACAGATCAGTCTGAAAATGTGTTCTTTAGAAATATGTTTCTTGACAGGCACAATATTGGATTTGAAGTGACAGCACCATCTGTTCTAATTATCAGGTACTTCTTGACACATCCTCGTACATAAATACAGTTTTGAAAAATAATAGAAAGCATATGAAAATATTTTCTGTTTACGTAAAATATCAAATTTTACATTTTATATCGTAGGAGGATGTATGTACTAATTATGCTTATATCACTAAAAGAAAAACATATTTAACTACCAATTTACAAATGAATAATCACATAAATTTCTGATATGCACTCCGGTTTTAGATCACCGGTCCATTATAATATCTTATAGACCAGGCTGGGAAAGTTAATATTATAGCCGAGCATAGTTCACTGCCGAGGCGCTAGCTGAGGCAGTAGAATGTGTGCGAGGCAATTAATCCGTGTATTATATACTATTTTTTTTCAAGCGTTTATTTAGAATATTTCTTTGAGATTTTGTAAATGATTTTTAGGTTAGGCTCAAATGACAGATTACACAATTAGTTCTCTTTATTAATTATAATGTTGCGTTTGACGTTTTAGGTTATTTGTCAGAATGAATTTATGATATAAACCAGGGAGAATACGTAGACGTAGACAATCTTCCAATGATATTTCAATGTATTTTTTTCAGTTCCGCGATACAATAATAACGATAAAATAATAGAGAATACATAGAGGGAGACACTCTTCCCATGTTATTTAAATGTATTTTTTCAGCTCCGCCGTACAATGATAACGACAAAACTGCCGGACAAAATGAACTTTTTCAATATAATGTTGGTAATAATATAATATCGAAACGTATTCTATACACCGGAATTAAGAATAAAGTAAATATATAAATGCTTATAAAAAAAGTATTTTACACTAATAAAAATAAGTTTATTATATTTGCCCAATTTGCAATAGTCACAATAATGTTTTAGATTTAGATCGAATAGCCTAAATGATCGCGTTGTAAGAATTAGGAACATTACATTGTATTACATCAAAAGTAATTTTACAGGACAGTAACTTTTAAAATGTTGGCAACACTGTGGCTGTGATAAATATATTGCTGACTTCACCATATTTTAGAAGCCTACTGTCAAAAACAGAAATAAGAAAAACACCCTAACCACAATATATATCAATAAATACTATATACGTATGTCGGCAACTAAGTTGCCATCTTCAGTAGAATAACCTTAAAAACTTAAAAATGTTAAACGTAGCGTTTTTGGCTAAGGTAAACCTTAGAAGATATGCTCTTCACCAAATCGCCAGTGGGATAACACTAAATTCCTAACATCGAAATAACACTTATATACTACTTAAACCTAGCGTGAAATTTGGGGAACCGTGAAGCGTGAATACATGAAGCGTAAAGAAAAATTTAATGCTATTGTCACAATAAGGCATACAAACTGGACTGAGGGATTGGTCCATTGTCAGAATTCATTAATATATTCTTATTTCTATATATATAAATACTTTCATAACTATCTAATTCTCTATAATTATTAACAGTTTTAATCAACCTAAGGTTATTTGCCGCTGTGTCCCAAATATGTCGGGCAACGCTAGATTTTTCGGGTCTGTTGAATCTAAAGTGGGTAATATGTTCCTTGTAACGAGTTGAAATTGAACGTCTAGTTTGGCCGATATAATTTTGGCTGCAATCGTTAAAATTTATTTCATATATACCAGATTTATGTTCTACCTCAATTTTGTCCTTGGTGTGTTACCTAAAAGTGATTTTAATGAGTTACATGATTTAAACGCTATTCGAAGAGAAAGGTTTTTGAAGATAGCGTTCAGATTTCTAGAGGCTGAATGGTACGGTAAACAAACAAATTTCTCACCTAGGTCTTTTTGAGGTAGTGAGCTCGTGGTATCATAAATAAGTTTCCTAAGCCTATGTTTCTTAATTAGGTTGGTTATTATTTTCGAATCGAAACCATTGTATGCAGCGATGCTTCTGATTAATCCAAGTTCTTTTTCATTTCTATCTTTTGTAAGCGGGAAACTTAACAACCGATGGATAAGAAAATTAAAGGATGCCATTTTTTGCTGGAAACTCTGATTTGAATCCGCGGTTATAAACTTGTTCACATTGGTGTCTTTTCGGTAAATATCTTTTTCTAAGTTATTATTATTCTTAATTACCAAAACATCTAAAAATTGTATTTGTTCAATGTTTTCTTTTTCTATAGTAAATTTAATTGTAGGGAATTTCAAATTTAATTCTATTAAAAAATCGTCAAAATTACACAACTTGGTAATAAAAACCGCGAAAATATCATCGACATACCTAATCCATACTTTAGGGAAATATTTAGATGATCTCTTAAATTCTTTCTCAAAATGACTCATAGACAAATTCGCCATAAATGAAGACAAGCAGTTGCCCATTGCTGTGCCATGCCGCTGTTCATAGAAGTTTCCTTCAATTTGAAAGCAGTTCTGAGACATGCATAAAGTTGTCAACCTCAAGTATTCATTTATTTTCTCGCGTTCAATATTGTTCTTAAGCAATAAACTGTCTAAATATTTCAGTGTTTCAGGAATAGGTACAGAAAGGAACAATGAACTGACATCAAATGATACTAAAATTTCACCCTGTTCCAGCTTATAATCTTTGATTTTTTGAATAAATTCCAACGAATTTTGAATTGAAAAACTTTCTGGTTTCTCGTTACAAGGAACATATTTCCCACTTTAGATTCAACAGACCAGAAAAATCTAGCGCTACCCGACATATTTGGGACACAGGTCATTCTGTGCCGGCAAATAACCTTAGGTTGATTAAAACTGTTAATAATTATAGAGAATTAGATAGTTATGAAAGTATTTATATATATAGAAATAAGAATAAATTAATGAATTCTGACAATGGACCAATCCCTCAGTCCAGTTTGTATGCCTTATTGTGACAATAACATTAATTTTTTTTTTACCCTTATTGTATTCACGCTTCACGGCTCCCTAAATTTCACGCTAGGTTTAAGTAGTATATAAGTGTTATTTCGATGTTAGGAATTTAGTGTTATCCCACTGGCGATTTGGTGAAGAGCATATATTCTAAGGTTTACCTTAGCCAAAAACGCTACGTTTAACATTTTTCAGTTTTTAAGGTTATTCTACTGAAGATGGCAACTTAGTTGCCGAAATACGTATACAGTATTTATTGATATATATTGTGGTTAGGGTGTTTTTCTTATTTCTGTTTCAGATTACAAGCCACAGTTTCCACCAATTTCGGACCTACTGTCAAAATTTCGCCCAATTCGGTAAGATAAATAAATTTTTACAATCGTTTATAGTAAACTATTTGTTGTTTTTGTGTTAATATGGAGAAAAAGTAATTTCCTGTGTTAATTAAATATTATTTTTTACGTGCAAAAACCATTAAAGAAACTGAAGAAAAGTTATATAAATATTGGGATAAAATCTACTCCTCATAGAATAATTTGTAAGTCGTTGCCTGTTTTCAAATGCGGCCAAATAAGTACAGTCACTTCAAATTGGTCCCGAGGCTTATGTCCATACTCTGTTCTATTTAAGAAAGTTGCCCTCTATTCGAGACCTCTTGTACTCCAACTGTTCAGTTGAGACCAGGAAATCAAAGCCATGGCAAGTCCAATATCGGGATGGGGTTGTTCCCATATTAGACAGATTCCTAAGTCAACATTGCAGGGGTAAACCGTCTTGCTCGTTCTTCCGAAATACTACTCTACTCTCTCCACAGCCCAATGATCGCACATTGACTCAGTAGCTCTGATACCGGTATAAGGTAAATCAAGGGGGCCAAACTGCCGAATTATGCAGTCTGTTCAGCTGGCCCGTACAGCTTTTCCAAAGACGGACAGCAGACGAAGCAGGGCTTTAACTCATGCTTATAATACTAGACGGCTCATTGACCCAGACCCTTATCAATACCTAATATAGAGTACGTCGGGTGCGATACAGCAGTCTTGGAGCTTCGGACAATAACTGGCTGGTTTTAGGATGAACCTAGAGGATTTTTCCAACCGAACTAGTAGTGGTCAATGGATCACGAACTTTTCACTCCTAAGAGTCCTGCTTAAGTTTTCTACACACTGCGTGGATGATGATGATTAGGTCCTCCGTTGACCCACGTGACAAGAGCCATCAAGTATAAAATAAATCAACATCAGGCTTTAAGGGTATCCACCAGCATCACGTTCATGAATTTGCCTTTCATACCTTTTCACCATATGGAACGATCACGGCCTTCATTTATGTAACTTCTTCGGAAATTCCTAATTAAGTCCATTTACGAAAAAGTATCAATATGATTTCGAAGATAAAACCTTGATATATCACTATACTCCGAGTGATTTTATCTTTTTCCCAAACTTGGAAAAATTGCTTGTGTAAAGAAATTCGTGATAAATGAGAAGTCGATACCTGCAACGGATGCCTATTTTGACGGCATTCTAATAGATTGGTTTTTAGACTGCTTAAAAAAATTGTAGGCTCGTTGAGCTAAGTCTATAGAATTGGATGAGAATCATGTTGAAAAATAAAATATATTTTATGCCCTAAAATAGATATGTCATTCTCACTCTCCCGTGAAATAACCCTTGTATTAACAACGCTCTACTAATAAGAGATAGGAACAAAACATAAAGCCTGATCACTGATAATAATTTTCATTTATTTTATGGAAAAATGAATCACTTAAAGTAGAACAGAAATAATGCTTTCATTACCACCCTATATGAAAATAAATCACATAAATATCTTGAAAATAGTGGGCGGTATGCTCTTAAGCATCGTAATCACCTAATAGAACTTTCTGACAAAGAAATGACTTATCGAGTTATTTCACACTACGCGAACAGAAAGAATAGTAAGGAAATGAAAAACATAATACTAATAAATAAAAAGCAGAATACGTAATGAATATGTATGTTTGTTTTTATTTAAAAATAAAGTTCCAATGTTAAGAAACTGTTAGATTAAGAATGATGACTACCACAAGTAGAATAAAAAATGCGCAGAATTTTAAGCGAATTAAATTTTATACTTCGGAAAGAAATTACCTAAAAAATCAGTAATGAACTTTTGCGATTAAGGCAGTAAAATACATTATTTTGGGTTACAAAAGACGTGAAAAAACGCAAATATTAAAAATAAGAGATTAACAGAAGATTACTTAATGATTTATTGAAAAATAAAAATACAACAACTTCTAACAAAGAAATAAGAAAAGTCAAATTCGAAAGATATGGAAAGATGGCAATACAACTGCCGAAAGCACATATACTTTTGTTGCTTAAATTAAGAGCGTGCAAAATGTCGGAGAAAATTGTCAAAAGGTGTTCAATTACTGTATGACAATGTGCCCGTTCATACTACTGCAGTTCAAGAATATAATTTTTGAGAAATTGAACATCCATCGTATACAAACACAACAGATATGCATTACACATATCTGTATCGGTAGACATGGACAGAAACTTCGTATTTTCCTTTACTTCTGCCAAAGGCACGTGTTTCTGTCATAACAATAGACTTCGTCAGTTTGCCTAGTGAAGTAGAATTTGATGGAACGCTTCATAGGTATAGCAAATTTTGTCCTATCATATGGTGACATCTAACGGAGAAAAGCTCTCTCGTTCAGCGATGCCGGTACAGAATGGAAAAGATCACGTATATAGGTGTAAGTCCATCTGGCATCGTGTTAATGGATACATACGAATTTTTTTCCCATCTGTACAGGCATAGCTCGACGATAGAAAATTGCTATTTTTGGCGTAGTCTCTTTTGTCCGTCAGATGCCACTAGATTATCTGGTGCCACCTGATAGGACAAAATTTTCTATACATATCAGGCGATCCATCAAATTTTACATCACTAGCCAAACTGACGAAGTCTATTGAGACAGAAACACCTGTCTTTGACTGAAGTAAATGTTGGAAAATACGAGGTGTATGTCCATGAGTACAGATATAGATATGTGCAATTCATATTTGTTCCATTTATAAGAAATGTGTAATGCGTGCTTAAAGTATTGATGTACTCATATTTCTTTGGTATCCATCGTATAGTTCTGATATAGCTCCTATTATACATTTTACTATTTAAAGAAGGACCTTAGGATACTCCATTTTCATGACGATATTGAGTTGTAAACAACCGCACTAACACATTTCGAAGAGAAAACATGAGATTATTTCTTCATGGATATACTCGTAGAATTGTAAATCAATCGTTGTAATATGTGCATTGACAGTGGAAATTGTATTTAAAATTATATTCTTTTCCTTTTCCGGCCGAGTACATCCAGCTTAGTTCATACATTTAAATGTATTAAAACATGAAATGCTACTAGCTAGAAATATGACATTCCTCTTTAAACAAAATAACGATCTGAATCATTTTGACTGGAGAGTTAAACAATGGATGCTATGCAGTATTCCAAAGAGAGTGGAAACTTCAACTTAGTTATTTGACAGTAATGTTACAAAGCATGCTTGGAGTTTCGTTTAATATTTTGTGAAAAAATGCTTACAAGAATTATTGAAAATGAAAAGATTTGAATAAAATTAGTTCCGATATTAGCCCAAATTTGATATTAGCCATGGTTAAGTTAATTTGTATCAATGTTTTTAAATATTTGTGAAGCTTAAATTGCGCACATCAGAACCACTTACTTTTATCTATGGTCAGAAATTATAGCTGTCTAAGTATGGATGTGCTTCATACGTTTGACGGAATATCGCAACTTGACCACGGCTGGAAACTCAAATTCATATCGCTTAGGCGAACCGGCCGTATAAACGCACCAGGCTTTGTAATAAGTGTGTGAGGATGATACTCTGAAGAAATCCGTTGTGTATTGCAATTACATCTGGGTTCGCGGATGTTAACGATCGTCCAATGCGAGGTTCGTCTTCAACCTACTCCTATTCACTTTGAACTGCTTAACTGAATTCTTGTACACACCGGATTTATTCAAAGCATCATTAGGCACATGAATTTCATGGGGAACTTCTACTCAAATTGCGACATTCCATCGAACGTACAGAACACATCTGCCCTCAGACAACTGTAACTTCTGACTAAACAATGTTACTTTTAGCACGGTTAGCTGGCGCAATTCCGGGAATATTTCTACATAACCTCGTATGGAAACATTTATTGTACTTTATTACACTAGCTAAAATAAAAATATACAATCTCTCGTTTTTTGGAAAAATTGCAAAACGAAATACTATTACAAATCCAGTTGATGTTAATGTCAATATTTAAGTTAGTATTTTCAAATATGTGACTTTTGCTAAAACATTTTTAAATTCAATTATAGCTTTTCATTATTATTTGATGAAAATAATTTTAAGAACACATTGCAAAAGCATGTTTTGTATTAAGAAATAGAGAAGGTGTAAATAATAAAGTAAGATATAATAGTCACTAATTATTCCTCTGTGTCAGTTTCTAGTGGAGTACTTGATCTATTGTATTATAATTTCGTATATCGAACATCAATTAAAATATCAACTTATTTATTGAAAGAAGTTAATACTATTAAGAACTTAAGCAGAAATGTACTAATAATGCAGACTATATTCTTCATTCCTTAAATATTTATTCTAATGAAATGAAATACACCATCTGTACAATCTTTGGCAAATAGCTATCATCCTGGAAATATTTTGTTTTTCTCTATGAAGAAAGAAAAAAATATCGCATTTTTATTCGTCTAAAATCCAAATCTGTTAACTTTATTTAAAGTTTATATCGAACTACGACAATTGATGTACATATATATATATAAACATCGCAGATAGTTTTAAAACATTCATAGAAGTGTTAGTTACTCTAAATAATCTTAATAATATTTGTTTTATCATTTTCAACACAGGTAAATTAGACAAAATAACATAAACCATGTGCTATCTCGAATTAACTTGAATGAGAATCAATTGAATCACTTTATTAATATTACGATTTCAGTTAATATTACGAATATATTCCAGGCAACAGAATTAATTACGAGAAACAATAGCAATAATGATCCTAATAATATTTATAGTTATTAATTCCAATAGTAATTATTATTCAACCTATCAATGATAAGAGTTAGTAAATCGACTACTATGTGAAATTATTCAGAAGAAAAGTTTGGTCCATCAGAATAGCGCTCTCTCTCATTCATCCACCTGATTCGCCAGGTCTCGCTACAAGTTTTTTTTTCTTGTTCCCAAACTCGAACAACTTGGCTTGATTGAGAGATTTACGACATATGATAAGGTGATAGCGGCAACGAATACGTGTCTTAGCGAACTTTCGAAAGATTGCTTAAGACAGCTTAAGAAAATTGAAAGGTTGCTGGATTATGTGAAGAGACTTGGATGGGAATGATGTTGAAAAATAAATCTTCCCATCCATTAAATTATCTTCGTATATTAGTCTAACGGACGGAAGTGGTTCAGTAATTCCTTAGAAAAAGATAGAAAATCAAATTATGTGGAAATTTTTTTAAATTTTTCAAGCCGTCCAAAAAGTAGGATTTCGCAAGTTCCCCAAAATAGGCATTTGCTTGGGCGATCATTACCTTGTTCGCCGTGAATCGTTTTCCGCCGAGCCATTTTTTCAAGTTTGAGAATAAAAAAAGTAACCGTGAGCCAAATCTGGTGAATACGGTGGATGTTGAAATAATTTGAACTTTAATTCGATGATTTTTTCATCGAAACCGCGCAAGTGTGCACCCGTGCACTGTCTTTTTCTTTGCCAAATGAGGACGTTTCTCCTTAATTTCTTCGCCCAACCGGCGCATTTATCGTTTGTCCATTTTCCAAGTAATCCATGTATACGATTCTGCGTGTATCGCAAAACACATTAGCCATCACCTTTTTAGCCGATTTCACCGTCTTTGCCTTCTTCGGAGCAGGATTGCCTTTAAAAACGTACTATTTCGACCGACTGTTGCTTTGTTTCTGGAGTATAGTAGTATATTCATGTTTCGTCTATAGTTATGTAGTGACGTAGAAACTCAGGATTGCGACGGAAAAGTGCCAAACCAGCCTCCGATTCGATTACACGATTGCGTTTATTCTCCACTGAGAGCAAATGCGGCACCCATCTTGCTAAGATTTTTTTCAAACCCAATTTTACTTGCAAAATTGAAAACACTGTACCCTTGTGATATGCGTATCGCCTCAACTATTTCGCGCACTTTGATTCGTCGATTACTTAAAACCATATCGTGGATTTTGTCAATCATTTCGGAGGAGGTCATTTCCAATGGACTTTCCAAACGATGTTCAATTTTTGCGGATATTCGGCCACGTTTAAACTTGTTTAGCCAATTGTTAAAGTCGCAAGCACAGGAGCAAATGTGCCATGAACTTCATCCAATTCGACTTCGATCTCTTTCGGTGTTAAATCTTTTAAATAAAAGTGTTTCACCACTGCACAACACTCATATTTTTTTAATTTTTCTAAATGAACCAAAGTTTGTTGCTTCTATCGAGTATAAAAATAAACCCACGCGATCAATTTAGCTGAAACTCTGACAGCAGTCTAATGACAAATAATGCTTACTAAATGGAATTTTTACTAGCGCAATCTTTCGGATTTCTAAGGAGGTATTGACCCACCCCAGTAATTTCAACTAACTTTTCAACTAAGAAAGGAAGTAGTTTGGTAGTTATGCCGTTGGAAAATTTAGAATTAGAGCACGTGGCCAAGGGATTTAGAACGTTTGTTAAAAATGTCCTTTTTTTACTATTAAACATCTTTCAAAACATTTAATATTAATTATATTTGTCATAAGAAAATTACTAAAAAGTTCAAGTTTAGTATATTTACTTACCAATAAATCTGCTATCGCCAGATGCATTAGTGTAGCAGTTATTCTTGACGGAGTTTTCCTTCTTCTGCGTATTATTAACACGAGAATAGTAATATTACCAATTGCAGAAAATACCATCAATATACTATACACTACTATAGACAAAACATGACCATCATTGAAACGCATATCTAGCGGTAATTTAGCAGTGACGTTCGTTTCATTCGATGCCAGTGACCAATCCGTGAGATCTCTATGATCAGGAATTTCTTCATTTCGTGTGAGTGGCATCTTGTTTCTTTCTTCCTTTTTCTTAAGTATATGTGTCAAAAACTTAAAAAATCCTCTTATATGATTCGGACTCCATTTTATATTAGTATATCTGAAATAAAAAAAACATTAAATACATACATGTATTTATATAGTATGTACGTGTGAGTATCTATGCGTGTATATACGTATATATCTGATTGTAAATAACAAACCCGTTACCACATTTATATTCATATCCTAAATACGTATTTCGAGAACTAAGTCTATCAACTTCCGGAAACGTGTCTGATATTTTCACAGATTGTGTGGAGAGCATGTGCTACACAAGTAATATGCAGTATATTAGGATATGTTTCCTCAGAGACACCTTCCCGGAAGTTGTATCCGCCTTTAAAAAAGTAAAACACCATTGAGGGTAGCTCTTTACAGGGAAAAACTTTCATCTTTGTCATTGCCTTCCTATTAGGAAGCTACTAGTTTTTAACCTCTTCAAGGACATATACACATATGTGTACGTTTGGACCATTGCAGCATAAACCCATATTGTAAAGATATTCTTCAATACTCAATGGCCCCGTATGTTGCCAATATATTATAGAACCTATGTACCTGCGCATAAGGTGTATGACCGAGCCATAATAAAATTACGTTAGTTTATTAGTGTTTATGTGTGGCTAGGTTATGTTAGCTACCTTACTTCAAGTTGCAGTATTATTTCTAAGTATCTCTTCGAATTTGTGAGAAATAAAAGTCAGTAAGTAATGTGATCTTCTTTTACATGCATGTATTTTTCTATAATTTTGAAATATTTCACATTTGTTTGCAAATGTGATGAAGTTTTTATACAATTTGTGTACAAAGTGTGAAAGTACATATTACTTCATTTTCTTCTTTTTGCTAAATTTTATAACTGTTTCAGTTATTCGGAAATGTCTACTCCAATTTCCTGTGGATTATTTTATGGCAAAAGAGATGACGCATCAACCATAACTATACTGGATAAATTAGCAAATCCAAATAATTCAGATTTAGAAGATCTTGATATTATAGATTCCAACGAAGAAGATTTTGATGAAGATGTACGTACAATCAACGACGGGTTGGACCAACCCAGTACGTCGAGAATATCGGATGATGAAAATGAAATTCATGAAAATGAATGTACGGAAAGCGAAGATTTTGATAGTGAAGATGAATTGCCATTGAGGGAAATAAAACGTCGAATAGAAACCAGTCAGCCGACTAGGTCTAGAATATGGTATGTTGAGAAGGACAACGATCTTACTCACAATCCACCACCTTTTTTATCCTCCCGTGAAATTAAAATTCAAAGTGAAACTCCGCTTTCCTTTTTTATGGAAATCTTTCCTGAAGAACTATTTCAGCATATTAGAACAGAAACTATCAGGTATGTAGTCCAATCAGGCAGAGATATAAATATCACTACTGCAGATATAAAACGGTTTATTGCGGTAAATATAATGATGACACATAAAATATCCTTCATACCGGCTGTATTGGTCATCCAATCAAGGCCTAGATATTATCGCTGATAGCATGCCGCTGAAAAAGTATGAAGAAATAAAAAGATTTCTACATTTTACAAATAATCAAGACATACCGCTCGACAACAATGATTCTTTTATAAAAATTAGACCATTATTGAATACATTGGCCGAAACATTTGCCAATGCTTGTACGCCAACTGAATATATGGCAATAGACGAAATGATCATACCATTCAAAGGAAGAAGCAAATGTAAACAATATATAAAATCAAAACCTCATAAATGGGGTTTCAAGGTTTGGGTCCGTGCAGCGGCTGATGGATACGTGTCAAAATTTGAAATGTACCAGAGTCGCAAAACAGAGTCAAAACCTAAGTTAGGTGTTATAGGGGACACCGTTGCAAGACTATGTTCCGACATTGAAGGAAAAAACCACAAGATATTTATAGACAACCTTTTTACATCTCTTGATACAATATCATTTTTGAAGAGTAGAGATATTTATGTTGTCGGAACAATACGATCAAATAGAATTGCAGGTGCAAGTGAGAAACTAGTACGCGAAAAAGATTTGAAAAAAAGAGGAAGAGGATCAAGTTCAGTTACCACTTCATCCGATAACATTAGTGTGATTCGGTGGTTAGACAATAATATAGTACATATGGTTTCATCCTTCGTTGGTAAAGAACCGCAAGATACTGTAAGAAGATGGGACAAAACCAAAAAAAGCCACGTCAACATTCCGCGACCACAAGCAGTAATCCAATACAATAAATTTATGGGTGGTGTTGACATGGCAGATGGTTGCCCACTATCCTCATGCAACGAAAAATAAGAAATTTTACGTAAGAATCGCATTCCACTTTATAAACGTCGCTATTATAAATTCGTGGATCCTCTACCGCGAAGCTAAACATTGTAGCATCTCTTTGGTTGAGTATAAGGCATATATTGTCCATGCCCTTCTTAGAAGGAATACAAACCAAAAAGGAAGACCGGCACATGGAAATACACCACCAACGAAAAATAAGGCATGGACAAAAGCTTTGCGTGAAGTGCGATTGGATGGAATAGGACACTACCCCGAAAAGCAAGAATTAAAAAATCCTCCTAGATATCATTATCAAAACTGCGTAAAACGTACTCGATATACGTGCAAGAAATGTAAGGAACCAGTGTGCCCTGAGTGTCTTGAATCTTTTCATCAATGAACTTTGGCAACATGCGTGGACAGATATTTCTTCTTATTTTTTACGTTCACAGGTTACTAAAAATTTCAAAACTATGTATTTTTCAATTTCTAAGATCAATAAATGTTGAATAAAATTTATGATTTGCTTTTTCACGTGTTGAGAAAAACCCGTCCCTGAAGAGGTTAAGCAGAGAATTTCGATAGTTTACAAAATTTCCTTACATATTTAAACGACGATGCTCTAAGTATTCCTGAGTGCAAGGAACTAATACAAATTTCAAACTAAAAAAATCAGTTTTACTTTCTACTTTCAGAAACACTTTGGAAATTTGCCAAAACTAACCACTTATTCTGAAAATCAAAATCTCAAATTAAATGATGGATTAACCACATTAGATGTGGCTATTAATAATTTGAATAATATTCCAAGTGACTTCGGATGTGGCCTTCGTCAAAAGTTAGACGCAATTTTTAATAGAAATCCAGATTTAATAGCTTGCGACAATTGTGTATGGGGGACAATGCCTCAAAATCTAACTGCTATATACTCCTATATACGCCTATAACCAGTTGCAATGTAGAAAGAACGTTTTCTATCTACAAGCATGTATTTCATTCAAAGAGACCAAATTTTACAGTTTTACAGGTTTTACATCTTTTTCAAGTTTTCCTTTATATTCTTAATTAATGTTAGTTCTCTTTATATAATATATTATTTACATACTTAGGTTGATACGCTTTGTAATCATATTTAATAATAATAACCTTTATTATCCAACAAACTTCATTTACTAACAAGCCAGTACGTATATACATTTAGAGCTCATCGATATATGTAACAACGCTTTCATTGGAATACAAACGTATTTTTATAAACTTGGACAAAGCAAAGGGAAAACGACATGATGTATGTTACCTATCGTACTTGTAACAATCCAAATAAATATATATTCTTCCCACAAACAAAATTTCTGTAGAATACTGCCTTTAAATTGAAGTCTTCTATTGTGTTTTGATATATTAATATTGGAACACGTAATTAAATTGAATTAATATATGACAACACAATAGAGCAGCGTAAATATTGCTTTCGACGTTTTACGACGCTAATTATTCGAATTTTTTAATTGAAAAAATTCGCCCTTAAGCAGGATTCATACCCACGTACATGGTATGCCGGAACATCCCTCTGCCACTTGAGCTATTAAGAACTGTGGTTCCGAATATATCGGGAAGCCCTAAGTTACATTAAGGAACAGATATTAATATTTCGCCTGTAGTCGGCAACTGTTGCAAATTAATTGAATTTTCGCGAAGTAATGTGAATGTAAATATTGCTTTCTACCTTTTACGACGCTAATTATTCGAATTTTTTAATTGAAGAAATTCGTCTTTTAGCTGGATTCAAACCCACGCCCATGGTTTGCCGGACCATTGCTCTGCCACTTGAGCTATTAAGGATTGTGGTTTTTCGCGAGGTAATGTGAATGTAAATATTGTTATTATCAGGATAAAATAAAACAAATTTTAATGAATTTCACTTTTTAATTTACACTGTAACGATCGTTTCGCTCCAACCTGAGCTTCATCAGACATATAACTTATGTACAAATTTTTTTTTAACACAAGTATACCGTAACAAACACATGTTTTATTTTAAATAGTTGAAGGAATGGGTACTTTCTATTACTAAAAGTCTATGCATAAAACTTTCACTACGGTTTATACAATACTGTTCTTAAATGATAAAACTGATGGTCTACATTATGATACAGGGAGGTACAGAAGTTCTATGGAAAAATACAATATATGACTGTCTAAATATCAAATAAATAAATTGAGTAAGGGTGAATTATTAGTTTCTAATTGATCATTGAGGATCTTGTCGGTTTTCTTTCATTTATTTATTTCAAGTGACTCTAATGAATTAAGTTTTTTGCCCTTATATCCTAATGCCCGGTTGCACCGACCTCTGTTAGAGCGTTGTTAGCTAATCTTTGTTAGTAAACCCTTGGTTAGGTAAAATGTCGTTGCACCAACACCGATTAGACCTAACGTCGAATCACCTAACCGTGTTTAGTTGATTTGGGTCTAGACGTCAATTAACGTGTATGTTAACCTCAATCTTTTAATATAATCATTCTGTTATAAACATAAAATACAATAAAAACAAATGTATGTCTAGTGTTCTATTTCGCAAGCTAATACTACTATTATTATTTAGTATTAATAGAATAAATTAGACAAACATTTTTTATTAGAATACATAACATTATAATTGAAGAAAATATATATAGGTAAAGTATAAATATCTGAATTACATATTACATAATGTACCGAACAAATAGTTATTTAAGCAAGCTTAAAAAAAATGTCAAAAAAATAGAATAGTATTCCTTTCAAAGTATTTGTTTTCTTATTCGGTGATTTAATTTTAAATTAAAAATTAATGTAATTAGTAATAATGCCCTTATTATAGGATTATGAAAATGGAAAAATATAATTAATACTATCGTTCAATACTATTGGGAATCGTTCAGACCTTTTACATGGTGTTCTTCACACCAGATTTTTAATAATTTTTTTATATTTTAAAAATACCTTTCTATTATACTTTTACATTAAATTAAACGCAAGATCTAAAATATAGGAGACATATAAAAAGAAGGAAATTAAATAAATTGTTTTTTTTTTGAAATTCTTAGTTTTAAAAATGTGTTTTATTATCTAATTGACAATTTAAAAATATAACGGGTTTATTTAACGGGATCAGACGGTTTTTTTATTTTCAATGCTATCGAAGTACTGAGCCACAACAGTCATTATTGTCATTAATAATTCTCTGCCTGTTTCGGTAAAATTAGGACATCTATCGCGTTTTTCCATCGTTAAAAAAGAACAACTTTCCAAATTAAACAGCCAACAACAAATCTGAACAAATCTAACTAAGCCGCTACTACGCGCTTCGCACTTCACAACCAATCACAGAATGCAACGTCACAAACTTTAGTGACATCATCAATATGGCGCCCTGTTAAGTAATCCGTATTAATTTTTTGTTAGTGCACCTGCTACGAAGTTAACACAGATTAACTGGTAATATAGGATTTGCTAACCCAAGTTAACAAATTTAATCACGAATGTTGGTGCAACCGGGCATAAGTGTAATATTTTAAATTCTTTGTTAAAATTGTGGTTTGTTAAATTAATATGAGACGCACATGAAGAGTCACTTTTATTATTTCTAAATGAAGAAAAATGTTCTTTGATGCATATTTCAAACGATCTGCCTGTCTGTCCGATATAAGTCATAGGGCAACTACCGCAGGTTAACTCATAGACCCCTGACTTTTTATTGTTATTTGTTAAATTTGTATTGTTTTTTATAAATTTGGATAAATTGTTGTTAGTTCTATACCCTGTATTAATATCAAACTTTCTTAAATATTTACAAATTTTTGTGCTTGAAGAACCTGTAAACGTGATCATTTTCAATTTTTGGGTGTTATTATTATTTAATATTGGGTAAACTTGTGATATGGCTTTTGTAAGGAGTTTTTATTTAAAATGTTATCTATTATATTACTTTTATATCCATTGTTGATAGCTATTTGTTTAATTAAATTTAACTCTTTCTCGAAATTTGTTTGGTTCAACGGAGTATTGATTAATCTATGTATAAGACTGTGATAAGCCGCTAATTTGTGTTGTATCGGATGGCATGAAGTGTTATGAATAGTTATATTTGTAATTGACGGTTTGTGGTAAATTGCAAAGTTACATTTGTTGTTAATTCTAGTTATCGTTAAATCGAGAAAGTTAATACTATTATTTGTTTCCTGTTCCATTGTAAACTTAATATTGTGATGCAATGTATTAATATAATCAAATAATAAATTTAATTGTCTCTTTGTTCCTGTGAAACCTAGTAATATATCATCTACGTATCTGTACCAAAATAATACATTTTGGAAAAGAGGATTTTTTTTAAATAGAATTTTCCAGATGATCCATAAAAATCTCAGCTAATAACGGACTTAGGGGATTAGCAATGATTAAACCTTCTTTGCAAGTGTAAATATTGCTACCTACATTTTACGACGCTACGTAAAGGCTGAATTTCAATTAAAAAATTGGAATAATTATCGTCGTAAAATGTAGAAAGCAATATTTACATTCAATAACTTTGCGAAAATGCAATAATTGGCAACAATAGAGCAAAATTTTACGGAAATTCTATTTATGAGAAACAACACATATTTATCCAAATTGCTATATGTACACAAGTCAGTATACAATAATGTCGTGTCGTATATCCTTTCGTTTGTTCAGGTTTACATAAGTCACACACACACATTTCCAAAACTTTCGCGATATAATAATTCTATTGCGCGATTCAATTGTCAAGAAATAATCAACATATAATTAAATAAAAAATGTTTCTTTGTAGAATGTAGATAAGTAAAATTTAAAAAAGGTGTACAGCGTATTTGATCACTCGTTTTCCTAATTTGGAGGGTATAAAGTTCCCAACTTTTATAATGTTTTACCAAAAAATCGCGTAGAAAAAGTTTTCAGAAAAGGAGAAAATATAGGAAAATGTTTTTAAGACGGTCTGTATACATAGTTTATGTGTGTGTGTGCCTTCTATGTAAGTCTTATGCAATCGAATGTTATTGAAATGCAAAATACTGTCTTGTCAACAATAGACCCACTTGTCGAACTCAAGGCGCTATTGTGCTTAAAGTGTCATATAAAGATATTTACCTCTGAAACTTTAATATTTATTTATAATTATTTATAAGTTGTTTATAGTAAATAATGTATCTTTTAATTAATTTATTTTGTTCTTTTCTCTTTACAACAGTATATTCTGCCAGGATTACAAGATGATATTCCTTTGAATATTCGCGTGTCAATGTGGTATCAGCATGACGGGTCACCTATACATTTTGTCCGCGTGGTGCGTGAATATTAAAATGATGTGTTTGGAGATCACTGGATAGCCCGCGGTAGGCCAGTGCATTGGCCACCATGGCCGCTGGACCTAAATTCAATTGATTTCTTTCTGTGGGGATATTTAAAGGAGCGAGTTTATAAGACGGAAGTCAACGATATTGACGAGTTGCGTAAACGTATTATTGCGAAAACAGATCATGTACGTGAACGCAAAATGTGCGTGAATCAATTCTATGTCGCCCCAGATTATGTATCCAAGAGAATGGTGAGAACTTAAAGCAATCGTTGAAATCGTTCATTTCAAACGAACTACAAAACGTTGAGTCGCTTTCAAAAGAAAAACAATTTAATTTAATGTATTGTAATCGGATATCTTCAGAAGTAGGTGAGTAGGTTTTTTTATCATGGAAGAATGTGTTTACGTAAAGCGAACATGCATCGACCTTTAAATCAAATGTTTGATTTCGCACATCTGTTGGCGTGCAGATAGAAATAATTTTATGAATGACCAGTCTGATAATCGAAAGCAAACGAAGGCATATTTATTCGCTATGCTTTCTTTTTCGTTAAGGTCACTGGACTGTGTGTCTCAATTAACTAAACAGCTAATTCTTCTACTTTATCACTTACCTACCTCAACACAATGTGTACTGTCTAACATAAAAACGTTGACATTTCCTTAAGAATTAACATATTTAAAAAAAAATTACGGATACTGAAATGCTTGATGTACATATACATACTGTTTATATTATGTCAACGAATGAACAAACACCTGTATACAAGGTGTTTTGCAATTTTTGTGTTAGCGTGGGTCCATGTTAAACATTTTTATTTTTTACCTACTGAAAATGGCAACTTAGTTGTCGAAATCGTATTTAGAATACGAATATTAATGTAGTAAGGGGTTTTATGCCTTTTTTAAATATAATTAAATATTAAACAAGGGGGGTTTTATAATACAGTTCTGTGAACGTATCCCATTTTTTCAAGATTTTTAAAATCATACGGTATGTGTCAAACGGTATACAGTAACAAACATAAATTAGGTAATGAGAGAACAATGAGTATTAAATCTCACTTTACATGCAAATGTCGCCTAATGTGTTGCGTTGATTTCTACATTTCGACAAACTAAGTTTGTACCAGTATGCAGAAACGCTACGTTAGGATAATGAAAAATTCGTGAAAAATCACACTTATCTCGAAATGTGTGGATACACTTCTCTCTTATTGCAGCTTGTCAACACACAGTATCCTGGACAGATATAATTCTTCACTTCTATATTTCGCATATATAGCGTGTAGCCTTTATAACTTATTAGTAATTACAATATTGTCATTAAAACACAACAATATTTAAAATCAAAAATAGCTTTTACGGAAGTTGATATTTATGTATTCGGAATAACAAACAAATATTTATTATTGAAAATTGGTTTATTTTGTTTAAAAATATTCTCTCTGATGATCTACAAAAATAAATTTTAAACGCACCGACCGCTTGTTCTGGTATGGAAAATCGTTGATAACGTAGATTATTCTACACGTACGGGAACAAAAAGAAATAATTGCGTACCATGTCAGGGCTGTACGGTGAATGATCTATTAATTCCATATTTTGAATGATCAAATATTGAGATGTTTGTATCGACATGTGAGACTTCGTGTGTCACGCTGGTTGGTTTTGTTTATTTGTCCAAAGACTTCTGCCAAATAAACGCAAATTCAACCCAATAAAATCTTTTTCAAGGCTAAATTCTCATGCAATACTCGTATCTTATGTATGCTTGTCATTCTACTACTCAGGGATATCTCAGTATGTCACATGACGATCTTGCATTATAAGTTCTTACACAGCATCAATTATTTGTGGCACAACAATCGGTTTTGAGCAACCTTCTTTAAATTCGTTCGTAAGCAAACGACGGCCTCGATTAAATTCAATAAACCAGTAATATACAGAAGTTTTAGACGGTCCTTTATCGCCAAAAGTCGAAGTAAGATGATCGATACAATGTTGTTGAGATACGGCTCGCAGCCGCAATACCGTATGACTAGAATCTTCTGCAATAGTATCAGTTTTATATGTCTTAGGCGGTTTATTTAAAGCCACCAATTTTAACAACTTCTTCTTATACCACTCTTTGATTTACCCTAGATTTCAAGAATTCTTTGGTAATTTGTATTACAAAGACGAGTGATAAATTGCATTGTCCATTAGGATTATAGAAGGTTCTCTTAAACTTGGTATAAGTTTTGTTTGAAACCATAATAAAAAACTATTTTCATTCATTTCCCAATGAAAATCTTCATCTTTTCTTTTAGAATTAAAGCAAAGCTTCTGAAATCTGCATGTCTTCTGCAGCCTGCATGTTGTATAATATAACGTGACCCCTATGATTTTATATTACGACTATGTTTAGTGGTATCTTGCAATGAACTAGATGCTGTTCCATTTTGGAATATAAATGTTTCATCTAAATATATAAACTGCCAAGTATATGATCTCATATATTTTACATAGGATGCCAAAAAAGTAAATCTCCTAAAAACAGCATTAGGTAATTCCGTAAGTCCTCTTTTTGGATTGTATTTCCTCCAGTGAAAACCAATTCTTTCTAAATTCATGCGAAGAAAAAATGAGCTACCAGTATAGATTTTCTTATATATTATATATCTTACCTTTACTAAGTTTAACACATTTTCCCATCGCCGTTCTAATGTTTCTCGAAAAAAAGATTGTGCATCCTTTGCAAACCACTGATTTACCACACAATATCACATCATTATCTGATGAAAATCGTTTACAATACAAGTGTCCTTTAAGTTTTGGAAACAGTCAGTAAAAGCTGGGGGGCAAATCTGGCGAATATGGCGGATACCCAACTAATTCGAAGCCTGCTTGAGCTATTGTATTAGTTGAAATGGCGGACCAGTGACTGGGTATCCTGATTATCCTGATGCAACAGACTTTTGCGGAACTTCCCCCGACGTTTTTCTTTTATCAAGTCACGTAATTTGGGATTTAAATTGGCATAATAAGCAACTATAATTGTGACCCCCCTCCGCAAGAAATCTACTAAAATTACGCCTTTCATACTAAAATACGGATAGCAGGACCTTCCCTGCCGAAGGTTGCATGTTGCATTTTTTCAGCGGTGGTGAACCTCGATGTGTCGATTTCTTACTATGTATTTTGGCCTCTACATCATAATGATGAATCTAGTCATGCAAGAAAATTTTCTTTGTCGTATCTCTACCGTATTAAAAGACGACTGCAAATGTCACACATCGATCTTCCAGCACGAAATCATGGACCTTTTTAAGAGATTTTGGGTAGTGACGGTTGTAGGCACTCCACCTGTATGTTCGTCTGTATACGACTGTCTACCACATTTAAAATCACGACACTATCTTTTAACTATGTCATATAATACTGCAAATTCCCCTAATTATCCACCAAATCTTGACGAATGTGAGTTGGGGCATCTCATATTAATATGAAGATCTGTTTAAGCACTTTAAGCTGTCTTAATTCTTAATTTACATATATGATTAATTCGTATATATAATATAAATGAAAATAGTTTTGTTGTCGAATTGCTTTCTTAAAAAAAAGTATAATGTATGCTTTATTTAAGCTTGATTTCTATAAAATAAATAAATGTTTATTTAAACTAAGATTTTGCTTTGCTTTCTCATTTTTAGATATTTTTTGTCCTTGGATACTAGCAAAAGTATTTCTACGCTATTTTTTATGTACTATATCGTATCATTTGTTCATTTGAAACAGGTATTAATATATATACCGCCTAATTCTGAGCAAACGCAACGATCCGAATGTATGAATATTTCTCCCGCTTCGAATTCAATTCCCCTGAATGCTGTAGGCGTGTCAACATCAATGTCATATATCATACATACTTACATATTATGGAGCCGCGTAAGAAAAATTATCTGATTACCAAATTACTATTAAAGGACTATAGTATAAATTGTTTAGTCCTGTGTTATGGTAATGAGTAAATTGCAATACGTTATTCTACAAAGCGTAATGAATGAAATTATTAATAAGCGGTTAAGAAAATTGCAAATAAGGCATCAAGAGATTTAATAAATTAAATTTTAATAATAAAGGTCACAAAAACTGTTCATAGTAAACTAAATAAACTTCAGCAATAAATAAAAACTAAATTACATTCTAGTAATGATAAGAAAAATTTACTCTTACAGATAATAAAATAAATTGTTCATAATGAGAAATTAATTATATAATAACGAAAATTCATCCGTTTAAACTCATCACCGTAAAATAATTGATGATGTTTGGAATATTTATAATTACGAAAACCATTTAATTTTAGTATGCGGTTAGCGGAAGAGCAGCATATGCCTAAATTGTTGGAAATATCGCTAACTGTCAAATTTGAATTTAGTTCTACTGCAGCGCATACTAAAATGAACGTATCATTAGGAACTCTGCGATTTGGGAATAATGGTTTTAAATTTTGTACAGAACCAGTAATGTCTATTTTCTTTTCTTATTTTCTTATTTTCACTATTCAAACGCTTAAGAGACTCCGTATAGGGTGACAGTGGTGACACTAATTTGTGACATTAGTTGTTAAATGGTTGCGCGACAGACTGGTTTGTGACTGGCTAAACGCGTTCAGGGGAATTGTATTCGAAGCGGGAGAAATATTCATACGTTCGCATCGTTGCGTTTGCTCAGAATCAGGCGGTATATATATATATATATATATATATATATATATATATATAAGTCTGTTTGACAGTACCTTCATTTTTCGATAGGATCGAGCAATAGCATCATCAAGATTAATACGTTTTTCACATTGAGAAGCTCTTCGTTATGCGCAGTTTTCACAATAAAACACTCGTTTGTTAACTAAAATGCTTTATTCTACTATGTACCGAACTATATTAATTATTTAATAAAAGATACTTGTTATTAAATGACGTTGAACTTTTTGAGTATCTGAACGAAGATAATGGTAATGAGTTATTAGTTCAACATGGCTAAAAAATCAGCGGTTTAACTAGCTGAATAAGAGCTGGCGCTATTATTATGAAGCAGAGTTAATTTCTACTTGTTTAATCAATGTTCTTCAATATCACATGTCCAGTAACGCCAAAAAAACAAGCAATCATTTACTTCACAACACTGTGAAATATCATTACTCAAGTATTCACTCAACACTTTATTAATACTGAATGCTAATTCAGAACGTTCATTGTTTGATTTTGTTTTAAAAATAAAATTAAAAATATGGACGTAATTTTCTTAACGTGTAAATATTCTTTTAAAGATAATCAGAGTTAAGGATTAAATATAAAAAAAAAACAATTGGATTGATTTCACTTTTACTTGATGAAGATCCATAATTCAAAATGAATTTATCAATTAGTTTTATTTCCATTATAAAAAACAATATATTATGTAAAAATATTAAGATATATCAGTGCACTATAACTTAAATTCCTAATTAAATAATAAAGTGTTTGAAGAATCCCATACGCTGCATTTACCAAAAACTAAAAGAAACATTATACAAAGGTTACTGCGAGAATTTCTGGAATCTAGTAGTTTAAGTGGTGCTCGTGTTTTTCAATTGTTATATTCATAAAATAAAACAAGTAATTTGATATAAAAATGTATTATTCGCGTCAGAATTTCCGAATCCTGATGACTTCAAACATGCTTTATTGTCGAAACGAAATTGCTTTATTTAGTTTCTGAGGACCAATCACCATTTAAGAGTAATATCACTCTCAGGGAAGAATTTAGTGAAGATCATCCATCGATGTCTGTTGTTACCACTAATGTTAATGGAATGCAGGAAGTGGTTGAATAAGATCGACTGACACATACCGTGAAATTGAAGCATCTGTAGGCATTGGCATAAAAACAATACGTGGTTGATTTTGCATAAATATTTAAGCGTAAGGAAGCTTTGCAGTCATTGAATCCCAAACAACTTGATAGAAGCTTAAAAATAAGACCCTGTTAAATGGGGCCAAAAAATACTAAGAAAATTGCACGAAGGTCATTCAAATTTAGTCTACAACATCTTAACTGTTGGCAAAACTTGGATATATTCGTACGATCTTGAAAGTAAACAACTACAGTTTAGAGCTTTCAAAGCAAGCCCAGATCTACGAAAATTGTTTGTTCACATAGTCATGCGAAACAAATGATCATTTGTTTCTTCGGTTTTACTGTCGAATCATAACTTTACAGAATCGAAGAATCGTGAAAACCACAATTTATTTTTTGGAACTCAACGATGAAAGAATTACTCAATGTTGAACTAATTGCTTACTGCTAGTCTTCAGCTGACAAAAATATTTATATTTTTGTCCGGATTTAATCAAATTTTATACCAAACTTAAGCTGTAGATTAAGGCACTGGTTTTAAAATAATGAAAGATTCGTGAAAATTCACATCTATCCCGGAACGTGTGGATGCAATTCGCAATTATTGGAGCTTGTCAACACACGGTATCCTGGAGACAGGCAAGGCTTCCACTACTATACTTCACGTATATATAACGTATGTTCATTTGAAAAGTCAATCTAGGTTACTTTGAAATTTTGATAGAATAAGACGCAAATATATTAGTATGTGTTTGCTGTTCAGTAAACGTAAATCCAAATGACATTTGATAATGTCAATCGCAAATATCAGTTAGTGCATAAAATAATCGTGCATGGAAATTAATAACAATCCAGTAATGTAGCAGAATATCATCAGAAATTTTGAACGGAGGATTTTAAAGTGCATTGATCTTGAAGGACAACATCTTCAACATTTGTTATAGTTTTCAATAAATACCTATTATTTGTTATTTATTTGTATGTATGAAACTATCAAAATATACGACTTCGTAGGTTAAGTAGTAAATTTTAATTTACGACATATTTCGAAATGTTCTCAGTAAATCACATGCTACTAGATTGACTTTTCAAATGAACACTTGTTACTTAATATATTGAACTTACTGCAAATGAGAACTACTGAGTATTAAATCTCACTTTACATGTAAATGTCGCCTAATGTGTTGCGTTAATTTCTACAATTCGACAAACTAAATTTGTATTAGTACACGCAAGCGAAATGCATCTACACGTTACGGAGATAGATGCAATTTTTCCCGAATTTTTCATTATCCTAACAACAAGGAAAGTGGCGTCACAGAGTGTAGCATTCTGCATACTAGTACAAACTTAGTTTGTCAAATTGTGGAAGTAATTAATACTCGTTAGTTCTCATTTGCAGTAAGTGCAATGTACTGGTTTTAAAGTTTCAAATATTTTTAATTTACTACAATTCTTTCACCAAACATTGTCTTGAACAATGCCTGCTACAGAGTACACTTATATTATATACTCGATACACAGTGAAGGAAGAGATTTGCATGGTACAAAGACAAATTAATTACATAGGAATTGTTTACATCTAATTGATCGTTTAATAAAATGTTTAATTTTACTATATCTATTAATCTCAAGACTTTATAGCAAATTAAGTTTATGAATTTTGTTTTAGAAACTTTAAAACCAGTGTTTAATAAACATTAGATTTAAATGGGGTTTGAATACGTATCCTCTTCGTGAATCGTTTAAAATTTAAGCTTTTAAATTAGTATTTATTTCTTATTTAGTTGTTTAATAATCTTAATATATAAAAACTACAATTACTTTGATGTGCCTTTCATAAAAAACTAATTATTTTGCAAAAAAAATGGCAGAAGTCTTTCTTGCTATTCATCAAATAAAAGATTTTTTCCTGTTGCCGATAACGTAAATCAGTGATACAACCCTAGTAACATAGCGTGTAAGTCGACTATAACATTCGTTTGTAGTTGCGTCTTGACAACAGAACTTAATACTATTATGAAAATTCCTAGAATAATAATGAACTTCCCATGATTCTGGTTTAAAAGATTATTTGGAGTAAAAATTAGGAATATAAAAACTAAACATTTTTATTATGAAATATATACAAAATTACGATTTTTTACGGGTTTTTCTATCTTCTATAATTATTATTAATCTACCGTACTACTAAATTCTTAAAATTTATCATTACCTCGATATTTCTGTCGGGTTGTCAGTCATTTTTGAACCACTAGGTATATAGTGAAAGGTTCGTTAACATTGTCTCTACTTCCAGGTTATTATTATAATTGGACTAGGTAAAACATTTAATAAGATCCCTTTAGGTAATGGTTTTCTTGCTTGTAATATCTTGAATAATGTATTGCTTAACGACGTGTTTATTGGGGCATTATTATATTTGGAATTTACGTACGTGACTTAGAACGTTAATTACATTTGGTATCTGTACCTCTGAATTAAAATGGCCCATTTGTTTACGATCTTAGTATAGTTCATAATAACATCGTTTACAACGGTATATTCTCTGTAACAATGTCTATTTATGTTAGATTAGATCGTAATTCTTCTAGTACATTATCGTGCTTGGGCATTCTGTAATTCATATTAAAATAGAGGGTTAATTGGATGTCCTTTTATAGATACCTTAGTCATTTGGACTCTCTGAAATTCATTTTTCTGATTGTTTGTTTACAAAATACAGGTTAAGCATTTATAACACTGTCAAGCCAATTGCTCATGGTTTCTAGATTCACACGGACAAGCGATATGCACATGTGTGCGTCAAATATGGAAATTATGCAGTCATCGAAGCTGTATTTTTATGTTGTAATTAAACAATTCTGTTTAATGTTTAATCTATACTGAGAATAGGAACTTAGTATTTATCGGAATTTTTGAATATCGAATTTAATTAGACTAATTCATTTATTGGATTTCGTTATTGAAGTCGGAGTACTGCGACGCCTATGCGTATTTAGAGTTATAGCCAGATGTAGTAATTAACAATTTTGGGTCTTCATTAGTGAAATTTAAAAGGAAAGTTTTTGTAAATTGGTATTGTGTTATCTTTGGCGTCGATTTACTTTTTAGAAATAATTAAATATAGGGTAATTAAAATATTCAGCCAAATATTGCTTTTTTTTTTGTATGACGTCGAAGTTGTCCGCTATAAAAATGCGAGTCCAAGGATGTTCGCCCTCATTTTTCTCTTGTTCAAGTTGGTGGTTAGTTTCATTCATTTCTGGTTGCAAATTGTCTTAGTAATTAAAAATTTAGGAAACAGTGTTATCTGTTCGCAAGAGCGGCTTATAAATTCTAATTACTCAGGTTAAATAACGAGGAAGTTGTCTGACCGTTATTTTGTCGTGGATATTCACGGATTAGAGAAGATGTATATTTCAGCAATGTGGTGAATTCTCCATTTTGTAGACATACTCCGCTCCAGCCCGATTTTTGAAATCCTATCAGCTGAAATTTCCCGTTAATTAAGGTGAACCACGAGATCGCCGTTGTTTTTTTCCTTCTTGCAAAAACTACGCATTAAGGTAGTAACATTATGATTTAATTGTATTTAATAGTTCTATTGTATAAAAGCATGTAGATACGAGATTTAAATTTTAAGCATACAGATAATACAGTTTAGTATTAAAAATTCTTTGTTAAAATTATAAATGAAAAGTTTGTCCGAGTGGCGTCGGATTTTTTGTGCATGGCAAAGCACATGCGTAGTTTTTGTTCGCGGTTCAGAATCTGAATATACAGTGTGGTTTTCTGGGGAGAATTTAATGTTAACTTGATTATTTTAGATAAGTTTGATCGGAGTGTTATATGATACAGCATCTTTATACTTTGTAAAGATATATTTTTTAATTTTTTTAATTTTTGTAATAATATATAAAATTTTTATTTCAATTTTTAGCCTTTGTTTTATTTACTCATTCCAATATTGCTAATTAATTTATACCTATATAAAAGAATATATTTAAAAGAAACTTAAAGAGAGATTAGTTAAAACTTAACTTATATAAAATAGATAAATAAATTTTTGTGTATAAGTGTACTGGCGCTCAACTCATATTTTAGACACGTCTTTCCTAAGTGAAACCCGAGAAGTTAGAGGTTTCAGATTTGAAAATTCACCGGCTGAGAAAACCTAGTTGGGAAAACTAGTTGTGGATGGTGGCGTGCTAAATTATCAGCCCACTATTCATAGCAATATGTAATGTGAGTTTTTCCTTGAAAATTCACAATATTATTACTCTAGCTGTAGGAAACGTATAATATTCTTTTTTTTTTAAAAGGCAATCTTATGTTAAATCCGAACAAGGTACATATTGCGAAATTTTAGGTAGAAAATACGTTTAATCTTGAACGCATATACATGAGGGATATATGACAGGAACATAACTTTGAAATGAAAATCTGTTCTAGGTACAAAAAAATATTTTTATACATAATCACCTCTCAAATCTAGACCAGCGATATTATTTTTTTTTATCTTTCATGACTGACAAAAAGTAGAATCTTTAAAACCCTGTAAAAAAGCTCTCTGTTCCAGCGATAACCTCCTCCATTCGAAGCAAATCTCCATTCGCTGAGCAATTTCTGCCAGTTCGGAAATTAAAGAAAATGATGGAGAGTACATCAGACGAATATGTGGTCTCTTTTTGTAAATTTAGCATTGAAATGATAATCAGCACGGTCCTGTGATTGTTCTTCACTTTTCCAAATAACCGATATAAATAATTTCCAAGCAAAATGGTCACGCGATTTCGTTTTTGGTTTACTGATAATAAACATTGCACCCATTTTGCCCATAACTTCTTCATGTCCAAATATTTGAATCGACGTTCCGAAGAAATGCTTACAATTTCAGCTATTTCACGAGAGTTCAAAAGTTCATTGCTTCTGGCGCGACAGATGATTCCATGTTTCACGCACAGTTAAATAATGCCGGAAAACTCACATAGATTGCGCTTGTACATATTCAAACATTGCTCTGAGATTTCGTCTTTGTTCGCCTGACAGCAACATGGCACCAACCTTGCCCATAACATTCTCATATCCAAATATTATTAATAAATATTCAGAAGAGATTTTCAAGAATGCTTAAGACAAAAGTGAACATTTGTTTCACATAATATATTCATATATTCAATACAAGAACAACAATATACATAATCGTTTTGTGTTTTTTGTTTTTACATAGATTTAGTTTATCATATATATATTTAGCTAATTACTTTCTTTAAATTCATATGCATCAATGTATATAGTATACATAATAAGATCTTGAATTTGGGTCATAGGAATTGTTATTTAATATTAATTACAGTATATTTCAAATTAGGAAAAATACTTAAGGGCTTGCATAATGATTTTATTGTGGCCTGTTTACACAGCGATTAAGAACTGTCGTGTATTAAATAGATGATCCGTAACAGAAAATTTTAGGAACTATAGAGGCTTATGGAACAATTTACAAAATTGTCAAATAAAGCATTGAAACAAGAAAAAGGAGAAGCGGTAAAGGATCTACAAGGAAAATTCCAATGTGGCAATTTGATTTTATTCGTAAAGCAATTTATAATATGTGTACAAAATCAAGTTGCTATAATATAAATTTATACTTAATACTTCTCTGGTTTCCAGGCTTATATTAAAATCACTGTTTGCATTTCTCTAGACCCTCAATGCAGGTTGCATAATTAAAGTATTTACACATCAGAAAGATATTTTTCTTATAATTTGAAATGGACTATATATATATATATATATATATATACATATATATATATATATATATATATATATATATATATCTTTATAATCCATGAGAATACCAGAAGAGTACCGAAATTTCTAAATTGCTTAAAACTTCGTAATTGATTTAATTATAATGGATGTAATTCTGTAGCCCGTTACATGCCATTATTGTTCCTGTTAAATATGCAAAGCCTCAGCTGTGTGTAAAGGTCGATTATGGGATTTCCATTTATAGTTTATAGCTCTCTTTGTCTTGTTCACTGAGGGTTTTTCCGTATGGCGATTAATTAATATTCAAAGATTTCTTACAATAACTTTTAGTTTAGTTTTATTACCTTGTCGAAATAATTGTGGATGCAACCCCATAGTTTACCTGGCACAGAAGAGGAGTATCTACGAAGAACTCAACGAGAAAACATCTAATAAGAACTCGTCGAGATAGACAGAAAACTCGGCATTATCTTCGTTCAGATACTCAAAAAGTTCAACGTCATTTAATAACAAGTATCTTTTATTAAATAATTAATATAGTTCGGTACATAGTAGAATAAAGCATTTTAGTTAACAAACGAGTGTTTTATTGTGAAAACTGCGCATAACGAAGAGCTTCTCAATGTGAAAAACGTATTAATCTTGATGATGCTATTGCTCGATCCTATCGAAAAATGAAGGTACTGTCAAACAGACTTATATATATAAGTCTGTTTGACAGTACCTTCATTTTTCGATAGGATCGAGCAATAGCATCATCAAGATTAATACGTTTTTCACATTGAGAAGCTCTTCGTTATGCGCAGTTTTCACAATAAAACACTCGTTTGTTAACTAAAATGCTTTATTCTACTATGTACCGAACTATATTAATTATTTAATAAAAGATACTTGTTATTAAATGACGTTGAACTTTTTGAGTATCTGAACGAAGATAATGCCGAGTTTTCTGTCTATCTCGACGAGTTCTTATTAGATGTTTTCTCGTTGAGTTCTTCGTAGATACTCCTCTTCTGTGCCAGGTAAACTATGGGGTTGCATCCACAATTATTTCGACAAGGTAATAAAACTAAACTAAAAGTTATTGTAAGAAATCTTTGAATATTAATTAATCGCCATACGGAAAAACCCTCAGTGAACAAGACAAAGAGAGCTATAAACTATAAATGGAAATCCCATAATCGACCTTTACACACAGCTGAGGCTTTGCATATTTAACAGGAACAATAATGGCATGTAACGGGCTACAGAATTACATCCATTATAATTAAATCAATTACGAAGTTTTAAGCAATTTAGAAATTTCGGTACTCTTCTGGTATTCTCATGGATTATAAAGATATATATATATATATATATATATATATATATATATATATATATATATATGTATATATATATATATATATATATATATAGTCCATTTCAAATTATAAGAAAAATATCTTTCTGATGTGTAAATACTTTAATTATGCAACCTGCATTGAGGGTCTAGAGAAATGCAAACAGTGATTTTAATATAAGCCTGGAAACCAGAGAAGTATTAAGTATAAATTTATATTATAGCAACTTGATTTTGTACACATATTATAAATTGCTTTACGAATAAAATCAAATTGCCACATTGGAATTTTCCTTGTAGATCCTTTACCGCTTCTCCTTTTTCTTGTTTCAATGCTTTATTTGACAATTTTGTAAATTGTTCCATAAGCCTCTATAGTTCCTAAAATTTTCTGTTACGGATCATCTATTTAATACACGACAGTTCTTAATCGCTGTGCAAACAGGCCACAATAAAATCATTATGCAAGCCCTTAAGTATTTTTCCTAATTTGAAATATACTGTAATTAATATTAAATAACAATTCCTATGACCCAAATTCAAGATCTTATTATGTATACTATATACATTGATGCATATGAATTTAAAGAAAGTAATTAGCTAAATATATATATGATAAACTAAATCTATGTAAAAACAAAAAACACAAAACGATTATGTATATTGTTGTTCTTGTATTGAATATATGAATATATTATGTGAAACAAATGTTCACTTTTGTCTTAAGCATTCTTGAAAATCTCTTCTGAATATTTATTAATAATATTTGGATATGAGAATGTTATGGGCAAGGTTGGTGCCATGTTGCTGTCAGGCGAACAAAGACGAAATCTCAGAGCAATGTTTGAATATGTACAAGCGCAATCTATGTGAGTTTTCCGGCATTATTTAACTGTGCGTGAAACATGGAATCATCTGTCGCGCCAGAAGCAATGAACTTTTGAACTCTCGTGAAATAGCTGAAATTGTAAGCATTTCTTCGGAACGTCGATTCAAATATTTGGACATGAAGAAGTTATGGGCAAAATGGGTGCAATGTTTATTATCAGTAAACCAAAAACGAAATCGCGTGACCATTTTGCTTGGAAATTATTTATATCGGTTATTTGGAAAAGTGAAGAACAATCACAGGACCGTGCTGATTATCATTTCAATGCTAAATTTACAAAAAGAGACCACATATTCGTCTGATGTACTCTCCATCATTTTCTTTAATTTCCGAACTGGCAGAAATTGCTCAGCGAATGGAGATTTGCTTCGAATGGAGGAGGTTATCGCTGGAACAGAGAGCTTTTTTACAGGGTTTTAAAGATTCTACTTTTTGTCAGTCATGAAAGATAAAAAAAAATAATATCGCTGGTCTAGATTTGAGAGGTGATTATGTATAAAAATATTTTTTTGTACCTAGAACAGATTTTCATTTCAAAGTTATGTTCCTGTCATATATCCCTCATGTATATGCGTTCAAGATTAAACGTATTTTCTACCTAAAATTTCGCAATATGTACCTTGTTCGGATTTAACATAAGATTGCCTTTTAAAAAAAAAAGAATATTATACGTTTCCTACAGCTAGAGTAATAATATTGTGAATTTTCAAGGAAAAACTCACATTACATATTGCTATGAATAGTGGGCTGATAATTTAGCACGCCACCATCCACAACTAGTTTTCCCAACTAGGTTTTCTCAGCCGGTGAATTTTCAAATCTGAAACCTCTAACTTCTCGGGTTTCACTTAGGAAAGACGTGTCTAAAATATGAGTTGAGCGCCAGTACACTTATACACAAAAATTTATTTATCTATTTTATATAAGTTAAGTTTTAACTAATCTCTCTTTAAGTTTCTTTTAAATATATTCTTTTATATAGGTATAAATTAATTAGCAATATTGGAATGAGTAAATAAAACAAAGGCTAAAAATTGAAATAAAAATTTTATATATTATTACAAAAATTAAAAAAATTAAAAAATATATCTTTACAAAGTATAAAGATGCTGTATCATATAACACTCCGATCAAACTTATCTAAAATAATCAAGTTAACATTAAATTCTCCCCAGAAAACCACACTGTATATTCAGATTCTGAACCGCGAACAAAAACTACGCATGTGCTTTGCCATGCACAAAAAATCCGACGCCACTCGGACAAACTTTTCATTTATAATTTTAACAAAGAATTTTTAATACTAAACTGTATTATCTGTATGCTTAAAATTTAAATCTCGTATCTACATGCTTTTATACAATAGAACTATTAAATACAATTAAATCATAATGTTACTACCTTAATGCGTAGTTTTTGCAAGAAGGAAAAAAACAACGGCGATCTCGTGGTTCACCTTAATTAACGGGAAATTTCAGCTGATAGGATTTCAAAAATCGGGCTGGAGCGGAGTATGTCTACAAAATGGAGAATTCACCACATTGCTGAAATATACATCTTCTCTAATCCGTGAATATCCACGACAAAATAACGGTCAGACAACTTCCTCGTTATTTAACCTGAGTAATTAGAATTTATAAGCCGCTCTTGCGAACAGATAACACTGTTTCCTAAATTTTTAATTACTAAGACAATTTGCAACCAGAAATGAATGAAACTAACCACCAACTTGAACAAGAGAAAAATGAGGGCGAACATCCTTGGACTCGCATTTTTATAGCGGACAACTTCGACGTCATACAAAAAAAAAAGCAATATTTGGCTGAATATTTTAATTACCCTATATTTAATTATTTCTAAAAAGTAAATCGACGCCAAAGATAACACAATACCAATTTACAAAAACTTTCCTTTTAAATTTCACTAATGAAGACCCAAAATTGTTAATTACTACATCTGGCTATAACTCTAAATACGCATAGGCGTCGCAGTACTCCGACTTCAATAACGAAATCCAATAAATGAATTAGTCTAATTAAATTCGATATTCAAAAATTCCGATAAATACTAAGTTCCTATTCTCAGTATAGATTAAACATTAAACAGAATTGTTTAATTACAACATAAAAATACAGCTTCGATGACTGCATAATTTCCATATTTGACGCACACATGTGCATATCGCTTGTCCGTGTGAATCTAGAAACCATGAGCAATTGGCTTGACAGTGTTATAAATGCTTAACCTGTATTTTGTAAACAAACAATCAGAAAAATGAATTTCAGAGAGTCCAAATGACTAAGGTATCTATAAAAGGACATCCAATTAACCCTCTATTTTAATATGAATTACAGAATGCCCAAGCACGATAATGTACTAGAAGAATTACGATCTAATCTAACATAAATAGACATTGTTACAGAGAATATACCGTTGTAAACGATGTTATTATGAACTATACTAAGATCGTAAACAAATGGGCCATTTTAATTCAGAGGTACAGATACCAAATGTAATTAACGTTCTAAGTCACGTACGTAAATTCCAAATATAATAATGCCCCAATAAACACGTCGTTAAGCAATACATTATTCAAGATATTACAAGCAAGAAAACCATTACCTAAAGGGATCTTATTAAATGTTTTACCTAGTCCAATTATAATAATAACCTGGAAGTAGAGACAATGTTAACGAACCTTTCACTATATACCTAGTGGTTCAAAAATGACTGACAACCCGACAGAAATATCGAGGTAATGATAAATTTTAAGAATTTAGTAGTACGGTAGATTAATAATAATTATAGAAGATAGAAAAACCCGTAAAAAATCGTAATTTTGTATATATTTCATAATAAAAATGTTTAGTTTTTATATTCCTAATTTTTACTCCAAATAATCTTTTAAACCAGAATCATGGGAAGTTCATTATTATTCTAGGAATTTTCATAATAGTATTAAGTTCTGTTGTCAAGACGCAACTACAAACGAATGTTATAGTCGACTTACACGCTATGTTACTAGGGTTGTATCACTGATTTACGTTATCGGCAACAGGAAAAAATCTTTTATTTGATGAATAGCAAGAAAGACTTCTGCCATTTTTTTTGCAAAATAATTAGTTTTTTATGAAAGGCACATCAAAGTAATTGTAGTTTTTATATATTAAGATTATTAAACAACTAAATAAGAAATAAATACTAATTTAAAAGCTTAAATTTTAAACGATTCACGAAGAGGATACGTATTCAAACCCCATTTAAATCTAATGTTTATTAAACACTGGTTTTAAAGTTTCTAAAACAAAATTCATAAACTTAATTTGCTATAAAGTCTTGAGATTAATAGATATAGTAAAATTAAACATTTTATTAAACGATCAATTAGATGTAAACAATTCCTATGTAATTAATTTGTCTTTGTACCATGCAAATCTCTTCCTTCACTGTGTATCGAGTATATAATATAAGTGTACTCTGTAGCAGGCATTGTTCAAGACAATGTTTGGTGAAAGAATTGTAGTAAATTAAAAATATTTGAAACTTTAAAACCAGTACATTGCACTTACTGCAAATGAGAACTAACGAGTATTAATTACTTCCACAATTTGACAAACTAAGTTTGTACTAGTATGCAGAATGCTACACTCTGTGACGCCACTTTCCTTGTTGTTAGGATAATGAAAAATTCGGGAAAAATTGCATCTATCTCCGTAACGTGTAGATGCATTTCGCTTGCGTGTACTAATACAAATTTAGTTTGTCGAATTGTAGAAATTAACGCAACACATTAGGCGACATTTACATGTAAAGTGAGATTTAATACTCAGTAGTTCTCATTTGCAGTAAGTTCAATATATTAAGTAACAAGTGTTCATTTGAAAAGTCAATCTAGTAGCATGTGATTTACTGAGAACATTTTGAAATATGTCGTAAATTAAAATTTACTACTTAACCTACGAAGTCGTATATTTTGATAGTTTCATACATACAAATAAATAACAAATAATAGGTATTTATTGAAAACTATAACAAATGTTGAAGATGTTGTCCTTCAAGATCAATGCACTTTAAAATCCTCCGTTCAAAATTTCTGATGATATTCTGCTACATTACTGGATTGTTATTAATTTCCATGCACGATTATTTTATGCACTAACTGATATTTGCGATTGACATTATCAAATGTCATTTGGATTTACGTTTACTGAACAGCAAACACATACTAATATATTTGCGTCTTATTCTATCAAAATTTCAAAGTAACCTAGATTGACTTTTCAAATGAACATACGTTATATATACGTGAAGTATAGTAGTGGAAGCCTTGCCTGTCTCCAGGATACCGTGTGTTGACAAGCTCCAATAATTGCGAATTGCATCCACACGTTCCGGGATAGATGTGAATTTTCACGAATCTTTCATTATTTTAAAACCAGTGCCTTAATCTACAGCTTAAGTTTGGTATAAAATTTGATTAAATCCGGACAAAAATATAAATATTTTTGTCAGCTGAAGACTAGCAGTAAGCAATTAGTTCAACATTGAGTAATTCTTTCATCGTTGAGTTCCAAAAAATAAATTGTGGTTTTCACGATTCTTCGATTCTGTAAAGTTATGATTCGACAGTAAAACCGAAGAAACAAATGATCATTTGTTTCGCATGACTATGTGAACAAACAATTTTCGTAGATCTGGGCTTGCTTTGAAAGCTCTAAACTGTAGTTGTTTACTTTCAAGATCGTACGAATATATCCAAGTTTTGCCAACAGTTAAGATGTTGTAGACTAAATTTGAATGACCTTCGTGCAATTTTCTTAGTATTTTTTGGCCCCATTTAACAGGGTCTTATTTTTAAGCTTCTATCAAGTTGTTTGGGATTCAATGACTGCAAAGCTTCCTTACGCTTAAATATTTATGCAAAATCAACCACGTATTGTTTTTATGCCAATGCCTACAGATGCTTCAATTTCACGGTATGTGTCAGTCGATCTTATTCAACCACTTCCTGCATTCCATTAACATTAGTGGTAACACTTAACACACTTAAACTACTAGATTCCAGAAATTCTCGCAGTAACCTTTGTATAATGTTTCTTTTAGTTTTTGGTAAATGCAGCGTATGGGATTCTTCAAACACTTTATTATTTAATTAGGAATTTAAGTTATAGTGCACTGATATATCTTAATATTTTTACATAATATATTGTTTTTTATAATGGAAATAAAACTAATTGATAAATTCATTTTGAATTATGGATCTTCATCAAGTAAAAGTGAAATCAATCCAATTGTTTTTTTTTTTATATTTAATCCTTAACTCTGATTATCTTTAAAAGAATATTTACACGTTAAGAAAATTACGTCCATATTTTTAATTTTATTTTTAAAACAAAATCAAACAATGAACGTTCTGAATTAGCATTCAGTATTAATAAAGTGTTGAGTGAATACTTGAGTAATGATATTTCACAGTGTTGTGAAGTAAATGATTGCTTGTTTTTTTGGCGTTACTGGACATGTGATATTGAAGAACATTGATTAAACAAGTAGAAATTAACTCTGCTTCATAATAATAGCGCCAGCTCTTATTCAGCTAGTTAAACCGCTGATTTTTTAGCCATGTTGAACTAATAACTCATTACCAATATTTAGCTGATTTGTGGTATTGATTTTCGTCGCACGAAGCAGCTGTTGAAAGATTGCGAACAGAGGTTTTCGAGGTATCAACCTTAGAATGGAAAAAATTCTTTTCAAGTTTCTTCAAACGGAAGTCAAAAGTGTATTTATGTAAAATACGAATTCTTTGATAAAACATTAAAGTCATTTGCTAAATTTTGTATTTCTTACATTGTTTCTAGAAATATTCTCAGCATCTTTTGGAGATGCACGTTCCAGGTTCGGAGCGTGATATCAGTCAACTTCTCAGCTCTTGGAGGGCGACTACGAATGTTTGGGAAATATCAAGCGAGATCTTCAGGCCCAATTTAATTTAATCGCCGATAGTTCGAACAATATAAATCCGCAGGACCAAACGGAGTATTTCCCAAGCTCCTTCCCTAGAGGGAACTAGGGACATTATGAGCTCCTCCCTAGAGGGAACTAGGGAAATTATGAGTTTTTTATTGGAGATATTCAGGACTATTCATGCTATGGGATATATCCAGAGAGCATGGAGAGAGACTAGAGTAGTGTTTATTACAAAACCTGAAAAAAAAACATGTACTCATCCGACATCATCTAGACCATGTTGAAGACTATGGAAAAAATGATATATTTTAAAATAAAGAAGGCACTCTGGACATATCTTCTCCACAATTACTGCAATGGGCATACCAGATGGGAAAATTAATAAAGAGCACCACATGCAATTGGGTCCATAACATGCTGCATAGCAGAGCAGTTCATGCCTAAATGCAAAACAAAACGAGGACAACAAAATGGTGTCCTCAAGGAGGCGTATTGTCACCGTTACTATGCAATCTAGTAGTGGACAATTTCATCAGGACATTAAATGACCAGGGAATATGGACGTAGGGGTTCGCCGATGACATTGTCATTGTGTCCCAGGGGAATTCCTGGGGACAGTGGCGAGCATTATGTGAAATGCTCTGCAAATTGTGGAGGAGAAATTAACTGTTAATCCTCAAAAAATCAAGTTGGTAGCCTTTACCAACATGTGAAAACTAAATAATCCGGACAGAGTAAGGCTGTTTGGAGACGAGCTAGAAGAAACCAATGAAGTGTAATATTTAGGCACAATACAGATCCGCCAGAATAAACAGTACCAAAACTTAAGAGTGCTATGGAGTTACTTAGTATTTATGCGTTTCTCATTACTGACTTAATTCTTATTAGTTGATATATCAATGTTACGCTGCAGTTGAATTTGAATATAAAATGGTTCTAACGACGGCAGAAAAAGTGTTCTTGGTAGAACATTATTAGCGCTCATACGGAAATAGTCGCAATGAAGGTCCAAGGTGTCATATAAAATATCGACAACAGTTTAATAAAGTAGCTCCTAGTAAAAGTGTGATATTAGCGGTTGATGAGAAATTTCGTCGTACTGGTAGTGTATTGTGTCAACGAAAAGGTTCTTCAGGTCGTCGAAAAGCAGTGTGTACCAACGAAAACGAGGGACGTGTTTTTGACCAAGTTGTGCATTTGCCGCAAAGAAGCCTTATAAGAACTGCATGTGACTCAACATTAGTGAAACATCTATACGTCGACTGTTCGAATGAATTGGTGGTTATCCATACCGTATTCAAGTTGGACAGCGACTAAATACCGCGGACAAACGTGCAAAGGAAATTTACTGTGGTCGTATATTGAGGTTAATTTAGGAGATCCCGAATTCTTGAAAAGCATATGGTTTTCAGACGAGAGTCACGTTCATCTTAACAGTTACATTAACTTAGAAACAACTCGATTCCTTGGATTTGAACGTCTTGATGTTATTATAGAGAAATCACTCCCCAGTGTCCGATTTATCATTTGGAGCGCGGTTGCTGGTCATGGGATAATTGGTCCATATTTCGTTGAAGACGATAACCAGATTCCACTTACTGTCAACCAAGACCGTTACAGAGAGATCATTATTGTACCTTTCGTGAGAGATTTACAGAATTTTTGCCGTGCACGAAGTCTATTGGTGCGCACACAATGGTTTCAACAAGATGATGTGACGAGTCATAGAGCTGCGCGCAGCTTAAACTTACTCCGTCAGCATTTTAATGATAGAACTTTCCGGAGAACAGACTTCGAATATTCTTCTCATTCACCAGATCTGTCGCTACCTGATGCATAGATTTGGGGTATGATTAAAAAAAAAGGTTTCGCTCAGAAGATTCGAGGAGAATATTGCAGAACTACGAGAAAGAATACAAACATTTTTCCGGCAGTAATATCAACCACTTTCTATAAATATGTTTAGTGACTTATAAAATCGATATGAAACTTGTTTATGTCGTAATGGTGAACATTTTAAACGTTTAAATTTAACAAAAATAAAAAAAAAGTAAATATAATTTTTATTTTTGGTACTGTTTATTCTGGCGGATACTGTACTTGATGCGAAACTGAATGGAGCAGCCGCTTAGTCGAAGTGGTAGACAAGGCGACGCAAGACCTGGGGACTAATCGGTGCTTTTCAGGGAATAATCTTCAGACTGTATCGGATTAGATTTTCACAATATTCGGATAAATTCGGATAATGAAAACAATTTAATAAGATTTATTATATATATATAATTTCAAATATAATATTATAATTTAATAATATTAATAATATATATTATAATTTCAAATTTTCTAAAAGGTATTAATACGAGTATAAAGTATTATATACACAGGTGTGCATTAATTATACGTTCGAGGCTGCACATATAATTATGTTTAAAAAAATCTCAGCAGGATTTTTAAAAATTGTTTTATTTATATTTTAGCAATAAAGATTACAAAGGCTGTAGAATTTACACAAGCTTTGAGCGTAAAGGTACAATACAGACTGCCCCTTTTCGCTGCGAAACATACACACTTGACGTCGCCTAGAGCTGCTCAACTAATTTACGTGTCTATCTTGTCATTCTTAATAGCTTTAAATTATGGCTAGTTTTCAAATATAATCTAATGTTCGTGGAAACATAATTATATGTATATATAAAGATTATACATGTTGTTACACCTTGCATATATTAATCATTTTTTAATTATATTTTTAGATTATATTATTTACAAATATATCAAGTTTTAAAAATTAAAATATCCGTTAAACATTTTCGGCCATATATATATATCTTATTTTCAAGAGAAAACCTTTCTTTGTATCGCGCTGGTTATAGATGACAGCCTTCCGAGAATATCTATCGAATGGTAAACCCAGGTATTTCATATTCTCCAATGTTCGTTTCAAATTTTTATTATATGATTTTAATTTAGTTATTAATTAATTATTAACAATTTTCGCTCTAATTATTTCTTAATTAGTGGTTTTATTTATTTGCTATTTTTCTACATGTCGACTCCGTATTAATGTTAACATAATTTTAAAAAGCTAAATTTAAATCAATTGTAAAGGTATATTAAACCGTATCGTGAGGGCATTTTAAAGTATTATTCGCAAGGACTATTTTAATGATATTAACTTTATTGGCATCACAACACTTTAGCTCACGTCTTTAATTAATTCTAAATTCATAGAAATCGTTATTGGCAATGTGATTGGTTATCCTTCAGTAAGATCACAAAATGACTCTTTTCAACCACGGGTTTTCTTTAGACAAACTCTTTCCATTTCTAGTTCTCGTGATATAAACACCTCTCACCACAGGTGCTTACTCAAGCATACACAGTGAAGCGCTGCTAGGAGTTTTTTTTTGTTTTCTACCACATGTTCGATTGTGACATCGTTCAAAGGTAACTTCTGTATTGTTCGATACAGCTAATATTCTAATTACATTTACCAAGCTATTAATTTACAAAATAACTTATTTCTCAGCTTGTAAATACTTATTGGTCGATACCAGTATATATAGCTTCCATTTAATTATTTTAATATATTTCGATACGTAATTTCTTATGTAAATATTAAATAAAACTTTAAGGACAACATTGTAGTGTTTTCTTTTATTTAATAAGTTGTATTTAATAAATATTTATTTAAACATACTACACACGTTCTGGACCTTTGATGCTTATCATCATCATTTTTTTTGTTTTAAATCACTTTCATTATTGTTAGGATGCTACTGTTAGCCCGGAACAAACCAACACAAGGTCCAAGTGTCTATCTTTTTTAACAATTTGGCGCGTCTACGTGGTAAAATACACAACCCTACTAGTGTTCTTTTAACAATATATTACTAATACATATATTTAAGATATGTACCCAGCTTAAATTCCCTTGAAACAATAAATATTAATTTTCCACAGTTCCGATTCGATTGGTTTATATGTAAGAAAACATATATCCAATAGTTTTAATTGATCGTGGTGACAAATTTAAAAACAGATTATATTCTCGTATATGTTTGCTTTGTAAAATTTTTATAAATAAATCAAAAATAGTAAAACATTTACAAAGTATGTATTTTCTATTGAGTACGTCAAATTATTTAAATTTTGGGGCATAAATTATAAAGTTGACTACCATTCATATTAGATTGAATGCTTGTAATGACTTTTACTTAACTGAGGGCATTACATAGAGTTAGTTAATCTCTAAATATAAGTACATCCAGAAGAAATATTTTGTTTGACTACAAAGAATAATTAAATTTAGTGCGGTCGAGTTCATCGGATTTTATTACAGATTAAATGTATTTCAACAACGTGATTTTATTAAGTTAACGAACAAGGAATATCACATCAACTTTAACAAACTTGTTTGATTATAAAAGGTGAAGTGTTACCTATTTAATTAATCTATGATAATAGTTCCTCCAGGAGTAGTTAAAACATATGAATATATTAAAGTTTGTGTGAAGCCTATGTAAATGCTACGCATTACGCAAGGGTTAACATACATACTTTAAATCAAATTAAGCAAAGGATCTAACATGTTAGTATTATTGGCATTGAAATTCAATACACGGATTTACATATACGCATGATTTGTGGAATTTAAACGAGAAATATAAGTTAAGGAACTTGTGTGACAAGTATACTAATGATTTTCATTAATTCCAACATTGACTCATATTGTCTTTACCATGAGTTATTAGATTAAATAAAAAATAATTAGGTATAAGATTACTTTGTTATTTAAAATTAATTGAACGGATTTCTAATAAGAATAATTTTATTAATCTTTTATGAAATGGAATGTGAAATCGTCATGAATATCATTATTGAATTCTTTATTTATGTGTTTATGTGTGTGTATTTATGTGTTACCAAGATTCTTAGGAAAGACACTTTTCCCAAACTTGGTGAATGAAGTATAAACGAGCAATTGCAATTAACGCAAATGCATTCCTTTCAAAGATTTTAGATTTAACACGACTTTACGATACGAGTTTCCGTTATTACTATAATCAAAATTACCATTCAGATACAATGTTAAAATTCTATTTCCAAAACACAAATATAATTTGCGTTTTACTAAGGTTTACAAATATACAGTTCTGTGCAATAAATTGGCGTACACATCTTATGGCTCATTCTGGCATTATTTTATCACTGTGAAAACGGCTTATTTTTCCCATATTTAAAAGGTTAAGTAATGCCTTCATTATTGAAATTAGTTGTCAAAATGCTTGATTCTATTCATATTCTGCACAACTATCAAGGTTAGTAATTGTTGGTATGATCTTATGTAGGTATGTGTATAAAGAAAATTTACTATATGACATAATTGTTTAATATTTAACACGAAAAATAAAATACAAATAAAAATAAATATAAAACCATCACAAGAAAACATTAATGTTTCGTCTTACTACCATTTTCTTCAATGACTCTATTCAGTCGATGGGGCATTGAGTTTGCTAATTGCTGCATGCAATTTTCATCTCCCGCTAATTCTTTCCAAGCATTTTCTATAGAGTCCCAAAGGTGATGCACGTTAAAAAAATTAATATTTTGGGTATATTTTTTTTTAGTTAATAAACCCCAGATATTTTCAATGGGGTTCAAATCTGGGCTGTTAGCCGTCCGCAGTAACGTTTCAATGTTATTGTTATATAGCCATGTTCTAACAACATTAGACGTATGTACAGGACAATTATCATGTTGGTAAATAAAATTTTCCGGATATAATTGTCGAACAGGCATTACATTTTCTAATATATGACTATAGTTATCAGCATTGAACCGCCCGTCTACTTTGTAACACACTCCTAGCCCCTTATAACTGCACCAACCTCATACATTTACGTTGAACCGTCCACTCCATTGTACTGGATATAACAAGTGTTCATTTGAAAAGTCAATCTAGGTTACTTTGAAATGTTGATAGAATAAGACGCAAATATATTAGTATGTGTTTGTTGTTCCGTAAACGTAAATTCAAATGACATTTGATAATGTCAATCACAAATATCAGTTAGTGCATAAAATAATCGTGCGTCGATTCTGGTTTAAATAAATTGCTTCTCAGTTTTAAAATGGCTTTCAATTTAGAACATAAAATTTTTTTATTTTCGAAGTGGTAATAAAATTGCTGGTTTATGGGTTTATTCAGTTCAAGATTGCATGGAAGAATTTCAAGTTGAGTTTCCACATTTTGTAATAGATTATATACAATTTAAGAATACTTTGGATAGAACTTTAAAACTTTTTTCTGAAACTGGTAGTCTCTTAAGAAAATCAGGCAGCAGTTAAGAATCGTACATCTCAATCGTGTTGAAGAAATAATGGAAAATGAACCACAAACATCTGTTCGACATTTGAGTCAACAAATAAACCTTTCTGTTGGTACAACTAACAAGTTATTAAAAAAAGATATGCAACTTTATCCATACCGTGTTACAGCAGTACAAGAATTGTTAGAGATTGATTACCCACGTAGACTACAGTTTTGTAATTGGTTTGTAAATATGAACAATAATGGAGAACTTTCGCAAAGAGTCATCTTTACTTTACATGGTTTTATAAAACGGGATACCTAAATTCACAAAATACAAGGATTTGGAGTAGTGAAAATCCACATGTAATTAATGAAGAATCGCTACATCCAGAGAAAATTGGTGTTTGGGCAGCGATAAGCCAAAGGTGAATCATTGGACCAATATTTTTTTAGGGAACCTTAACTACTCAAAGGTACCGTACGGAAATTTTACAACCATTTGTCAATCAGTTGCATGATGATGAACTTCAAAATGCATATTTCCAACAAGACGGAGCACCTTGTCACTGTACTGCAGAATCTTTGGATTATTTAAGAGAATTTTTTGATGCGCGTATAATTAGTCGAAATACTGAAATCGCCTGGCCTGCACGTTCATGCGATTTAACACCTTGCGACTTCTTTTTGTGGCCTTATCTAAAAAATAACATATTTCGAACACCTATATTGAATTTGAATGATATGCTACAGAGAATCGAACAGAAATGCATGGAAATTAATAGCAATCCAGTAATGTTGCAGAATATCATCAAAAATTTTGAACGGAGTATTTTAAAGTGCATTGATTTTGAAGGACAACATTTTCAACATTTGTTATAGTTTTCAATAAATACCTATTATTTGTTATTTATTTGTATGAATGAAACTGTCAAAATATACGACTTCGTAGGTTAAGTAGTAAATTTTAATTTACGACATACTTCAAAATGTTCTCAGTAAATCACATGCTACTAGATTGACTTTTCAAATGGACACTTGTTATATACTGTTTATTAAATCGTGCATGCGGCGGTCTATACACACGTCTATACACACGACCATTATATGTAGATTGAAATAGCTTTTCATCGATGAAAATGACATTTTGCCAAAAAGGCAATTCCCTATAAACATGATTTAAGGAAAATAATAATCGAGCTTGTTTGTGAACTTCTGTGAGCGATAATTTTTGAACCGCCACACAACTTTTCAAGTCTGATTCTTGAATTCTCAGATTAGCTGTGGATCGTGATCCAGGAAAATTTACTGCAATTTTAGCATTATTAACGGTATTGAAAGGGTTTTCCCTAAATACCGCAAAATCAGCGCAGCGCGTCTTCTTCGTATGTCGATATTCGTGGACGAACAGAACCACGTCTTCTCGAAACTGTTCCTGCCTCCTCCCACTGTGTCTTAATTTTTAGCACAGTGGATTTATTGATTGCTACTGGTCTAATGACCAGTTATCTTCAAATTTCCCGATAATGCGAGCCTTACTTATCTAAATCTAAATGCGCGAGTATATTTCGATCTATATCTGTCAGTCAAGTATGACAAATTGATTTGACGCGATATGACAAATGGAAATGTCAAAGCCTATATACATTTATAACGAGCCATCGAAAAAATTCATAATTGGAGTAGACTGTGAAATTGGTTTGATACTTTAACCACTTCCACATAATGACACATTACTTGATGCCTGACAGTTTCATTTGGTTTCATTGTAAAAAAAAGGTTATGGCATTGAAATGATACTACAACAAAAAAGAAAACAAATAATTTATTTAATATCGAAATCATAATCAAAATTTACATATAGCTACAGAAGTTGTTGAAAATGTCCATTTACATCTAAACACAAACAATTTTCTTAATAAGAGTTTTGAAAAATTTAACACACAAACCTATAGTTTCAATGTCAAATAATAAATGTCATTGTGTGGAAGTGGTTAAAGAACCAACCCAATTTCACAGTCTACTCCAATTATGAATTTTTTCGATGGCTCGTTATTTATCCCGTAATTGTAGAAACCAAAAGTCCGATTTAAATTATCGTATATTAAGTGTATGCCAATTTATTGCACAGAACTGTATATGCTGAATTTATTGCAACGGCGTTCTTTTATGATTATTACTTTGTAGACAAATTTAACATTATTTGGAAAGTTAATAAACTATATCTGGATCTAATTTATTTACAGAACATGGAATTAAAATAGAAAATAAAACTAATAGTTAAAATCTTCACTCTATTAATATGTGATCGTAAAACAACAATTCTTTCTCCGACATCAGGTACATATAGAATTAAATTTTTGCCCAGGTCTTAGAACAGATGCTACAAAAAAAGACTTGTAATATATATAATAAAATATTGCCCTAATTATTCAAAATATACTAAATGAGTTCTTAATATATACTTTCGTTTAAAATGGTTTCTTACGAGAAATAGAACTACGTATGAAATAAATTATTACTATTAAGATAAAATAAAACAAATTTTATGAATTTCACTTTTTAATTATCACTGTAACGAGTCGTTTCGCACCAACCTGGGCTTCGTCAGACATATAACTAACTTATTTACAAAATATTTTTTATATTAAACACAAGTAAACAGTAACAAGCAAAAACACATGTTTTATTTTAAAAAATAGTCAGAGGGATGGGTGCTTTTTATTACGGGATGTCTATACAAAACTTTCGCTACGGTTTATAAACGGTTTGTATAGACATCCCGTAATAAAAAGCACCCATCCCTCTGACTATTTTTTAAAATAAAACATGTGTTTTTGCTTGTTACTGTTTACTTGTGTTTAATATAAAAAATATTTTGTAAATAAGTTAGTTATATGTCTGACGAAGCCCAGGTTGGTGCGAAACGACTCGTTACAGTGATAATTAAAAAGTGAAATTCATAAAATTTGTTTTATTTTATCTTAATAGTTATAATGGAATTTCATCAAGTAAAGGCCGAAACAATCATATAAATAAATTATTTCACATTATGTACAGGATTCTCCATATTGGACTACTCATTTTGATATGCGATTTAAATCTAAACGAAGTATAGCAAACGCCAATTAAGTTGGCGCGAGGAGGGGTAAGTTCGCGCAGGATTAAAAGTAGTGGGGAGATTTGTACTTGGTTTTACATCAAATGTCAGATAATTCTAACCTCTGAGTGTGTGTCACTTTATGATCCCCTAGCTAAGACATTATGTTCCGTCAAACGTCAATGACAAATGTATTCTGACAATTACTTGCGTAGTGGGGGTGGACGTTTTTAAAAACGGCTTCTGCGCACCCCCTCCTCACGCCAACTTAATTGGCGCTTGCTATATGTGATTATGTTTTCTTTAGTAGATCAAGTTCAGTAGGCTTCGGGATTACATTTTATCGAGTAGGCGTCTGTCTCAAACCAATCGAATAATTACTAGACATAAATTCGCATCAGTGTCACAAACAAAGTGTTATAATTTGTGTCAAATTTTATACAATTTTTCAGTAGTATAGATTATTCAAGGCAACATATGTCTTCTGTTGAAATTTACATTCAGTAGAAGCAGTTAGATGTGCTTTTTCACGGCAGCTTCGTGATAACAATAGGGGTAATGCGCCAACGCGCAAAACAGTTAGCAACTTATAGCATTAGTTCGACAATGACGTGAAAATGGTTCTGTGTAAAACATTAAAAAACCTGGACGTCGAAGAACGGTTCGTATGCTTACAAATATTGAACGAGTGAGAGCTGCTTTCACGAGAAGTCCTATCAGATCTGCTAATCGGCAATCACTTGCTCTACGAATATCAAAGGGAAGTCTTTACAGAATTCTTCACAACAATTTAAAATTTCATCCGTACAAATACCAAATGACACAGCAGCTTAGTCATCGAGATAAGCAAGCGATGTTAATATTTTGTCAAAAAATTTTAAATCGGTATCGAAAATATCAATACACAATTTGTTAATGACCGACGAAGCAAATTTCCATTTGGTTGGCGTTGTTAAGAAACAGAATTTTAGATATTGGGGAGCTGTAAATCCGCACGAATTGTTTGCAAATAATCTCCATAGTCCAAAGGTCGTTGTTTGATGTAGTATAGGATCATTTGGTATCATTAGTACTTAATTAATTAGTAGAAAATAATCGTTCTGTAACTGTCAATTCCGAGCGTTACATAAACGTGTTACAAACGTTTCTCATCCCAGAACTGATTAAACGGAGATTTCTTAATAATGCTCTGTTATTCCAACAAGATAGAACAACAGCTCACACAGCCAGAAACTCCATGAGGATTAAGGGCCGTATAATTTCGCGATTTTGGAAATTTGCCCTGGCCACCTAGGTCCCCCGACTTAACGGCGCCTGATTTTTTTTCTATGGGGTATTTAAGACAAAGGTCTATGCAAGTCGTCCTGTAATTGAGGAACTAAAAGTCCGCATTCGAGAAGAAATCACATGAGTAGATGGAGATTTTCTTCGCCGGTTGATGCACAATTTTGCATTCAGAATTGAAAATTATGAAGGGCATTTAGAAGTCATGATTTTTAAATAACGAAGAACACTTTAAGTTAATTATAAATCCAAGAGAATTACTTGTACATTAGTGTATTAAAAGATTTTTTTACTTAGAATGATTTTATTTGAAATATAAGATGGGTAGTCTAATATGGGGAAGCCTGTATAAGGAGGTATAGATTCATAGTAATTTTGTTATAATATAAGTGTTGGTATTGGTACATATATTCATGTGTACTACACTAGTGTGGAATATGAACAAGAATACTCTGTTTCAAGATATAGTCCGAACCGCTAGTTTCCACCACCACAGGTGGCATGCAATAAAAGTAATCGATATGAGAAACACGCTACAAGCCCGTATTGATTATAAATAATAAAAGCATACGTGGATTATAATATGAACATATATTTATAGGAAATGTCACATATGCAATGTGAAATACAAGAATACATTTTGCACACTAATTGATTCTGTAACTTGTATGACAGTTAATTTACAAATTAGCAAACATATAAACAAAGGGAGATGCAAACATTTAAAACTTACTAAAAAAATGTCCGTATCATCCTCAAACTCTGACTCGGTGGAATCTTCGTTACTATTTAAATTAATTATGAGCTCCGGACAATGTAAACATATGGAATAACATATTAAAGGAGAATGGAATGAAGATAAATATAACAAAGATAACTGTGATGGTAGTAACAAATGGGGAAAAGGAAGAATTGAATATAAAAATCGACAACCAAAGGATACAACAAGTTGAGCAAATTAAGTACTTGGGAGTAATACTGGAAAGAAATGGTAATCAAAACATTGACATAAGTGAACGTATCAAAAAAACAACAAATCTATACCATGCAATGAGATCAGCATTTATAAGGAAGAAAGAGATATCAAGAAAAACCAAGATGACGGTATACAGAACAATATTCAGACCAATATTAACATACGGAAGCGAATCATGGGTACTATCAAACAGAAATAAAAGCAGAATACAGACGATTGAGATGAAATTTCTGAGGGGAGTGAAAGGCATAACAAGAAATGACAGAGTGAGAAATATTGACGTACGAGAAGAGCTACAAATAGAACCCATAATGGAATATATAGAAAAGAAACAATTAGTATGGTGGGGACACCTACAGCGTATGAGGGAATGTACACAAACTAAAAGAGTATGGACGTCCAAAATAATAGTCAAACGAAGACCTGGGAGGCCGAAGCAAACATGGGAAAAGGAGGTAGCCAAATTGATAGAGAACAGAGGAGAAACAGTACTGAATGCAAGAGAAATTGCCAAAGATAGAAAAAAGTGGAAAAACTTTGTACAAAATACTGACAATACACATTAGTTAAGAGATAAATATGTAAAATCCCTACACCGAAAGGTAGAAAGGGAACTTAGATTATATATATATATATATATATGAGTTCCGGATGCAACCTTGTTTTAGTGACATGATTAATTGTATTGCGCTATGCGTCTGTAGATATATTTTTTATTTCTTCTTTTATTAATTGTATAACACTCTCACTGAATTTTATTTATTTTTCTTCATATATTTTCTTTGAGTTGTACCCAAATCAATCATTAGGGTTAAAAATGTAGTGTACGGCGGCAAACTTAACACACCGTGTTTTTTTTTCTTGCGATGATGTCTACTACATATTCCTTTGAGAATTCAAATTTATTTAAGTAGTTCCTTTTTTGTAAAAGAACCTTCGAAGAAAATGTTATTGTTATATAGAAACTCTTGTATAGTTCCCTTGCTTACTGCTGCTATTGGGTATTTTCTTTTGTAAACGATAGTGGTAGGGGCATAGATTGCATAGAGTGCGCACTGAAGAAAATAACGTCGCCGTCTATGCCAGTGTTGAGGATGATCCAAATTCATCGATTCTTCATCGTGTGCAAGAACTTGACCTGTGCCCATCGACTTTGTGAAAGATTTTGCGCAAGGATCCTAGCTTACATGCCTATAGCCTACCGAGCATCGTTTTCAACATCAGTTCAGTAATTGGTCTCTTGAAAAGTTGAAAGTTGTTGCACCACTGTTTTATGGTAAAATTGAGTTCAGCAATGAGGCACAGTTCTGGCTCAGTGGCTTTGTGACTAAGCAAAATTGTCGCATTTGGAGAGACACTAATCTACAGGTGAGTCAACAACTACTGATTTACCCCGAAAAATGCAATCTTTTGTCCGATTTGTGGCCCGATGGCATAATTGGGCCATGCTTCTTCAAAAACGAAGATAATCGATTTGTCACTGAAAATTCCGGCCGGTATAGAGGGATGTCCAACGATTTTTTATTCCCAGAAGTGCACGAACATGGCCTGGAAGACCCTTGATTTCAGCAAGACGGTACCACATTGCGAAACCATCGATTTATTGAAGGAAGTGTTCGGCGATAAGATTATCTCCAGAAATGTACCTGCACACTGGTCTTTAAGATCATGTGATTTGACACCTCTACAATAATTTTTGCAGGACTATTTGAAGTTATTGATTTACGCAAACAAGCCAATAACTATTGCAGAAGCTTCCGTTGTGGCCATATGCCCGAAATTATTTTCCATAATTAATGTCATAAACTATCTTATCGATTTTTTTTATTTAACTTTTTACACACTTTTTTATTTAAATTTATAATCCTACACCTCTTAAAAAACACACTTTACATTGATATCTCTCAAAGTTAAATTGTCGACAATCATATCTCTGGTTTTTTTTTCAGAAACATCAATATTTCCAATTTTTCTAGTAGTCGATTCCGGTATTTTAGTCAGTTGTGAAGTTTTTAGGACAGCTTTTGAAGTACATAAATCATCTTTTACTATTAAACCATTGTAGACATTTAATACAATTGGCCTTGCATCCATAGATAAATATTGTCTTTGTTTTCTATTACACATTTCGTCCCCGTTGCTAACATCCACATTCACTGGAGCACCTCTCTTAAACTAACTGCACTACTATTTTCCCAAGGTTTGTACATTGTATAGTTCTGAATTTATAACGCCCGATCATCTTAGTTGTTTAAAATAAACTAAATTGAAAATTTATTTGACTATAACATGTAAGTAAAGCGATAAAGGATCCAAGGAAAATTTCAATGTGGCAAGTCGATATTATTCATTAATTAATTTATAATATATATAGACAAAATTAAGTTTCTGCAATAAAAATTTATATTTAATAGTTCTCTGGTTTTCATTCCGATATTATAATCACTGTTTGCATTTCTCTAGACCTTCACGGCAGGGTGAATAATTAAAGTATTTACACATAAGCTTGCCGTCGCACTATATCTTGAAACAGACTATACGTTTTGTGAACTATGTGATATTCTTGAATATAGTACATAGAAAGAAGTATGGAGTGTTATTATTTAATAATTTTATACGCGGATTTAGGATAGCACAAGGTTGCGATGTTTATAAGAATAAGTTTGCATCAACTATGGCATATTTTGATATCCCCTTGGACAATTATACGCCTATAACGTTTGATATTTTTCTTGAACGTTTACCGAAACAATTTACAAAAAACAAAAGTTTTTTCCTTTTATAATTAATATGGTGTTCATATGAGTAGAATTACAGATGAATCCGCTTATATTATACTCCAGTATACTCTACAGATCTCGTTCAGGGTCGAAATAATTTTTAAGGTTATATCACTATACTACTGCCTGATAGCACTATTAGCCAGCTCTAGTTGTAGATGTATATGCACGTAATGCAATTATATTAACGACCGTTTTGGGAAATTTCCTGTTGGTCATTTGTGTTGAATAAATAAATAAAGAAATGAATAAATGTAGGTGAAGCGTAACGGTGTAAATATTTTATATAATAGCGTTTAATTTTTTCTTTTGCTGTTTCTTGTTATTTTCCTATATCCTAATATATTGTTTATTCTATGATATATTTGATTAAATATGATATGAAGAATGTCATTCCGAAGGTTAGAAATACGCTTGTTACAAAATTTTAAGCCAAAATTTATTCAAATACTGTGCTTTATAATATGTGATTCACAAAATAACTACACTGAGACTAATTCAGTATAGCTTACTAGAATTCTAATATCCCATACTACAAACGATTGTTACTATATTGACAGTTATTGAGGTGTAATAAAAAGTACAACATTATTCTTCTTAAAGTAGTTGCTTGTTCAATGTAGTTGTGGTAAAATAATATAATAAGTTACGCTAAGAAAGACAATATAAGGCGTAGAAATTCTTAGAGTTGATGTACAAAAATAGTACTATATATAAATAATCTTTTTCTTTCTTTATTCTGTTACCCTTCTTTTACTTTACAGTGTCGATGGGCTGAATAAATGTATATATTGATTACGCTATTATAATACTGTTACCTTGCGTACATAGCCGTATTCTCTGCTGTCAACATGTCTGCTTGCACTCTTGTATAATATTATTACACATATATCGTCCCTGCTTTACCCATTGGCGTAGGAATCGTGAGAGTACAAAATAGTCCTATCTATAGCTATAAAAATGAATAATTTTCTTCTTCTTCTTCTGTATTTTTTTGGGTTGGACACCAGTAGGTTCGGGCACTTAAGCACACTGCTAGTTGTACCACCCCAATAGATCTCTCAATTCCATTGTTAGTCTTATGTTCTTGATAAAAGCCACTATCCTTATCAGAGGAAATTTGAGTATCCTCGTACTTATAACAAACAATATTAATTGGTTCAATTTTAATAATAATAATTTAATTTGACAACTATCGCACGCATATTTTTCTTCATGCAACAAATAATGGTTTGTTACTTTTAGGATTGTTAAATATTCACATTTCCCTATATTTGACTGCTAATTGTGTTGCGTTTTATCACACATGCTAACTTCGAAGGTATCGTTTGATTTACATATTAAATGTTTGTGAAATCTACCACAATACCATACTGCAAAAGAATAGTTTCTAGTACTTTTATTCTAATCGAATTTAATACTGATTTTTTTTACACTGAATTACAGTTGTAGTGTATATTTCTACAATACACTAACCACAAATATTTTAACTACATTTTTCTCAGTGTAATAAATAATACTAATGCTTGAATTGAATGTTTCGTGCTCAGATGACGTTTTAGTAATAAATGTTTCGTACTTTGGTTTGAAAAAATTTCAAACCAGATTATACATTAAAGCCGTGGCTCATTAATTAGTTAATTATTCTCTGAACGTAAATCCAAAACTAATGTACTCATGATCACAACATATTGTTTTTGCTCATCTTCACTCGCCGCTCAGCTTGATTCTGTAGGAGTTTAGATTCTGTAGAGGTACAGAACCTTCAGCACATAATTTTGTCTGTTGTTTCTCTAATAACACTTATTCATGTTGATATTTTTTACGCCAATTACATTGCCTTAAAAAATAAATTAGTAATAATACAGATTGAGGCCTGGTTTATTCACCTTCCAGTAAAGTATCTGTTAGTTACTTGTCAATTAAATTTACTTGGCACATTTACTATTGTGTTTCTTTACAAAATTTAAAAGGTCGGTTAATTACTGGAACGAATTAACGTTTCTACTACAGTAGTATGTTTAAGAGAAAATAGAGAAAGATGTAACATACCACAAATATAGAGTTAGAAGAATGTATAGCTTCCCGTAATTTGTAATTCTAGTTGCCAACATGACAAATATGTTTTTGCATCTAATATAACCTTAAATCTTAAGAGTTTGTGGGATTTTGATCATGCTGACATAAACAGTATCAATTAATTATGACCTAAGCCTGCCAGTCCTAAGCCTGGATAAAGTGGGAAGGAATTTTCTTATTTTCACATTTTAACATTGAATTTCTTACTAAAAGCTTGCCTCACCTCTATAATTAAACCCTTATTAATATTGACGGTCATTAATGTAACTATTTAATCTTCCGCAACCCCTATACAAATTTGACCATATTACCGCGGTCAGTAACGACACTCGGATACTCGACGGTCAGTAATGCGACAGTCAGTGATGGCCCTAAGTCTAATCCCAGGCTATCGTTTACATCGTTAAAACTAGTTTAATTCATTTTGGTGGATTTGATTTTAAAGTATAAGCAATCTGTCAATCCAAATATATTTCATCATTCATCATATACCTATTTGAGGTGTGAATAAGTTGATTTCCATTATGTTCTAAATATTTTTGACAGATTGTTTTGAAATTCAAATTGATGATCACATTCATCATCATCAAATTTATTAAAATTGTCTTGTGTTTGATGTCGATTATGTGTTTGATAAGGTTTTCGCTCTCTCTATTCACTTAATTAATAATATTGACAAAATCATTGTCTAAAATATTATCAATGTCTTCAAATAAATCCATTTTCTCTATCAATAACTGAATTTTCTATTACATGACAGTTCACAAACAAACGACTTTAGTTTCATTTGACACTTTATAGGGAGCAACAAGTAAATTTTCTGCCAAGTAAGTAATTTTACTGGGCGGTTATATTTTACTTGACGGTGAATAAACACCTAGGCCTGGTCCTTCAATATCCAGATAAAGTCTCAGTTAGCTGTCCGTTAGAAAAACTTATCTGCCACGTAAATCTGTCCGATAACTTTTGTACGTCTTTCCAAGCACTTTATTCCAATAGTTAATTTTTCGACAGTTTCTAACATTTTAGGTAGCGCTGCATTACAGCGTTCAACGGCTATATTCAAATTAATTTTGTGGGAGCGAGAAGTAGCTAACGCACATACAGTAGTTAGAAGGAGATGGACTGTTAATAATTATCCTACAATTTTGTAGGTGAGAGACGATTCTGGCTTTATCTACACGGCAGGTATAATTATTACATTAGAAAATAGTTCGATAACATGTATAATCAATGATTAAGTTACAATTAGAATGAAAATACATGTAACTAATAACTAAATTAAAAATTATAATATAAATTGAAAAAAAATGTTTGAGACTACATTCAATTTACCTGACGGTCGGTAGATACGCTGTGCCGTTTATTACTAGCCCGATACAAAGAAAAGCATTCGTATATGAGTAAGATAATGTCTCCAAACACATTACAAGAGTTGAAAGAAACTACGATGTTAGAAGCATTAGCTGTATTGTAATCAGAATTCATCTCTTAAATATACTTATTTCAATGTCAACATTAATATGAAAAACACTTGATCCTTTAGATAACTTTATTTTAGCAACTACGCCATTAATTATTTTGCTCTTCTCTTGTATTTTAATATTTAAGGCTTTTTGGCCGATTATTCTTACTAGTTAATAAGTATATTATTATGTATATGCTGAACTAGCATCTTTAATGATTAAAATACAAATGTACGTAATTTGACGAAATAACACTTCATGTCCGCCTAGCTCATTCTAAAGATTACACAGGAGGCCGTTTGTATATAAGAGATCTCCTTCAATCAGTAATACTTCTAAATAGAAGACCAAACGTACTAAATCAAAGTTTTAAAATAAATTATTTCTACAGAGTCAAATAATTAAATTATTCATCTCAGTAATAGAAGAAGAAAATTTAAAATACCTAACCGTTCGAAAAATATTATTAAGCAAAATAATCTACGTAGGATCATGTTTACAAATCTTTTCATTTCATACGATCTTTTGAATGTATCAGCTAACATGGTAACATGGCTACGCTTCCAGAAACTGTCAAAAGTCGTCAAATTAATGCACGTGCCTTCTAATCGTACTTTTTGATACTTCATCTAATTTATTGTAAGCATCACCGCAACTTCGTTTCCTTAATGGAGAATGTGTAACTCCAGACATTACAATTTCCTTAATAATGTCAAACATAGGATTCCTACCAATCCCTACTTCCCTTGAAGCTCGACGAACAGCAGCTGTTTTGGACATATTAGCTTTGTTCTTAAAATACACATTAAAAGCCATCTGCCTCTGTCCACTTTTTACATATTTTCCTTTACGATTTTTTTATGGACCTGGTAAAGCTGCGTCATCCATGCTCTACAACGATTGCGATTAAATAAATGAAATAAATTAATGAGTGATAAAATATTTTTAGAAAATGAGGTTTTCACTTTATAATTTCTATAAAGAGCTATCTCTAACGAATATTAATAATAAATAGCACAATAAACAACTAGTAAAACACGCAATTGACTAGCACTAACAGAAATACCGGTCAGTACTGACAGCAAAACGCTAAGTTGACAGAACTAAACATAATTTTGCCTGCATAAAATTGGCCTCTATTTTAGCGAATCACAAGCTCTTATTTTAAGCCCTATTTTTCCCAACAGTTTATTTAGAATCCCGTATAATTGTTCCGACGAAGAAACCAGATTGCTAGTGGACCTCGTGATCCAGCATAAGCATATTATTTAAAATAAAGTTTCCGATGCTTTCACGTAGAAAGAAAAAAATGAAGCATGGCAGACAGTGGCCTTGTCTTTAATGCTAGGAATTCCGCATTTTTCAACTACCTGTTACTATGGTGTACCAAGTTATGCTCAATTTGTTGCAGCAGTCTTTCCACAGTACCTTTCTTTAGGAGAAACCTTCGACAAGATCATCCCATATTTTGTAATGATCACTTCGATTGCCAAACAATAGTATGCGGCCGGCAGTCCGGGTTTATGTTACTTATAATTTCTATTTCTTCTACTTCCAACACATCATCAATAAAATCATCCATAATTAACAAAAAAAAGTAGAGTTTAAACATGTAAAACGTAATAAGCAAATAAAACCAGAGGGTGACAGTTTGAGGTTATGATTTGACCGCAATTAACCAACAGACGTTAAAGACGTTATCGAATATGTCGCCTAGCAGCTAAGTTCATCCATCAGATAAGGCCGTAAACTGTTGGATAAGGGTTTATTGACGATAAAAAGACCGGCCCTTTAATCTGTTAAGTGCCTAAGGCTTTATCTTACAAGTATGTTACTCGATATTTTAATGGAAAGTGAATAAACCGGCCCTGAGTAGAACAACTGATTAATAGCATGGCACACTTCAGTTTATTTTTACGAAAGCGCATATTTTGTATATATTGCATATTATATGCAATTTTTTAAATATTTGCATATATCCTTAATAAATAGCATACTGAGCATAATTGAAAGAATTTTAAATGATATAGATCTTTGGCAGGCGTTTCAAGAGTTCAAGATAAACAATTTTATAAAACTTTCATTATGAAGTAATTAATTTTATTATGTTTGCAGTTCTCAAGAAAAAAATGTTTATGAGGTACAAGAGTATAGGTATTTCCAGTCTTAAATTCCGAGAATTCAAAATAGGTCGTTTTAAACCGTTAACGGGGTAATTAAATCTTTTAGTTGACAGAAATTCTCGCAATAAAAAAAGCGGCTCCCAACCAAGTGCCCCATCTTGTAATAACAAAATGGCGTACTTGGTTGGAAGCCGCTTTTTTTATTGCGAAAATTTCTGTCAACTAAAAGATGTAATTTCAGAATTGTCTGACGAATCTTCCAAATCCCTCACTGATGTTATTAGTGCTATATACTATATACTCACTGCAATTATTCGAAAACAAAGAAATAAAGCTACAACTTGCGTTTATAAAAACCAATTATAGCTTTGTTTCTAAAACAATATCACAAAATTTGCCATTAACCCGAAGTGTAGAACTAGTAAAAACAATCTGAGGCAGCTTTTCAAAATGTCGCAGGTAAAAATGGGTGACAAAATTTTTTAAAAATTCAAAAATGTGATGGAAAAAATTTGTGAATTTCGGTTTCTTAGGCAAGTACCTAATATTTAGAGGGAGAATTTACTGAATCCATTGATTTGGATCCTATAATACTAAGTAACTCTAAAAACGCCCCTATTACATCGGTTGATGTAGAAAGGAGTTTTTCCATTTATAAATTTTTATATTCAGACAGGAGAAAATTTTTTTAATTGAGAACTTCGAGAAGCATTTAGTGGTTTACTGTTTTTGCAACTAACGACAACCTGCTTTATGTAGTAAATGCATATTTAGGTTTAGTATGTAGAAAAATTAAAATGTATGTTTATTTTTAAGTGAATCAATAAATTTATGTATTATAAGTATTTTATTATTTCCATATTTTCAACACTTTTGTGTATATTTTGACTAAATGATTTGCAATGATGCGCATTTTTTTGGGTTTTACACTTGCATATTTGCGTTTCCCTAATAATAACAGATGATTCCCAAGATTATAAAAACGACAAACAATTGACTCGTTTATCATACCACCGAGAACCCATGGATTCATATTCATTTTATTTTTACCTTTTTCAATCGCTGTTATATATTTTGATGGGTAAAATTTCTCTAATGGCAACAACATTGCTTCATCGGGTGGTTAACAAAATAGATACTGGAGTATTTGTCAATCACATAATGAAGCTAATGCATGCCGAAGCAATTGTCGTGAATTAAAACTATTGTTACTTTAAACTAGTAATTTATTCTACTTGTACAATCTCTCTTGACTTACATTGCATCTTGATAATTTTTTAACCTATTTATAATGTACAGTACTGTAGTATACCTCTTACCACAAATTGCACTAATTTTTCGTAAAGATTATTGCTCATTCTACAGTTTTACGATAACATTACATTCCTCCATTGTTGTCCATTTTTTTGTACTCATTTTTACAGAACTATTTTACGACAATGAAATACCGAATGACAAATACTACGGGACTATTTGCAGGTATTCATAAGACCTCCACGTTGCATTAGGAGCATTCCCTGTTTCATATTATATGAATACATACTTTTTACTGAAATTAAATTGATGTTATCGGATAGTCTGCTGTATTTAGTATATTCCTGGTTATATTTGTATAACAGAACTGCATTTATCAAAAAAATATTTCAAAAATACTTTCAGTTAATCTAGAGCAGAGGCTCCCAATTTTTTTTTTCTCATAGACCACTTTGAAAGTTTTGCTGGTTCCGGTGGACCCCCTGCAGCTACATTTCTACCATATCCCTAAAACTCGACAAAAAATGTGAAGATTAGATCTAAATATGGAAATTTGCGTTGCGGCTGAGTTATTGGTTAATTAATTAATTGTGATTGTGCTGTGAGTGGATGTCAAAAAAGTAAAGTTAACCAATCCAAAAAGTGATTCCATCCAACTTTACTCCTTTGACATCTACTCACAGCACAAGAAACCAATCAATTCTCACACATTTTATTTAGAAAACTCCCCATTCGGAGTGGTAAAAATAAAAATAAAAATAGTATATTTCCTTGTGTTGAATTTATTCAAATATGTAATTATTACACTATTAATTATTATTGTTATCATATTACATTGTAATATGATAACAGTCGTAATATAATTAAATAATAATAATAATAAATATTAATAACGTACCGTAACTTCTACAATGACAATCACAAAATAGTCATAATTTTAGTGGGAGGGATGGACTTGATGGATTGACAGCAAATTATCAATATTTGGCTTCAGTTTTGTTAGGAATAACCGCAAATCTCCTCGTTCTTGAATTTCTTCGTCCATAACAAATCGAACATATGCCAATAATAATGCTTCATTACCAGGTAAAGTTGACTCGTCCAGTTGAATAGAAAAATGAGTTGTTTGCAGATAATTACACAAAAAACTTTCAATATCAGAGCTCATTTCATCAATACGCCTTTGTACAGTGTTGTTACTCAAAGGCATTCTTTTGAGTATGTCAAATGAAGATTTGTGCAGAACAGTTTTTAAAACTTCTTCAACAGCGGGTAAAATTAACTGGTCTTCAATGGTGTGCGATTTTCCAGATTTCGCTATAAGTAATGAGATATTGTAAGATGCCCGCAAGCCATCATCGTTACTTTCCGCCGTTGAAGCGAACATACTGTGCACGGTGGGTCTCTTTTCATATTTTTCCTTCAATGTTTGAAAATATTTCAAATCTTTACCTATTTTATCAGGATGACACCTTCTTAGATGATCTTCGAGCTTCGATGGTTTCATAGAGTCATTGCTCAAAACTTTGTTGCATAAAAGGCATATGGGCAATCGCTTGTCTGCCTTTGACGGAAGAAAACCAAATTTTAAGTAATCAACACTTTACTGTTGACATTTCTTCTTAGATTCAGACATGTTTCGTATCAGTTACCTACCTGTAAATAAAAAAAAAAACTTTGTTGTAGTAATCTTAAGGCGGTCTTACTTAACAGGATATGGCTATTTTAACAGGATTAATTGATTATTGGAATGAAATAAACAAAGTACCGGCGGCAAACTGATTCTAATTATTAAAAGCAATAAATCGCTAAGATCAATAATTGAGTTTTATGAAAACGGCTGAACCGATTTTAATGTAATGTAAAACATTTTTTCATTAATTATATTTTGATATATTTCTGTAAATTCGATAGAAAATTGTAAATTGTAAATTGGAAGATTGTAAATAATATTTTGATATCAAAACTTCGCGATTTTAATTATTTATTTATTACTTTGATGCACGTTACGAGTATGTAGTATATAAAGACACGTACAATTTATGAAAATATATTTAATTATTAGTGAACCACCACACAGTCGGGTAATAAAAAAATTACTAATAAAGTAGTGAGAAGAAGTTCAACCTTTCTCGGCTTTCTGATCTTTTATGGAAGTATCTAATAATGGCTTTGTCCAGTATTGAATTTTTAATACGTACCTACTACACGCAAACATTACAAATATACTTATTACAACATAAATATATCTCCTATCGCAGGTGGGTTGGAAGAGATATCTTTTAGGAATAAGCCTCACCTTTTGTACCTACGTATTTTTTTGTAAGTTGTCCATTTCTTGTTTACTTACGTGTACAATAAATTGTAAAATAAATAGATAAATAATAAATAAAATAAAAGTATGTATAACAAATAGACAGGTAAGTACTTACTTTTCCGACAGTTGCAAACACTAACATCGATTCACTTTACTTTACTTTTTTCTTTTCGAAATTCGGGAAACAAATTAGTAACGTTTATCCGTGGCATTCGTATTTATATTGGCGAAGAATCAAACAAGTTCATGCAAGATTGCAAGCACACACACCACAAGTCGTACTTCGTTCCTTTGCACGTCTGAACAAGCATTGCGGACGGCTGCAGCGGCAGCGCTTTGCAAGTCTCGACACGTTGTACTGAATATGGAATATGCAAGTTTTTACAAGTAACAGTCGCTGAGCTTCTTAAAATATTATCTGCCTACATTGATAGGTGAACTCAAGCCAACATTTTAGTTCTTCACTATCGAAACCAGATAAATTTTCGTGGGCCCCCGCTTACGAATTGTGAACCCCCATTTTTTTGTCACGCCAACGTAGACCCCAGTCGTGTATTCCATGGACCCCTGGGGGTCCACCTGGACCACTTTGGGAATCAATGATCTAGAGTATGAATAGTTTTTCCCTTCCTTTGCAGGATTCCCTAACAGTATTCATTTTCTATTCTTAGTTCTAACGGCATATATATTCTGCATATATGCAATTACGTATTAGACAATGCAAAAGTTAGTATAAGTAGTAAGTAGTAAAAAAGCGAATAGGTTATATAATTTTTTTCTTAATAACCGGGAAAAAATACACCTACATATTTAGATGAGTTTAAACTTTAATTAAATTTAGCTAAACGTTTTGTATTTGATTGTTTTATTGAAAGTGAAAGTGGGCTTTGGTGTGACACCTGTCAGTTATATTTAACTTACATATAGCATACATATATGCATATGTGTGGGTAAGAAGTAATTGTATGTTCATAATCACAGCATCAAGGCTTTGTAATTTAAAACACGTATGCATATTCTTTTTATAAAAAAATCGATTGATTTATTATTAGATGCCTCTACGGTTTTCATAATATTCCACTCTCTGTTGATTGAGTGGGTTTTTTTATGGCCAGATAGACGGACGTCGTACTGATAAAATTATCGAAGTGAAAATGACAAATTTTTTTTTCATATTACTATGTAATTTCAGAAAATTGGGATATGCTCAAGGAAGACCTACATTTGATATTAAATAAAAATTAAAAAAAAAGACATCGTTGCCAAAACTACTTAGGCCAGGGGTTCTCAAACTGTACACGTACTACTTACTGTTGGCACACCGAGCTTCCCACTGTACGCAACGCATAAGTAAATGCGAATACCACGATAATATAAAGTAAACTTACGCACTTATAATCTCATTCATCACATTCTCACTGCGATATCCATTCTTGCTACATCGCAGTTGAGAGCACCTACGTAAATACAGCGTAAATACGAACCCGGAAGAAATGGCCGGAGAAAGAACAAATAACGTGATTCACATCACCAACATTACGCTGAGACCAACATTCAAAAGAAGGTGCACCGAGCAACAGTTAATCGACGCAAAACTATTATAGAAGATACCACCGACGAACAAGAAATTCAACGTCTGTTGCGCGAACAATCACAAATATTTATGGTTGATCGCGAAAATCCATATGCAACTATTACATTCAACACACCCAACACAGAAGAAAACAATCCGACAGCAACAATAATATTCAACACAGAACACACAAAAGAAACAAAACCGACAACCGCAACAATAATCACCGACGCATTCACACACCCGAAGAAAACAGCGAAGAAACAAAAAACAGAACACGAAGATTCACAGATACAAATAAAAAACTCATACAGCGCACTTCAAAAAACCATCGCCGATGAAAAAATGGAAGAAGATACTCCACAACCGTCAACGTCAAACAACAGCACTCCCAGGGTAAGTGACAAAACCTACGTAACACACAACACAAACACTGACACACGAAAACCACGAAAAATTGCACCAATAATAATAACGGACAAAGACAATTGGACATACATACGACAATTACTTAAGACAAACAACATTAACACTGAAGAAAGCAAACTTGTGAAGCCTGGTATTCACATAGAACCAAAAACTGACAATGACTACCGTACACTGAAACAAATACTGGACAAAGAAAACATACAATACTACACATTTCAACTTAGAAGCGAAAAGACATTAAAGGTAGTTATGCGCGGCATTCCTATCTTTATTACTGACACCGAAATTACTGACGACTTGACTGACAAAGGATACCCGACACTGAAAATAAAGAGAATGAACGGCAAACACGGCATTCCCGCACCACTGGCACTCGAACTGACGAATCAGTATAAATCAATTCACAACCTACGAGACTGCTGCGGACTTACAATTAAAATAGAACCCTTACATAAACGGACAGACATAATACAGTGTCATAAATGCCAGACTTTCAGACATCACCAACGGAACTGTAACGTGAATTACAAATGTATGAAATGCGGAGACGGACATTCGACTCACCTATGTACAAAGACCAAAATAGCCCCACCAAAGTGTGCAAACTGCGGTGGTCCACACTTATCCACATTCATCAACTGTCCAAACAATCCTAACAATCCTACAAACAAAACCACACCTCAACCTAAATACGTACCAGCACCACCCCCAACAACAAATCCATGGACACAAAGACAAAACAAGACAACACCGAACATAGTTGACGAATTAGCACTCGCCTTAGGCAATATGCTATTAACGCTACACTCGACTAACGCAACAAACGAACAGATACAGCACTTTGTAACACAAACAAAGACAATAATAACACTCTACAATAAAACACATTAAACACACACACAACTGACACGCAAACAAAAAATGTGATGATGACCAACAAACGTACACACGTGACTTAAACGCAAAAAAGCGACTGACACACAGACTTTACACACACCATACACACAGGACCGCGCAAAAAAAACACAACAACGGACGATTAAATCAGACTCAAACACTCACAACCCTGGGACATACATAACAACGGTGTGGAAATGGAGTTATCTTCGACCACAAAACAAAATTCAAGACACATGACTTATAATCTAGTCTAGACTAGAAGTAAGTAAACGTTCACGTAAGGAAGCGGATGTTCGACGTAAACATGTTACTTTATCTTATCGTGAATCTGGTATAGTTTTCTCATTTACGTGTGCCTTACGTACTAATGTGGAAGGCTTGGTGTGCCATCAGTGGTACGCATACAGTTTGAAAACCTCACGCCTCAGTTGTTTTGGCAATGATTTCTTTTTTAAAATTTCTTATTTATGTCAAACGTAGGTCTTCTTAGAGGATATTCCGAACTTCTGTAATTGCATAACATTGTAGTATGAAAAAAATTATCATTTTCACATCGATAATTTAATCAATACGGCATCAGTCTGCTTGGTCATAATAGAACCACTCAATCAACAGAGAGTGGAATATTTTGAAAATTGTAGAGCCATATAATAATAAATCAATTGATTTTTTTTACATGAATATACATACTGCTGTGTAGTCTTACTCCAATAAGTCGGGCTCCTATTATATTAAATGTAAATTCTTGCACACGCGTGTATAATGTTTGACTCTTTAACTAAATATAGCTGTCAGGATTTACTTTCGGTTTTTTTTTGTAACTAGGCCTAGCATGCAATCTAAAAGGTAAACAAATAGGATGACAAAATGTTAAATTAAATACATTTATTGTTCATATTTTCAATATATGTACATTTATAAATCATGAACTCAATAAAGCATTATGAATAATTTATTAATCTAAATTAAATCACATTCATTTAAATTTATGAGTATTGTCTAAAAATATACACAAATAACCTTATAGATTTATAAAATATGAAAAAGGACATTTTTCATATTTTATAAATCTTTCAATCAGCACACTTGTGTACCATTTTAGCCTAGGGGATGTAAAGCCTTTCAAATACTAAGCTATGACACGAACTGTTTTGTTTAATTTACTATGTTAAAGCTTTATGGATTACTGATATTGTTGTACTAAAAGAGTATGTTATTCAATATTCACTTAGTGGAAAATAATCCCTGCCGCATGGAATATTTATCTTCACACTATATAATTTTAAATCTAATTACTATCATGAATCATTATTACAAACAAACACAGATATCATTAGATATTTTGTGGGACAAAATTTCTACGTGTTCACCAAGATATCTTGTGTTATTCTGTTATGGCACAGAAATTATGATAAATTAATTACAAATTTATCCATATACGCTTAAAATTTAGATTCTTTAATATACGATATTAAGATTTACCGTATTTCGTGATCTATACAGACCTTTCTTCATTATGTAAACTATCAAACTCTTCGTGATACATATTCAGATACAACGTATTCTAGATTAACTGAAAGTAATTTTGAAATATCTTTTTTGGTAAATGCAGTTTTGTTATACAAATATAGCTTGGAATATATTAAATTTAGCCTGCTAGCCAGCAGCCGTCCGATAAAATCAATTTAGTTTCAATGAAAACTATGTATTCATATTATATGAAAGAAGGAATGCGCAGAATACTACGGAGAGGTCTCGTTAATACATGCAAATAGTTCTGTGAAAATGAGTACAAAAAATAAACAACGATCGAAGACTGTAATGTTATCGTAAATCTGTAGAAGGAGAAAAAATCTTTACGACGAATTAGTACAACTTGTTAAGTTAAAAGATGGCCAAGATGCGGTGTAAGCCAATGAGACTTATTATATACATATAGGTTAAATTACCAGTTTCAAGTAATAATAATTTTAATTCACGCCAATTATTTTGCCAATCATTGGCTTCATTAGGTGGTTAATAAATACATAATCCAGTATCTATTTGTCAACTATTTGTGAAGAAGCAATGTTGTCATTATCTTCATGAACACGCTGTAGTAGAATGGTTTTTTTATAGCGGTTTAAAAACAATACCTCTCTCTATTCACACAATATTTTGCTTCCGCTTTTGGGACCGATTGTGAATACTAATCAATCAATTGCCTTTTCTAAAATGTCGTATGTGATCAATTTTTTATTTTCTTCTGTATAGTTGAGCAACAGGTCACATCCTTCTCATGAAAGCGACTTATCCCTCTGGATAAAAAATTCACTTTTTAGTCAGCTTGCTGACTTACGCGATATTTTATAAATAGCGGCATATGGTGGCCTGTGATGTGTTTAACTACTTTAATCACTCTCGCTTACTTTTCCGTACATTTCATGTAAATATAGCGAACTAAAACGCTGCTATAAAATTATGTTAATTGATACACGGCAGGTATAATTATTACATTAGAAAATAGTTCGATAACAAGTATAATCAATGATTAAGTTACAATTAGAATGAAAATACATGTAACTAATAACTAAATTAAAAATTATAATATAAATTGAAAAGAAATGTTTGAGACTACATTCAATTTACCTGACGGTCGGTAGATACGCTGTGCCGTTTATTATTAGCCCGATACAAAGAAAAGCATTCGTATATGAGTAAGATAATGTCTTCAAACACATTACAGGAGTTGAAAGAAACTACGATGTTAGAAGCATTAGCTGTATATTGTAATCAGAATTCATCTCTTAAATATACTTATTTCAATGTCAACATTAATATGAAAAACACTTGATCCTTTAGATAACTTTATTTTAGCAACTACGCCATTAATTCTTTTGCTCTTCTCTTGTATTTTAATATTTAAGGCTTTTTGGCCGATTATTCTTACTAGTTAATAAGTAAATTATTATGTATATGCTGAACTAGCATCTTTAATGATTAAAATACAAATGTACGTAATTTGACGAAATAACACTTCATGTCCACCTAGCTCATTCTAAAGATTACACAGGAGGCCGTTTGTATATAAGAGATCTCCTTCAATCAGTAATACTTCTAAAGAGAAGACCAAACGTACTAAATCAAAGTTTTAAAATAAATTATTTCTACAGAGTCAAATAATTAAATTATTCATCTCAGCAATAGAAGAAGAAAATTCAAAATACCTAACCGTTCGAAAAATATTATTAAGTAAAATAATCTACGTAGGATCATGTTTACAAATCTTTTCATCTCATACGATCTTTTGAATGTATCAGCTAACATGGTAACATGGCTACGCTTCCAGAAACTGTCAAAAGTCGTCGTCTGTCGAGTGCGTCGAAAACTTCTCTCTGAAAAACTAACGACTAACGATTTTAACTACATTAGATTAGATTCCACAAGGTCTATTCCACTGCGACTTTCTTAGATCAATTTTGGTTCTCATGCCTCGTTAAAGTACTTTCTGTAGCCTTGCTCTTTTAAGTAAGATTAGCAACTTCGAGAGCGGTTATTCTAAATACCGTATATAGTTCCGTTTTGGGATACATATATTGAAATCCCATTTGTAAGAACCGCTTTATAGTTATATTATATTAATTACATAGAAAACTTAATATCGAGTTTTCTGTTAGTTGTGTAGTTCTCCATATAGTTTGCATTATAATTTATATATATATATATATATATATATATATATATATATATATATGAACTTCATGTGTATGAGAATTAATAATTATTAAATCTCATTTTACATGCGATTATAATTTGTTGCATTTAATAGCGACAATCGCATGTAAAATGAGATTTAATAATTATTAATTCTCATACACATGAAGTTCATTACAGTTCGTATATATACACGTAGTATAGAAGTGAATATCATGTCTGTCTTCGGTAAGGTGCACTGATGATCTGTAAAAAACAGTGAAATATCGATATATGCACATTCCGCGCAGATAAGTTTTTCACAAAATTTTTCATATATATATATATATATATATATATATATATATATATATATATATATATATATGAAGGTGTAGTTTCTCTGGTTCTTGGCCGCGTGTGAGTTTTGTCCTGAAAAGGACTATTTACTCTACGTTTCAACGAGATCGCACTCGTCATCTTATGCTGCTGTGTCGGGAGGGGGCGTCGCACTATTGACGTCATGCGTGCGCGGCTTCGTGTAATGGGTCCGAGTGCCTGAAGTTCCCTGGTTGGTTCTTGTGGCTGTGTAGGGGTTGCGCTCTGTCGGGATTTGGGTGTGTTTTTATCTGTCGGTGAGCTAGGAGCGGTTTCCATGTATGCGGCAAGCGCTGGCCGTCGTCACGTTCATTTAAGCACTTAGGACGCTTTTCTATTTCTATCGCTTCTCTTGTAATTCTCGTCGTTAGGTTTTCACTTTTGGCTAGGATCTTCGTGCTTTCAAAGTCGATAGAGTGCCCTGTCAGAAGTTTATGTTGTGCTAACGATGACGTTACTTCTTTCTTGACGACCGCGTTTCGGTGTTCTTCTCTTCTCGCGTTAACTCGCCTGTTTGTCTGCCCCACATATGATTGATCACACACTGAACATGGTATTTCGTAAACTTCTGACAGGGCACTCTATCGACTTTGAAAAAGCGAAGATCCTAGCCAAAAGTGTAAACATAACGACGAGAATTACATGAGAAGCGGTAGAAATAGAAAAGCGTTCTAAGTGCTTAAATAAACGTGACGACGGCCAGCGCTTGCCGCATACATGGAAACCGCTCCTAGCTCACCGACAGATAAAAACACAACCAAATCCCGACAGATCGCAACCCCTACACAGACACACGGACCAACCAGGGAACTTCAGGCACTCGGACCCATTACACGAAGCCGCGCACGCATGACGTCAATAGTGGGACGCTCCCTCCCGACACAGCAGCATATAACAAGAGGTAGTGCTAGGCGCACATCAGACGATCTCCAGCTCTAACCAGCGACAGACCGACTAGCTCCTGAAGATGACGAGTGCGATCTTGTTGAAACGTAGAGTAAATAGTCCTTTTCAGGACAAAATTCAAACGCGGCCAAGAACCCGAGAAACTACATCTTCATCATACGCTCGCGAGAACATCAAGAGTAACATTATATATATATATATATCTAACTTATAAGAATTATCCACCGTACTATACTGGTTAATAATAATAAATTAAAAAGGGGCAAGCGCTCTGTCAATTAAAACTTTACTTTCGATCTCTAAATTTTACAACGAGTTTGTTGCTTCTTCAGAAAATGAAAATGTAGATTTCAAAAATGGAAGTGACGTACATATTATTTCTTTTTAATATGTCTATGTACGTCACCTCCATTGTTTAATCCTAAATTCTCATCAGCTTAAGAAGCAACAAACTTGTTGTGAAATATAGACATAAATATATATATATATATATATATATATATATATAACAAAATCTGTAATATAATCACTAACCACAAACATAAGAAAGTAAGTAATAAAAAACATATATCAAATCTATATATGAATAAATTCATTAAAGAAACAAAAAGATTTGTCCAAGACATGTTATAATAACAACAGCAAATAAATCAAATATAGTGATCATTCTTAAAGAGGAATATGAGCAAAAAATAGAAAAACTATTAGACAATCAATTCACCTATAAAAAGGAAAGAAAGAATCCAACAGAGAAAACTCAAAAAGAAAATAATAACTTAATAAATAAATGGCATAGACTAAACCTAATAGATTTCAACACTAAAAACAAACTTCGCATTTTTAATTCCCACCCTCCATCAATATATGGTTTACCAAAAATCCATAAAAATAATATGCCTTTAACACCAATAGTATCTAACATACAAGCCCCTACTTATAATATAGCAAAATTCCTAGCTGATAGCATATCTAAGATGTTAGGAAAAACTGAATATCATACCAAAGACTCATGGCAGTTTCAAAATTTCATCAAGGAACAAAAAGAACCAACTAATCACTTGATGTACATCTTTATGTACTAACATTCCTACAGGTCTGGCTATAAACATAATAGAATCCAAATGGGATGAAATTAGTCCATACACATCACCAAATAAAAACGAATTTATTAGAGGTATACACTTCTGTCTCGACAACACATATTTTCAGAACAAAAATTCTTTTTATAGTCAAACATTTGGTATTGCCATGGGCTCTCCATTAGCTGCTCCTATTGCAAATCTGGTAATGGAACATTTGGAACAAAACGTTATCAATTCATTAGACTTTCACCCCTATTTCTTCAAAAGATATGTAGATGACATCATAACATGTATTCCGACTAATAAAATAAACTATCTTTTAAATAAATTCAACAATTTCCACAACAAATTAAAATTCACTATTGAAGAAGAAATTAATAACAGTATTAATTTTCTTGATATTTCTTTAAGCTATTATAGACAGGGTACTATTTATACAAATTGGTATACTAAACCCACAGCTTCTTTTCGATATATGAATTGACACTTTAATGCATCTACAGTATTCAATAAAATGATTATAAATAATCTGACTGATAGAACAGTAAAACTATCACATACTCAATATAGAAAAGTTAACAACAAGAAAATTAAAACAAACTTAACAGATAATAATTATCCACCACAACTTATAGACCAAAATTAAAAAAAGAATCCACCAAATATACAACACTGCAGACACCAATAGTAATTTAAACAATGACACAGCATGTATCACGATTCCATATGTTCCACAATTATCAGAAAAAATTAAATACACTTTAAAAAAATATGATATAGCTACAACATATAAACTTAGTAATACTAATAAACATTTATTTTCGAAACTTAAACCAAAATTAAAAAAAATAATCCACCAAATATACAACATTGCAGACACCAATAATAATTTAAACAATGACATAACATATATCACGATTCCATATGTTCCACAATTATCAGAAAAAATTAAATACACTTTAAAAAAATATGATATAGCTACAACATATAAACTTAGTAATATTAATAAACATTTATTCTCGAAACTTAAACCTAAAATAGAAAAAAAACCGAGAAACACATGTCATCTATAAAATACCATGTCGCGATTGCGATAGTTATTACATAGGCAAAACTAAACAATATTTATACAAAAGAATACAAGCTCACAAATACTCTAAAACAGACAAAACTGCTTTATCTACACACAAACTACAACGCGATCACCATTTCGATTTTGAAAACACACAGATAATTGATAAAGAACAGCACACAATGAAAAGGGAAATTAAAGAAATAATTAGTATTAAACAGGAACAAAATTCAATTAACAACAGAAGTGATATAAAAAATTTAAGCAGTATATACTACAACTTAATTATGTAACGATCTGCAATTTACCATCATAATATATGTTGGTGTTATATAATTATATATCTTAAGATATTTAAATATCTATACATTTTCTTATCATGCTGACAGTTCCGTGTTTTGATCCCTGACTGGCTGTCCGAGTAGGATTTCGTGGTTTTCCTTCTCGTTTAAGGCGAATGCCGACAGCTTAACATCTTAAGTCGCTCCACGGGCGCATACATAATAATAACTAATGTCTTGCTTTTCCCTGTCTTTGTTGTCTATCTATTTTAGAATACTAAGGCATTATTTGATATTATTAAACTGGAATGTATCTTTGAATAATTTTATCCATGGCAACTACAAATGAATAAGTATGACATTAATATACTGTCATTTATATTTTATATTCCCTGAAAAATGCATCATTTGCCGAAACATGTAGGATTGTTTTAAGTATATACATTTTGAAGTAAAACCAGACCTTAAATCGCCAACAAATTGAATTTACCATAACATACAAAGGTCACGAAATAATTATCATTATCTATATATGTATATATATAGATAATTATTTCTTGACCTTTGTATATTATAATTGATTAAATTAGTCGGCGTTTTAATGTCTGTTTTACTTTGATATGTATATATTAAAAGCAATCTTACATGTTTCAACGGCAAGCCTATTCTGAACAATCTACTAATCTACTATAATATGTCGGATTTTATTTGAAAATAATATACATTTATTAAAGAAAATATCTATTTTGAAAATTTCGGGGGCTCCAAATCCGACTTACAACTATGGTCTCTCCAGCAATTTTACTCAGAATTATCTATTGATTACTTTTTTGCTACATGCTTCATAGAGAAAAACGTTCCATATAATTTGACCCACCCTAATATATATATATATATATATATATATATATATATATATATATATATATATATATATATATATAGGGTGGGGCATAGGAATCAAGTGTTTTGAAATGATAATAAAATTATTAGTTTTTACTCTAAAAAAAATTTATTGGTAGTACAACATAGCTAATAATAAAGCATTTTGAAATATTCAAGTACGGAAAATTACATCTGGCATATGATGTCCGTTTTCATTGATACACTGTTGCAGCCGTTGACGAAAATTGGCCTCCACTCTTTCCAGCATGTCTCTGTCGATTAGGGAGATTTCATAACGAATCGATTCCTTTAATGCGTCTAACGTACGGGGTTTGGCCTCGTAAACACGTGACTTGAGGTACCCCCATAGATAAAAATCACAAATCGATAAGTCGGGAGACCGAGGAGGCCACACAACGTCACCAAATCTCGAAATTAGACGATTTGGAAACAGGTGGCGAAGAACAGCCATAGATGTTCTGGCGGTCTGTGCCGTGGCCCCATCTTGCTGTAACCACAAATCTTGAATATCCACACCTCTTCTTAACAATTCAGGTATGAAAAAGTTATTCACCATATGAATGTAACGCGCAGATGTTACTGTAGCGGTTACCCCATTTTCTTCAAAAAAATATGGGCCAATGATGCCAAATTTTCCCACCGCACACCAAACTGTTACCTTAGGACTATGCAATGGCATCTCATGTAACTGTCGTGGATTCTCGTCAGCCCAGTACCGGCAATTTTGTTTATTGACGGCCCCCGTAAGATGGAAATGAGCTTCATCACTCATGAGTAACAACATGTTTTCATTCTCTTGAACAAGTTCAAGCATTTGTTGTGCGAAACTCAAGCGTTGGGCGTAATCTCTTACATTTAATTGTTGGGCAACCAGTATTTTGTATGGGTGAAAATGTAAGTCACCATGCAAAATCCGCCGTACAGTGCGATTGCTGATTTGAAGTGCAGCTGAATGTCGACGTGCAGAGCGGCGTGGACTTCGCAGTAATGCTTGTCTCACCCTTTCAATATTCTCAGGAGTACGCAAAGTACGTTGACGACCCGGCGGCTTTCTTTTCATTATTGAACCTACTGTTCGAAGGTTATTGACCCAGCGTAAGATGGTGTCTCGGGCAGGAACAGAGTCATTACGATGGATATTAAATCTTCTGCGAAATTCACGCTGTACTGCAGTCACCGACTCGCCACTTCGAACAAAACAATCATACGCGAACACGCGTTGCTCTAGCGTCCACCTCTCCATGATGGCAAGTGGCAACTGAGAAAGTGAAATGCTTTGAGTCGAGGAATGGATTGTAATAAACCGCGCGCCCCTCCCTTTTCTAATGGCCGAGTACTACCCAAACCAAAAACACTTGGTTCCTATGCCCCACCCTGTATATATATATATATATATAGTATATTCGTGACCTTGGTATGATAAGGTAAACTTAATTAGTCGGCGATTAAAGGTCTGGTTATTACTTCAAAGTGTATATATTTAAAATAATCCTACATGTTTCGGCAATGATGCCTTTGTCAAGGATATAAAAAATATAAAATTTTATATTTTTTATGTCCTTGACAAAGGCATCATTGCCGAAACATGTAGGATTATTTTAAATATATACACTTTGAAGTAATAACCAGACCTTTAATCGCCGACTAATTAAGTTTACCTTATATATATATATATATATATATATATATATATATATATATATTTATAAATATATTGTAATATTACGATGCCTCTCCTTTGTGCTGACAAATGTAATACTTCTTGTATATGGTAAAATAAAATGAATGGATATATATAAATGCCCCAAAAGTTGGGCTCAAAATGTTATATGTCAATGACGTTAATATATAAAAAATGTTTATTATAGATTAATATAAAGTAATATTGCTATTGACATGTGAATTATATTTCCCCAAAAGTTGGGATGACAAAAGTTATATTTCTGTGAACGTAGATTGTATATACAAATTTATTTAAATTGGGCTTATTCAATACTTATCTGTTTTTTATCGGCTAGCTTATTTCTCTCTCAGGGTTAAGGTAGGTTCACTTCTCTCCACTTTGAATTTATTTACGTAGCTTATTTAATTGGAAATGGAACAATATCTTAAGTACTTTACAACAAAAAAACCAAAGTAAAATATTGACAATTAACTTTATTAATAAGAAAACATCTTGAAAAATTTCAGAATTTAAATAAACAGTTTCGTGACACACATATATCATAAGGGAGACACACTTAGCAGTTGGTATTCTTACAGTACAAATGCAATATGGTGTAAGACAAGTGCAAATAATTGTTGCTTTATTAAAATATTTTATAAAAGTGAAATCGAATCAAGTTTAATATTAGAAATAGTGAATACTAAGTTTTAAATAATGTTGAATAAAAATTACAGTGGTTGAATATCGGTGAAAGCAATGCAAATAATTATTTATAGAATAAACAAAAAAAGTTCTAGAAGTGTTCATAAGCAAGTAAAAATGGCGCGTATAATAGTCGTAAAAATAGCAAAAAAAAACCTGAATCTTCGGATATAACCTCTGTTGATTCCTGCGCCTGTGTTCTGGAGAAGTCTTCACAGCGGGAACCTGGAGAATATTTCGGCTACTATCCCTCGGGATGATGTGAACTTTTCCAAATCTCCAAGTCCGACGGCGGCTTCAGCGGATGGCCGATCTCGAGCGTTCAAGATGGTGTTCGATGTACGGTGAAATTTTGGGCGGGTAGTTTTCGTATCGAAAACTTTAAAAATTCTTAACTCTTGAACTGTTTGGTCGGAAGATGTTAAATTTGGTCTACAGGTAGTTCGTAGGTAGGTGAAACGTTTGGTAGACTTAAAAATCTCGAGCACTTAATATTTTCGCCAAATTATTTTAATTAAGCCGGAGCACAAAAAAACGTGACCTCTCGTTGCAACTACTAATTACCGACGCCAATCTTTTCATTTGTTTTTAATTGCATAACTTGCCGCAAATCGCTCCATTCTTTACTTGCATTATCTTTTTGAATATTATTAAATTAATCATTTTTACAGTGTAAAACAGTTAAAAAAATTACATTTTGATTTATAAAATAACTTTAGTTAGGTAACATATGTTGATGTGTTTACAATCACTCTGTCAACATCTGTTTCTTTGCGGGTTATTGCACCGTTGAAATTGTGGGCGGGGCTTAATTGTTCAAATACATTTAAATATAAATACGTTAAATTTGTTTGAATAAAATCGCGTTATATATATTAATTTGAAATAGAAATGAATATAAACATCACAATAAAAAATAGAAAAATAAGTTAATTATTTCAAGACAAATTTGTCGTCATAATAAAGTATTTATACTTTGAATCAATCTTTCCCCTTCTTGGTATTAAATTACATAGTAAATACAAACATTACAGTTACATGTATCCTTTGTATTTTTTTCAGAGAAAGAGCCCTTCTTGCAATGCCTCAATATATATACTTATATGTATATATAAAGATATTTATTTCTTGACCTTTGTATGTTATAGTAGATTAAATTAGTCGGCGATTTAAGGACTTAAGGATTTAAGGACATGGAGCGACTTAAGATTTTAAGCTGTCGGCATTCGCCTTGAACGAGAAGAAAAACCACGAAAACCTACTCGGACAACCCAGTCAGGGATATAAACACGGAACTGCCGGCATAATAAGCCAGTGTACATATATTTAAATAAGATATGATAGATATTTACATAATAACAACATATATTAATGATTGAAAAAACGGAGACTGTGGCTTTTAAGTGAATAAAAAAAAATTAAAAACCCTTACCACAATAGAATTTAACAATTCTTTGTGTGATGTTATTATATGTATATATAATTAACCCACAGATGTGAGCTAATTTAACAGGGAAAACATAGAAATTAGCATAGGAAATAATATCACACAAAGAATTTTAATATAAGGTATGTAATTTAAAGAAAAATAGGTATACATTAGTATATTAACACAAGTTTCATAAGACACCATTTCACCGCACGAGTTCTCTAAAGAACGAGTGCGACAAAAGGTTTTATGAAACGAGTTTTTTATACTATTTTTTGTATTTTGCATTTTTTACATTAATAAACTGAAATTATTTAATTTGAAAATTCAGAGTTTTATTTTTATATAGAGTATGCAGTAGGTCACATTGATATTTGACATTTTTAAATTTAAATTTTGCTAACGCGAAGTATATTATATTATTTATTAATTTTCGTTAACATTGATTGATATGTTATTTAAAAATATAAACATGAGTGATGTAGAAAGTAATAGATCTTGTTGTCAATTGTATACAATATACGTTGTTTGTGTAGAGTACGTAAATATATCATATCTGTCAAATGTACTTAAATTCTTAAAATCAAATGACAGCAAAGATATTTATTTCTGTGTTCGAACAATGCCATCATTGAAAATGAAAAAAAGCGTGTCGAAATAAAGCTCATTAAAAGCTCATAAAATATTGTAAGATCTCAATTATTTATTTAATTATGAAATAGATAATTTATTGCATTTAAATTCATATATTTATCACAGTTATTCATTATTGTGTTCATTTTAATTAAATTCCAAGATTGATTTATAATTTTAAAACTAATTCTGATTATAAAAGGAATGTACCAATATTTTGAACTTAATTGTAGAAAAACTTTTGATTGACACTTGTATAAGTGTTTACAAATATTAAAGAACACATGACTTAGACATTAGGAAATTCAGAGAACTAACTATTTATTTCACATTCAAATGTTCATATGTGTGTCCCTTATAGATTAAAAACTACTGGATCAATTTACGCCCGGTTTTTTCGCGTTGTCCGGAGAAGGTTTAAAGTTATTGAAATCATCAATCTGACCAGTAGAAAGAAAGTTAGCGGCCTAATAATGTAATATTAATAGTATCTGTACTATTATTTAAATGCAGATAGCGCTACGAGACTGTACTTCTCACATTGAAGTTCAAGGGGTAAGAAATGCTGTCGCCCATGCGTAGAAGTAAGCTCAAGTGCTTTTGCTTTGACAACTGGATTTATTTACATTCGTAATTTTATAAAGTGCAGATTAGTCATCGTATATCCAAGAGCACTGAAATGAACATAAAGTTGAATACAACAGTAATTACAATTTATGTAATGCAAAACACAAAAATAATAATGTATATTTAAATATATAATTTGAACTAAATACAATAATTGATATCAAACTTTCAACTGTGTTTATTTAATATATACCGGGTGTCCTTGGAATAAGAAGACAACGTATGAAAAATTAAAAGATTAAATTATGTAGAATATATACCTAAAATATTTTCCCAAAATTCCCTCTCATAAGTGAGAAAAAAATGACATATATTACAAAAAATTTGAAGTCTTGTTCAAGTTCGTTCTGTTCTCGATTGTTGCAATTTTTCGATTAAAGATAATAGATTGGAACTTAAATGCACGTAAAACATATATCCTGCATGTTTTTTCAGTATATCAGCTTTAAAAATGTACGAGTATTAATTTATATAAATAAACCGCTGTGTCAGGTTATTGAACCCTTGCCATAAAGAAACTTATCGCTTGTGTTTATAAACATTGTCGCCTTTGAATACAATGGGGTATTCTGATTTCGACATACGTATTTATATTTCTCTAACAAAAAAAATATTCTCGTAATACACATGAAGTTTTAGTATAATTTTTAAAATGGGTTTGTAAATAAATCTAACACATGTTTTAATTTTGAATTAAATATTTACTGGAATGTATTAAAAGCTGATTTTGTACGAGATATTGACTTTAGCATACAGGATATTATATCTTTTATATCATCGAAAGCTGTTAGTATATAAACGTACGGTGTGTGTAACTTCAATAAAGGTACATATTTACATTCTAAAAATATCTTGAATTCATTGACGGCACATATTGAAATTTTCAGGGGGGTTAGTTTTGGGATTCGCGTCGTATTCGACACAATATTTTGGATTCATATATATATATATATATATATATATATATAAATATCTTTCCATTTTTCATACGTTGTCTTTTTATTTCAATATATACAGTTGCTAAAGTATTTCTGTGCAGTTCGTACTGCTCAAAGTGCGAACCGCAAATTTTACTTTGTCTCTTTCTAACACACATAAATACGCGCTTTAATACTACAGATGTTAGTCATTTTAAAGTATTCTTATACCTCAAATTTGGCCTTGGACTGAAACGAAATACTTAATGGACTTATAAAAATCTAGTAATAGTAAAGCACTGCCTGGGTACAGCTAGTACTATATAAATAACAAAAAAATAGGCGAGCATGACATTGTTGTAGATATGCCAAACTTATATATTTGCAGAACGATAGGAACGATAGAACATACTTAATACAGTAAACATCCACTGTATTAAGTATAGAAAGCTTAATTAATTTCAATAAACGACATTAAAAAATCTGCATATTAGCTATATTTCAGGGATAAATATAGCACAGGCTTTAGTATAAATTTTATACACATACCTTGAGCCTGCATGGAATAAGCCCACGTGTGGTCAAATTGTTCACGTTCGCTCTAAACCATATTTTGTGCTTCAAATACAATGTGGCTGATACTTTTAAATATAATTACTAATATTTAAACAAGTAGACTGGAAATGGAACTAATCATTTCAAAAACTAACAATTAAAGACCGGATTATATGCAAAGAAAAGTTGAAATATACGGATATAAATTTTATCTAAAATAAATAAAAGCAGAAATTTAAACATGAAATTTATTGCACAAAAATTTTTTACAACATGTTTCTAAAACAATTTTTAATTAAATGTTTTTCTAAATTGTGTAAAAGAAAGTTTTGTCTTCTATCGGTATACATATATTTTGAAATTGAAAAGCTTCTTTCAACATCCACAGACGTAATTGGTGCATTTTTAAACTTTGCAATACATTCTAAACTAAAAGTGAAGTCGAAATCTCAAATTTTGTTAATTTTGTTCAATTTCGTTTATTACTTTTTTTAATTTTTCGTATATAGAATTACCTATTGTACCATTAACCTTCTTACCTAGCATATCAAATTTTTCTACTATTTCAATTGATTCTGAAAACGACATCCCTTGCGTTTCTAGTTTACAAATGGAACTTGAAACAAAGCTATAATTTAACTTAATATACAAAAGGTTTTGTGGAAATTCCGTTGATTTTATTATCTTTTTACAATTTTCTAGAGAAATGCAGTAATCAGTGATTTCAAGAATTACATTTTTTATTCCTTCAAAATTATCGATGTAAAAAATTGCAGCTTCGAACCATGTACCCCATCTCGTAATAATCGATTCAGGAGGCAACTGATCACCAGCAAGTCGCTCCTTATAAAATTGAATTCGCAATGGTGCTTTTAAAAATACTTTTTTGACATTGCTAATTAAATCATTAACCAACGGGAATTGATTCCTAATGTCTTCGGCTACACGATTGAATCCATGAGCTAAACTGTTACTATAAAAAAATTTAAATTTTTGCGGCTTTGGTCATGTATGGTGCAGCATCGGACAACATAAATAAAACTTTTTCACAAGATACACTTCCAGGTAAATAAAAGTTTGAAAAACCTTCTTGAACGAATTTGGCAATAGTCACATTATTTGATCTTTGAAGTTGTTTCCAAAAAAATAAATATGATTTGCCTAAAATATTTTCATGAAGAATTCCTATTAACAAATGAGCAATATAGCGGCCACAATTATGTATTTTCATCTACAATTAAATAAATAAAATTATTCTCTAACAATTGTTGAATTTCGGACAATGTTTGCTGGTAACAAGACGTGATATATTTTTTTCGTAAGGTACTTTCGTCAGGTATATTAAGTTTGCAATATTTTCGTGGAAACGATTTCAAGTTATTATTTGATTTTATTAATGGTACGTTAGACGAAATTAATGCTTTACATAGATCCGTATAAAATTCTTCTTGTTCTGATTTTCGTGAATTTCATACTACACATTGACGTATAGATTGCTGCAAACACCCGGATCGCTCTAGTTTTGAACATTTTCCAATATGTGAAGGAGTTTTAGCGTGCTGATCAATCAGGTAATTTCTCTCAGAAGACACCTATAGCAACAATTACCGTTTCATATCAAAATTTAAAGAATTAAAAAAATTGTAAATTTTAGTAAAACTGATTGTGTCATAACTTACTACTTTCCTGCTGGCTCGACAAAATATTTTGTCGCCATCCTGTATTTTTATTTTTAATGGATAGAAATGAAAAAGCTTAAATATGCTATTTTTGTAAACATGCCTAAATATGCAATCACTAATTAATGCTAATTAACTCTAATCAGTGTAACATGTCTACATATGGGCTATACTTAAGATATGCAAAGAGTAAAATATATGCACTTTGCATATAATCCGGTCTCTACTAATAATTCTAAAAACTTTACGTTCAGAATGTCAATAATGAATATATTTTCACGTCTAAACTTATCCATTTGTAATTTCCAAAGCATCATTTGAAATAGTTGTTTATTAAATGTTCTTGTCGATATTAGAAGATAAAGTGTAAGAAAGAGTGTAATTATTCAATTCCATAAAATATTCTTCAAAGATTTGTATGCTTTTGTAATAATAAAACACAAACAAAATTATGAAACATATAAATAAATAAATAAAAAACTTTAAATTCCACCTAATACAAATAAAAATAAAGAAATAGAAAAAAAAATTAATAAACAACAAATAAAGAAAATTTAAAAAATCCTGCCTTCGATTTTCACTTTATTTTATAAATTAGTTTACATAGATCTCAAATATTAAGGTTCAAAGAAATTTCGTATACACAAATATTATTTTGTTTACATATCATTTTAAAAGCTAACATAACTACTTATGTAAATTATGGATTGAATATAATACAAAATCTTCGTTTCGTACTGTTTTTAAAAATCATAGTCGTCATTTTAATATATATTTTACAGTAACATACGTTAAATGAATAAAATTTTGAAATCCGTGTTGAGGCAGTAAATAATTATTCTGCAAATAGACGTATTTTAATAAAATTAATGTGTTGCATAAAGAAAAACGTGTATAAGCAGAATGCATCGTAACTAATACAACAAAAACATAATAACGTGTTACATACGAGGGCTGATTGATATATAAGGTCTCCAATTCTATAAAATAAGAATAAGAAAAGCTAAAATAATGAAACCAGTCTTAAAATGGAAATTTATTGTACTACCGATTAACATAATTATTTTTCCATATAATCACTATGAAGGTGCAAATCAGGATTGAACGGAAACGGAGGGCGCGAAACAACTGAGCCCTGTATTCATCGTTTCGTTAGCGCAATGCTAATTATCTTCTTCCACCCTTACATAAAACTGCTCCCTTTAAAAAATGTCTGTATTTTATGGTATGTAAATTATTTTATAAGTTGATCACCAGAAATTAAAAATGAAACCAGTTTCATAAAATTGAAAACTTCTGTTGAAAAATACTTTGTTCTATTAATAACACAAGTTTACAAATTCCGGTCAACTTTTGGATCAGAGCAGATGAGAACAAATCTTGACGTTATTTGAGGTGCTGAATTCAAATCCGGGTTCGTTTTTCAAAGTTGGTTCTACTTTGTGAGTTCGCGCTTGTTGGCAGCACTGCGCTATCATAATGACAGTCAGCTGTTGGCGTCGCTAGAAACATTATTTAATTTGTATTTTTTAAGTTTTTTTTTGAATCCAAAACGTGTGAAAATGCAAAGACAGAATTGTAAAGTTGATTCAAAGTGTTTTTGTTATGTTTGCGGATGTTATATGATCAGAAAAAGTGGCAAAGTTATTACTAATGTGATCAGCAATGCATATTTTTATTATTTTGGTTTCTCTGTATCAAACACTCACAAGCCGTGGGTACCGAAATTGTTTTGTAACGCGTGTAGCACAATATTATACAAGTGGTCACGCGGTAAAAAAGTATGTTTTTCATTTTCATTGCCAATGTTATGGAGAGAGCCGAAAAATCATGTAGATGATTGTTACTTTTGCTTGATGAATGTCGTCGGTGTAAATGCAAAAAAACTATCAAAATATAAATATCCTGAAGTATCATCAGTGTCTAAGCCAGTTCCCCGTGCGAGCAATGATCCTTTGCCAATTTGTCCAGGTACGAGTGCAAATTACATGGAAACTTGTAGTTCATCACCGACGAACAGTGGAAGCGATTTTAACATGGAGGAAAAACATTTAGTTTCGCAAAGTGAACTCAATGATTTGGTTCGTGATTTGAATTTATAGAAACAAAAATCAGAATTGCTCGCATCACGGATGCAGGAGTGGAAATATCTTGACACTCAAACAAAAGTCACTGTATATAGAACCAGAAATGAGGCGCTTTTACCGTTTTTCAAAAAAGAGGAGAATATATGCTTCTGCTATGACATCAACGGTTTGTTTGATGCGATGAATACACCATACGATGTAAATGAATGGCGTTTGTTCATAGATGGTTTAAAATACAGCCTGAAAGCTGCTCTGATACACAATGGAAATATAAAACCATCAATTCCGATTGCTCATGCAGTACAAACGAAGGAATGCTACTATACAATATGTAAAATTTTTACCAAGATAAAATATAAAGAGCATCAATGGAAAATTTGTGGCGATTTGAAGGTTTGAAAATAAATTTCAATTCAATTTTAAAGAATAAATGATTTATATACTATTCCTACAGGTTATTGGTCTCTTGATGGGGATGCAATCTGGTTTTACCAAATTTTGCTGTTTTTTTTGTGTCTGTGGGATAGCCGTGCAACTGACCAACATTATGTAAAAAAATGTTCTGTGAACCCACAGAACATTTTCTTGCCACCTCTCCACATAAAGCTTGGCCTTATCAAAAACTTTGTCAAAGCGCTCGACCGTGAAGGACCGGCTTTTGAGTACTTGACCAAGTTATTTCCCAAGTTGTCGTACGCCAAAATCAAAGAGGGAATATTTGTCGGACCTGATATTCGAAAATTATTGGCCGACAGAAACTTTACAAAATGTTTAACGCCCAATGAAGCAGCAGCATGGGTATCATTTCAAGATGTTGTTCACAACTTTCTCGGTAACCGCAAATCCCCGGATTTCAAGCAGATAATCGACAGTTTGTTGCAAAATTATTGCAAGATTGGAGCTCGAATGTCTCTCAAAATACATTTTCTGCATTCCCATCTCGAATTTTTTCCTGAAAACTTGGGTGATACAAGTGACGAGCAAGGAGAGCGACTACACTAAGATTTGGCAAAAATCGAAAAACGATACCAAGGATTTTGGGACGAGGGCATGATGTGCGACTACTGTTACAAACAGTACAAGCGACTCAGTTCGACTGCTCTTCATTTCTAATTTAACACTTTTTAATGAATAAAATGGAGATTAATTGTCAAAAATTGTAAAAATTGTGTTTATTTAATATCTCGAAAACTAGAACCAAAATCAAAAAACGGAGTGCAGAATCGGATTCAGCGCCCCAAATAACCATAGAAACAGCTTTTGGTTGCTTAGATCCAAACCGTGTATACTTGTGTAATTATACAGTAAATGATTAAAAAATATTTATAACTACGTATTTATTTGTTGATTGTTTCCTTTTAATTGTTTTTCTTTTTTCTTTCTTAATAATTTATTCAGTGTTGCATATATCGTATACATATTGCTGTGAGGTTTATTTGGTATAAGTGAAGTATGTGATTATCATTTGTACAGTTACTCAAGCAAATATTCACATACCAACAATTTTGTTTTTAGGATCAAACATAAGTAAGACATGTCTTAGCAATATAGTACCTGCACATGATATTTATTAGAGAAAATGTTAAATATTTCAAAAATTATTACGGTATGGTATATGAGAAGCATGTGGATTTTATAGGAGACTCTAAAAGTGAAATAAAATTTAGGTGTTTCGTTTTAAAAACTTAAATTAGGTTCAATACTGCTACTCTGAGACAACCTGTATAAACAAAAGTATTTTCAGGCTATGTCGCTTTAAGAATTAAACAACATTTATTTGAAAAGTTTTTTGTACCTTCAAATGGTATCGATATATGGACCGAAACCGCACTATTTAGACACCCGGTATATAATTGAAAATAAAAAGGTAATCGTGCCAAAGAAAATATTATGAAATGCTATACTAATAATCAAAAATGCTTTAAATTATAAACGTAGGTATACAATAAATTATTGCTAAATTTTCTTAATAGAAATCTATATTAAAATCGTTCCTAACATTAGAATAACAATTATATACGAATGAGGAATCAATGCTCTTGGTACCATTTCAGCCTATTTGTACACGTTACTTTTTACATTTTTTGGAAAACGTTCGTTTTTCTCCTCCACCTTCTGTATTTAATTCCAATTTTTCTTTGTTTTCGTACATGACTTCCATTTAAACTATTGTATAAATTATCCTACTGTATGGAAATTCACATTTTATTTCTTTATTTTAATTTCCTTTTGAAACTTTTTTCCTTCTTTTGTTCAATTTGAGGCCAAATTTTTTTTTATCTAGAGATTTCCACGAAAATTATGCCTCAGCTTAATTTTGCTTGCATCGACATGTCTTTTGTTAGATATTCTCAAGTAATTTTGTTTTCTTCGTCATTCCCATTCGATATGTGCATTCTACGTGTTTTAGGCAGGCACATCTCTAATATTTCATTGCTTGTCGTAAGCACGCACATTTTGATGTAGTTATGCGGTTTTGACATTTGCTTTGTTTATATTTATGAATTTCTTCTTTTTGATCGTAAATATTGCTATTTGAATATTCCCAAATATATTTCGCATTTGCTATAGATGTTTCTCGTCTTTCAGATTGCACTATGATTGTTGTTTATACCAGATATTTATATATGGATTTATTCTTATTTCCGAATGAGTTAGGCATTACTAATATTTTTATTGTAAACCATAAACATATTCCATAAAATATCAAAAAGTCTGAGATAAATATCAGAACTAATGTACAATGGATAATTATCAAATATCCTTTTATTCAATTTTGGTACGTTAGCATGTGTTTCATATCTAATTAGATTATAAATATTATCGCATTTCATCATAACTTATAATCAATTTACATGATGCATTTAGCTCAAAATTAGGTGCAGGTGCATTCCAAAACAACCTGTATTGACTAAGTTTAATGGTCCTTTAGTTTTTGGTTTTGGTTTTAGTTTTGTAATTTCATTTAATTTATTGAATTAATATCAAGGTGAAATTTCACGGTAATATGTAGATATTTTTAGAGAGTTGATTTATTTTGTTATGGGTGTAAAGATAAGAATAATTATTTTGAATTTATGAATATTTTTTTGCATTTCTATTTTGTTTGTCCCGTTTCTGCCAGTTATGCTATCATATATTATCATGTCTTTTTGAGAAATAAAGTTCGTTATTATTATTACGTTAGGCCATCCTTCAGGTTCGAAAATAAAAAAAATCACAGCGGACTAGATAAGAAGAAATATAGTTCTACCAATTTACGGGTTGCAATTGCAAATGAATAAGTTGGTATATTATTACGCTATTACAACTCTTTTTTCACCAAATGTCACTTTTTCTTTAATTAAGCGTTGAAATGTCCCACAAAATTACCATAATACAGTCATGCGATTGTTGTTCCCTTTTCTAGATAATCGATATAAATAATGCCTTGCGAATCCGAAAACTCCAGCGATGACCTTTCCGGCAGATGAACCACGTTCGCCTTCTCTGGTGCTCGTTCGCCGACAAAAGAAACATTGTTTCGATTGTTCTTTCGTTTCTAGCGTGATGCAATAGATCCATTGAAATAAACATCTGCTTGAAAATAGTACTGAAAGTAGGGATTGCTTTGAAAAACGGATTTCGCTCGATATATTATTCATTCTCTCAAGTTGCTTTTGCATGGGAGTATAACACCCATGTGCTCATGGAATATTTGCTGTTATTAATATTATTATTTAACAACGAAATATATTAAATATAGTGTTATATTATTGTGCATATGATTCGTTAATAAATGAAAACCTAATCATTCAATTATATTTTATAAGTAAATTTTATTACCCCTTCTATTGGCGCATAAAAGTAATAAATAAGTTTAAGTAGTTCAAGTTATTCGTGTTCTACGATATTTTGGTCCTCGGATTTACGTTAGTTACTAACCTATGATTCCCTATGATGAATCTCAAAGAAGGTATAAAACCCCTTACCACAATTAATAATCGTATCCTAAGTACGTATTTCGACAACTAAGTGGTCATCATCAGTAGGTTAAACCACTAATCAAAGTGTCGGACATGGGGCACAGCTAACACAGAATCGTGCGCAACTTTACACGGCGTTCACACGACTTTAAAATAAATACATAAACTAAAATTACGTCAACTTATCCTTCTTAAGAAAATGGCAACACCATATGTTTATTCTCATGCCCTCAACCTTTTCTACCTCTTTTCTGAGAATTAAAAGGACAACTGTTTGGAATAGGACCGCCGCCCGAGGTAAACGTATTAAATTTGTTTTTAATATGGAATGGTGAAAATGGTGGAATGGTGGTAAAGGAAAACAATGATAGGAGACATTTTTAGATACATTAGTAATTAGAAATAAGTATAAAATAGAAATCGATATTTTCCGGAAAGAAACCAATGTCAATAGATTCATCACCGCGGATTCAAATCATAGTTTTTAATATAAGACAGTTTCTTTTAATTTCTTAGTTAATCAGTTACTAAACTTTCCGCTAACAAAAGAGAGATACGAAATAGAACTAGACTCCATTAAAAAGATCGCGAGGTATATTGGCTGTTACATAGAAATTTAAATTAATAAATTAATTAGAAAAGCGAATTTAAAAAAGACAATCCGCGAATCCAAAAGTTTGATATCTCAACGTAACCAGGAGAAAATGTGTTTTCCGTACCATCCAATCACGAAAAACATTAATAGAGTTTAGAGAACAAAGTTTCCAAGTTGCTTTTCAGTCCGAAAACACCATCAAAAGTCTTCTAGGTAATACCAAAGATAAAGCTAGTTTGAATTTAAAATCAGGTATATACGAAATTAATTGCGACGATTGTAATTTTAAATATACATATACAGTCAAAGCTCGATAACTCGGACCCCGACATCTCGGACTTCGGATAACTCGGACCAAATTACAAACGTGTCACATTCCACATTCTGGTAGGTTAAAATGTTACAGGTGCCGCAAACAGGTGGCGGAGTTATCGCAACACAACGCTAGTGTGTACCTCTCTCAACCCACCGCCGCGCTAAACACAGCATCCACACATACGAGTAGCCAGTCAGTTGAGACGAACCCGTGTGTAACAATGGCGTCGAACAAGAGAAAGTGTGCTTCTTTAAGTGTTGCAGAGAAATTAAAACTTATTGAAAAGCTAGAATCAGGTACTTCTGTGGCAAATGTGTGTAGAGAATACGGCATCGCAAAACAAACAGTGTCAGGAATAAGAAAGAACAAAGACAAGCTGAAGACGTTTGCTCTGCAATATGATGTTGAAACAACAGTTTCCAGTAGAAAACGACTGACATTGCCTAGTAACACGAACCTGGAAAATGCTGTACATAAATGGTACATACAGCAATGGTCTAGCGGTGTTGCAGTTCGTGGTATAGAGCTTCAGGCGGCAGCTAAAAGACTTGCTAAGCATATGAACATTGAATTTTGTGCTAGCGATGGTTGGCTCTATCGATTTCGAAACCGGCACGTTATTGTAAGCAAGAAACTGTTTGGTGAAGCTCTAAGTGCCGATCAAGATAGTGTTGAACCATTTAGAACACGACTTGACACTCTAATTAAGGAAGAAGGTTTAACACGCGCTCAATTATTTAATGCTGACGAGACCGGTCTGTTTTGGCGTTCGCTACTTGAAAATACGCAAGCTTCTAAGCATGAGGGCACTGTGCCTGGTCGAAAGCTTTGCAAAGAGAGACTTTCGGCCTTATTGTGTGCGAATGCAGATGGAAGCCACCGCCTTAAATCAGTGGTGGTCGGCAAATCACGCCAGCCTCGTGTGCTAAAGCACATAATGGATACCCTACCTGTGCACTATACAAATTCGAAAAATGCTTGGTTCACCTAAGAAATCACAATAGACTGGTTTCAGAAACAATTTGTTCCTGAAGTGCGACGATTCCAAATCGAAGTTCTAAAAATTGCCCCTAATGACATCAAGGCTGTTTTGCTTGTAGACAACGCCCCTTCACATCCAACTGTGAAGATGTGTAGCAGTGATGGGAAAATAAAGTGCCTGGCATTGCCTCCCAATACCACCTCGCTTATCCAACCAATGGATCAGGGTACTATTTTGACATGTAAGAGGTTGTACAAGAGGAAGTTTCTCGATGAAGTAATGGTGGTACTAGAGGAACCTGAGGACAAAGAAGAGGACACGCGAGGACTAAAGACATTGCAGAACATCCGAAATTACAACATCAAGTCAGCAATCTTAAACTGGGCTTCTGCTTGGAATTAAGTAAAAATTTCTACGCTTATCAACTGCTGGAACAAACTTTTTTTTTGACAAAGTTGTAGAGTATAATTTCGAGGGTTGTGATACCAATGATTATCATCAGATACTTTTAGCGGCCGGTGAAACAGAACCCACTGTAGAGGACATTCATGAGTGGTTAGATAGAGAAGATGGAGACCCAGGCTATCAGATCCAGACTGATGAAGATATCGCTTGCGATGTTTTGGCTTCTATCACCACGGGCGAGAATAGTACGGACGAGGAGGAAGAACAACCCTTGTCTAAATCGAAACTGTCAAGTGCTCGTGAAGCTCTGGACGTACTCATTGGAATTATAGACTACTTCAGATCCTGAACTGCAGCCATTCTATAGACACTTTAGGACTGCACGTTTAATAATTGTTCGCAAGCATCATCAAAAGTTTTCACAAAAGAAGATTGAGCACTTTTTCAAACGTGTATCTGTTGGGGAAAACAACACAGTGGCAGACCAATCACCATTGCCATTATGCTCCTATAATGCACCAACCGAATTAGACTCTGATTAATGTATACTTTGTGCAGTTTCTATCAGTTTTATAGTTATAGTACCTGTTTCAGTTTTACCTGATATGTATTGATAACCTTGTTGTATTAAAGTTCAGTATAATATTGCTACGGTATAGATAAAATTTGGTGTTAGTTTTAATTCCTAACGTACCTACAACTTTATTTCCTTTCGATAAGTCGGACTTTTCGTAACTCGGACAGATCTTCGCCCCATTTAGTACGAGTTATCGAGCTTTGACTGTAGGTCAAACGAAACGCTCAATAATAATCAGTTTTAAAGAAAAAGAATACATATCACATATTAAATTTAATAGACTAGAAAAATAGAACAACGCGAACCATGCATTGTACACGGATCATAGCGTCTCGGTAAAAGGGTTAAAACTTGTCAAAAACATCAATAAACCCAGAGATCTCAACACATACGAAAGCATTCATATCGTTAAAAAATGCAAATTTAATACGGACAACGGCCCTACCCCATATAGTTGTCTTTTTAATTCTTAGAAAAGAGATTGAAAAGGTTGAGGGCGTGAGAATAAACACATGGTGTTGCCAGGGTAAGTTGACGTAATTTTAGTTAGTGTATTTATTTTAAAGTCAGTGTATATGTGGACGCCGTGTAAAGTTGTGCGCGATTCTATGTATTAGCTTTACTGTGTCCCATGTACGATACTTTGATTAGTGGGTTTACCTACGGATGATGACAATTTAGTTGTCGAAATACGTATTTAGGATACGATTATTAATTGTGGTATGGGGTTTTAAACCTTTCTTGAGTTTTTACTTAACCACAGTCTCCAAAGAACGAATTTATGATAATAATATATTAAGTAAAAAAAAATAATTTGACTCATAGATTTCCTATAAAATAATCGGAAGTATTAAAACAATGTATTACGTTCAAAAGATTATAAATGTAGTGAACATTTCATTAATAATTTAGAATTTTCCTCCATAAAAGTAAGAAATTTAAAGAAATGTACTGTATCAAGTGTGTTTGTATTTTCTATAAATTTGCAGTTAATTTTAAAGGAAAGGAGACAGCTAATACGCAAACAAATTAGTGACAAGGGTCAGTGGCGGCTGACGCATAAGCGCTGCAGTGCTGCAGAGCTCCCAAAAAATTGGGCGGGCGAACCTGTATTAGTTATAACTAGTTTTCTTTTACATAATTTTTCCGACATTTCTGATTTCTGTTATAAAAGCGTAACATATTGTTGTGAAAATTCTCCCCCTGTATATCAAAAAATTTGCATATTTTTCTACATCATCCTGTAGAGGACATCAAACCCTACAATTTGACACCTCAATCATCAAAATCCGATCAGTAGAAGCCGAGATATTCGCTTCCGAAATTCCAACACTAACGACGGTTATATATAGTATATTATCAAATAATATACAATAGGCGACCAGTGGAATAACCAACCTAATTCGCGCGATCGCTCACTTGTTCCTTATCTGGTCCACACGTACGTGCGCTCAGAGCTCTTTCAAACACCCGCGCGCAAACCGCTAACCCCAACGCCGGTCTTAAACCAATGCGTGATTTTACCAGGCATGTTCGCTGCATTTAGACCAGCGCGGAGGGCGATATGATTCGGTATCTAAACTAATATTATAAAGAGGAAACATTTGTGTTTTTGTATGTATGTTTGTAATGTTTTCACACAAAAACTACTGGACCGATTTCAAAAATTCTTTCACCATTCGAAAGCTGCATTTTCACTGAGTGACATAGGCTATATTACATTTTCAAAAAAAAGGGATCCCAATAAAAATGGATTAATGTAACCCAAGGTGCGAAAAAATTAGTCACAAAAAATCTGCCATCGCGTACGCTGCGGAAACTATTGTTGATAGAACAAAAAAATGTTTTACAGTATTATAGAACGTATTAATATCTACAAAAAAGTCCGCGAAACCATATGTCCAACTACTGTAGTTATGCCACTATAACAACTTTTTTACATTTTAGAAGTTAATAAAAGTGCCGACAATAATCAAACCATATTATCCATACCTCTGTATTATTTCTTATCCTATTAAATGATATTTTATTGAAGACCATTTCAATACCAGTAAAATACTTTTTAAATTATTAAAATCGGACATTCCATTCAAAAGATATAACGAATTTAAAAATGTCAATCTAAAGAAAATAATGTTATAATATAATGTAGTAGTATAGCGATGGCCATATTCATTTTGTTTGTAATAAATTGACAATCGAAAAATTATAACTGGAATAAGAATAGTATTGGCAGAAGGAATTTAATAACAAGTTCAATGAGAATGAAAAGTAATAGGAAACAGGCACAGAGAAGCTGTTATAGAAAGAAGTTAAACATAAAGTGATATAAAATCCAAAAATTAAGGATCACAAGAAAAGAAGATTAAATATTTAAGAGAATACACTCACTATTGTATTTATTCAAGGTAGGATCGAAGAAAAGACAACATATACGATACAAATTTTATTAAAAGAATTTAAATAACACTGAGATATTTGAAAGATGACGTTTTTGAAGTAATTTCGACAATGTGTCAAAAGCCAAGTGACAGGAACATTATTAAAATAGCGGGTTACATTGTTTATAAGTTATGTTAAATTAGTAAATGGACTAAACAGATTTAATAAGGCATGAGCCACCACCAGAAAAACGCAAACGTCCAAATAACAGCAGATTTAATCATCGAATTTCGGCTAAATTGTGCAAAAGATCGATTTCATTTTAAAGAGCATCTAGTAGTGGCATCACTTTTTTTTCGGAATGCTTTGGAGAGTATTGCAGTAAATTTCCTGAGGACAAACTCACTTCCGCATGCTCCTATTATCCCACCCTTGATAAAGAAAGATTACGAACTGAATTGTCTGTTATTTAGTCAAGAACTGATTGTAGATCTTTAGAAGGCGCACTACCTCTTCTAAAATTTTTAATAAAAAACAATCTGGGAGATACGTTGAAGGAGACTAGAAAATTATTAGAAATTGTAATAACAACTCCCATGACAACATCAGAGGCCGAACGATGCTTTTCAACACTAAATCGAATTAAGACGTTTCTCAGAAATTCAGTGACCGAAGATCGTTTAACATCTCTCCATGCTATCTATCGAAAAAAAGTTTATCTCCGAAATAGACAATTTTAATGATAAAGTGATAACAAAATTTGCAAATCGAAAAGAACGTAGAATAGATTTAATTTATAAGAAATAATTTGTTAGTAAAGTAGTGCTTAGTGACTCTTATTTTTTTGTGTGACAATTGACAATCGTTCCAGAAATACATTACTTCAGTGCGGAAGGCGAAGAAAGCACGATAAGATCGATGGGAGACAACCTCTTACTGCCCGTGCAAGGTAAATTTTTTTGTAAAACTTGCAGAACACCTTAAAATTTTTAGCACGAGCCGCCACTGACAAGGGTTGTTCTTTAAGGTTGCACCTAGATACGAATACTAAAGTAATACCTAAATATAAATACATGAACACAGAAACTTCGCCTAAACGTTTATGTATTCCGCAACAGAGACAAAACTTATAAAAATATATCGTTTGAATCAAAAGTTACAACGCTGAAACATTCGAATTAAAAATATGAGACGGTTAATATGTTATTTATAAAAATAACAAGCGCTCTTAATATTTGGAAAATATTTTAGCAAATAACTTTGAAATATTTTCAATAGAACTCTTTAAAAATAAGTGGAAAAAATCGAAATAAATGATGTAGTCCAAAAATGAAGCAATTCGTATTAACTTTATACTTTTATTGACCTAAGGCATATCAACCTTTTGCAAAATATGTTACAAACACAAAGGTTTATTAGAGCCACCACATCTAATTACAGATATGTTAAAGAATATACATGAAACTCAAGTAATTCAAGCGATTGGTGGGACCTATGCAGATATTACAATATACACTAACGCAAATAAGGCAACTTCACGGGTTTTACGTGACAAAGTGTGTATTAGGCAAAAGTTTAGTCAAATAATTTTATTTTACCATATTTAGTATTTAAATGTATATTTAATAATTTTATTAAGTTTTTACAAGAAGCTTAAAAATATTTTGTATTTAAAAATAAACAATCTATACCACAGGCCAATAAAATTCTACTATTAATAGTTCATGCTTCTGAGATGAAAATAGTTATTTCTTAAATGAATTAAAAGTATTTAAATTAATGTGGTGAAACAAGAACGTGACTAAGAAAATGCTGAATTGCAACGGTTTCTTTGTAATGAGTACGCATACTCGGAAAAGAATATTGCAGGGTAGAACGGGGTTAACTGAACAGGTAGGTTAACTGAACAAGGTATGATTTCTGCCAGCTAGTAAAAGATAACTGAACACAATCACTGTACAGGTTTCTACATTTGGTACAATAACTTTGATGTAAAATAGTTAACTATTCATCGTGCGTTTCTGAGATATTCAATAAAGCGAAATTTGTGGGAAATGTCTACATTTTTTTATGTAATTGTGTTTGGTAAATAATAATTAAATACATTTATTATTAAATTATTTTTGCTATCAATTGAAGTGTTAAGTATCGATTTACATTTTAAAGAATCATAACTAATGTAATGGTGTCTAGTTTTAAAATCTCAGTCAATTTTATGAAAACATGTGAGTTGAGGTTAAGTGAACCACGTTTATGTATGGTTAACTGAGCCATGTTCAGTTAACCTACGATCTATAAATAGGGTCTGTAGTAGCAATTACTATTTCAGAACCGTCCCTAAGAGTGAAAAAATGCCCCGAATTAGAATTCGTACTACACATAACAGATCATATTCTGAAGCAGAACTTAAAGAAGCCGTGGGCAGGGTAGTACAGCAAGGAAACTCCACACGGCAGGTAGCTAAGGATACGAAGATACCTAGAATTACTTTAAAAAGGTATGTGGATAAGTATAGAGCTGGCCTGAATGTGAATTTCCGCCCCAATAATGAACACCTCATGGTATTTACTAAATAGGAAGAATTTATGCCAAAAAACTATATCGAAAAGGCCTGCAATATACATTATGGGTTAACCGTCAAACAGGCACGTCGTTTATCATACGAATTTGCGGAATCTAATAGTAAGCCCATGAAAAAGAATTGGATTGGCGAACAAATGGCAGGCAGGGAGTGGTTACACAATTTTATGGCCAGACATAAACTATCTTTGCATACTCCAGAAGCAACAAGCCTCAGCAGAGCCTCCAGCTTCAACAGAACCAATGTAAAAGTATTTTTTGACCATCTGCGATCATTAAAATCCAAATTCAATCTAGAAAAGCACGATATTTACAACCTGGATGAAACTGCTATTATAACAGTCCATAAACCTCCAAAAGTTTTGTCCAGAACTGGAAGACGGAATGTCTGTCAAATGACATCAGCAGAGCGTGGTATTCTTGTAACTCTTACAGGAATAATAAGAGCAACTGGAACATTTCTCCCTCCATTTTTTATTTTCCCTAGAGTACATTTTAAAATCCATATGTTAAAAAATGCACCACCTGGAAGTGAAGGAGCCGCGACTACAAGTGGCTGGATGAACAGCAGTCTTTTTCTTCCGGTTCTGCAGCATTTTGTAAAACACGAAAGACCTTCCATTGATAAACCTAAACTTATAATACTGGACAATCATGAGAGCCATCTGAGCATTGCTGCCTTGAATTATGCAAAATAACATGGTATAATTCTTTTAAGCCTCCCACCTCACTGTAGCCACAAGCTTCAGCCTTTAGATGTGGGCGTATTTGGACCGTTCAAAAATTTTTATAATGAAGCATGGATGGTGAATAACCCAGGACAAACAATTAGCATTTATGATATCGCGGGAATAGCTGCTGAACCTTTCGAGCTGGCTTTCAATCCTCAAAATATCTGCAACAGTTTCAAAGCTACTGTATCGAACCATTTAAGGACGATCTATTCAGAGATCAAGATTATCTGTCATCATACGTATCTGATCGGCCGCAGCCTCAGTTACGGCAAGCTGTTCCAGTAAGTGAGACAACCACAAGTAAAAGACTTTCTACACCATCTCCTGAGGCATCCACAAGCCATGGACTTACTTCATCTTATACAAATAAAAAGGTTGCATCATCGTCTCCGGAAGATATTCGTAATGAGGCCAACTGTGGAATGGTTACACCGGAACAAATTCGTCCACATCCAAAAGCGATTCCTCGTAAAAATGCTAGACACCATTGCAACAAAAGGATTTCTGCTATTTTGACTAGCACACCAGTAAAAGTTTCCTTAGAACAAGAAGCAGCGGCGCGCGAAGCAAAGAAGCGACCTACAACTGCAATTCGGAAAGTAACTAAATGTATAGCACTAACAAGTTCCAGTTCTTCTAGTTCTGAAAACTATTCTTTACAGGATTCCGATTCCGAACTCGATTTCAGTGAAAACGATAAATATAAGCAGGATCGAGATGCAGAAATTGGTGATTATGCTCTAGTAAAGATATTTGGAAAAACATCATCAGTTTTTCGTCATTATGTTGCCAAGATATGCGGCAACTGTAAAGAAGGTTTCCAAGTAGAGTTTCTGAAACGTTTTAATGCAACAAACAAGTTTATTACGACGGATGAAACTGCATATGTTCCGAAAAAAGATGTTATCGCCAAGTTACCATCTCCAAGCATTAGTTCAAGTGAACGATATGCAAACATGCTATTATTTTGTATTGACTTTCATGATTATTCATTCACTATTTCATAAATAATTACCAGACAAGTTCATTCCAGACAACCTTGAGCGCACTTCGCTCGTTGGTTGTTACGCCGATGGGCTGTTACTCGAATGATCCTCTAGTAATTATTTATGAAATAGTAAATAATTACTAAAATAAAACATTGCTAAAAATTTATATAGTTTTTTTATATATTTTTTTATATTTATATAGGTTTAATGTGTAGTTTAACATCCTGTTCAGTTAACTCCGGTAGATAGTTCAGATAACCTGGAAGGTAGGTTAAGTGAACCAGTTTGCAACAATTTGAAAACAAATATAAGAAGTAACAAATTTTGTTTATAACTAAATAAAATTACACAGGTATGTTCTGAAAGCTTCAGGCTACAAATATAATCAAAAATTTTTATTAAATAAGGCTAAATGCCCAAGTATTTCTGAACAACTAAAAAGTGGACCAGTTAACCCCGTTCTACCCTATATGTAAATTTTATAATACGCGGCATGTCTTTTTAGTGTTGTATATAGCCTCATAGAGGGCGCCAGTAATAAAACGTCACGTGTTAAAATTAATCTCAGTCTTTCATTAACCGAAATCTAAAGTTTCGTCAATATACGGCATGTAATTTAATCATAGTGAATTTTTAAAGTTTATAAGTTGACCAAAAAATGGAATTCAATCGAGAAAATTTTCGCACCACTTTCGGAGAGAATTAACTCAACAACAATCTCTCCCTGAACTGGCTTCTGTTTTTGAAGATGAAGCACCACATCAATCGACAACTTCGCGTTGGTACTGTGAATTCCAACGTGGACGCATCAGTATCAGCAACGATCTCGTTTTGACTGTGCCAAATTAAGACTGGAATAATTTCTTTAGCAGTTGGTTTGAACGAGTGCAGAAGTGTATCAATTCTTGTGGAAAATGTTTTGAAAAGCAATAAAGCACTTTGAGTCGATCCACTGTTTGATTTTATGGCTGTATGCAACACTAAAACAACAACCCTCGTACATGTTAACAATACTTTAATCTAATTAAAGTCGTTTGTAAACGACGAAGGAAGTAACCCTTATGTGCGTCAAACAATAGTCAACCAGTTTTGACGTGAACCGTTTGTCCTGGTACCGTTGCTCTATCTTGTCAATATCGTAATGAAAACGTTCACTGACCTATCGCCAGTTAACAGGGGAGAAATGTCAAGAAAGTGGATCTTTAAGGACCTATGGCATATCCTCGAAGAGCTCTTTGTAGTTTTCGGCCTTGTCATTTCAGGATGTTTGCCACCACTTGACAGAATGCACCACAAATCTGATTTTCTATATTTCGAAGAACATTCTCAAACTTAGGATCTCTGAAGACATAACTAATCTGATGGTTGATATATATTCACAATTGTTTCGTATTTAAGTTTACAATGAATTTTTATCAAGTAAAAGCCATATGAGTTATTGATGCTATACATTCGCTTCCCCAGGCTTAAAAGATGCTCTCGGCAAGACTCTCTTGATGTAGTGTAAATGGATTGCTCTGCTATTCTATAGACAAAGAAAACAGCAGTACTTTGTGTATCCCTACCGCAAATCCATCAACAGAGATACTACCTTCAGGTCAACACAAATCTGCCAGCTATACTTACTGTAGTTAATTCTTTCCAATGGCAGCTTTAGATTGTTGTAAGTCTCCTTCATGTAGACAGCATGTCCGATAAGTATGGATAGACGCCGGTTCCTGTTATTCAGCAAAACCACGTTAGTCTTAATTTTAGAGCGTCTATATACAGTAATCATTCATGAGGCTCATGTGCAATGCTGAACGCTTGTAGCAGCCATCAAAATTGCAACAAACTCAAATCCTCATTTTTTGTTAAAGAAAGATTTAAAAGGCTGATGACAAGAGTGAAATGAAGTCACTCTGAAATTTTCTTCGAAAAGATTCCACTATCGAAGTCTTGAGGACAATATTTCTGCTTTATTTTGAACACATCCAAATTTCAATCAAGATCGTTTAATTCATCCAAATTAAATTTATGGGGCGCAGATTTTTCAGCAAAGCACGAAATGTTATCAACCTTAGTGCCACCACCTGCTAACGTTGACAGCTAAGTAGAATTCGCTGACAATGGCAATCCTTCTCGCCTGAACTGATAGAAAAATCTGAAGGAGGCTCTGGAATAGTAAGTCCTTCCTCATGCGAGACGGGACGCAGAGCAGATTTGTTGTTAGAGTTTTCAATTGCCCACTTCTTTTTCTTGGTGATGCCTTCAAAAATTGGTAGTACCATGCATAAATAACAGTCATCAACGTGATTGGTAGGTTTCCTTCAAATCATGGGCATAACAAATGGCATTGCTTTTCTTCTGTTATTAAGCCACTGAAAGAGTTACTGCACAAGTGCGGCAAAATACGTGTGAAGCCCAGTCTTTGCCCTGATCGTTTACCTTACAACCGAATTGCAAATGATATGTTTTCTTAACAATAGCATTGATAGTCTTTTTCTATGCAGCAAGTGTGACTTCTCCTGCAAATATAGCAGAAGTTATTAGCAAGCACGCAGTCACGAGGCATTGCTTCTGTTGAATTTATATTGTAACAATCACTTGTATATGCTAGAGCTTCGCAAAGAATGGACGAAATGAAAAGAAATTACTCGAGCTATGACATCTCACGTTTATACATAACTGTTATTTGATCTTGCGCATGAAAGGATGATGCAATATGACATAAAATTTCGTAACCATGTATTTATCTTATTAGATTGCATTATATTGCGCGATAGAACCTACACGGACAAAACGTCAATATTTCTGCAACATCAACTTTTTTAAAGTGATATTCGTGTTCAACACGTTAAATGCATTCAAGATTGGTTACTTTCACCTAAAAAGTAATCTCATTGTTGCTTACTGTACTGAATATGAATGAACGATTTTTTTTTTTAACTGATGCTTTACTTTATTTTTTTAAGTAAATTTGTGAAAACTGTAAGTATGTTGAACGGAAAAACACAATCGCTAAAGTTATATTAAGTCTGGATCGATTGTCCAAAAAAATATTTAATTCTAAAATTATATCTCTTTTATAACTAACACGTACATATCCCATAAGTAACGATGAGTAAGACGAAGAAAGATTGACCGATCGTATCAGTCGCGCTGTACTTACACTGAGGACTTTATTTATTAACATTGAATGGTCTTTTCATGGCCCTTAACGAATACTTAAATTAATGAAGTGTTTGTTTCGTCCACAGTTATATATAGGCGCCGAAACTTGTTTGCAGGGTGGGGCATAGGAACCAAGTGTTTTTGGTTTGGGTAGTACTCGGCCATTAGAAAAGGGAGGGGCGCGCGGTTTATTACAATCCATTCCTCGACTCAAAGCATTTCACTTTCTCAGTTGCCACTTGCCATCATGGAGAGGTGGACGCTAGAGCAACGCGTGTTCGCGTATGATTGTTTTGTTCGAAGTGGCGAGTCGGTGACTGCAGTACAGCGTGAATTTCGCAGAAGATTTAATATCCATCGTAATGACTCTGTTCCTGCCCGAGATACCATCTTACGCTGGGTCAATAACCTTCGAACAGTAGGTTCAATAATGAAAAGAAAGCCGCCCGGCCGTCAACGTACTGTGCGTACTCCTGAGAATATTGAAAGGGCGAGACAAGCATTACTGCGAAGTCCACGCCGCTCTGCACGTCGACATTCAGCTGCACTTCAAATCAGCAATCCCACTGTACGGCGGATTTTGCATGGTGACTTACATTTTCACCCATACAAAATACTGGTTGCCCAACAATTAAATGTAAGAGATTACGCCCAACGCTTGAGTTTCGCACAACAAATGCTTGAAATTGTTCAGGAGAATGAAAACATGTTGTTACTCATGAGTGATGAAGCTCATTTTCATCTTACGGGGGCCGTCAATAAACAAAATTGCCGGTACTGGGCTGACGAGAATCCACGACAGTTACATGAGATGCCATTGCATAGTCCTAAGGTAACAGTTTGGTGTGCGGTGGGAAAATTTGGCATCATGGGCCCATATTTTTTTGAAGAAAATGGGGTCACCGCTACAGTAACATCTGCGCGTTACATTCATATGGTGAATAACTTTTTCATACCTGAATTGTTAAGAAGAGGTGTGGATATTCAAGATTTGTGGTTACAGCAAGATGGGGCCACGGCACACACCGCCAGAGCATCTATGGCTGTTCTCCGCCGCCTGTTTCCAAATCGTCTAATTTCGAGATTTGGTGAAGTTTTGTGGCCTCCTCGGTCTCCCGACTTATCGATTTGTGATTTTTATCTATGGGGGTACCTCAAGTCACGTGTTTACGAGGCCAAACCCCGTACGTTAAACGCATTAAAGGAATCGATTCGTTATGAAATCTCCCTAATCGACAGAGACATGCTGGAAAGAGTGGAGGCCAATTTTCGTCAACGGCTGCAACAGTGTATCAATGAAAACGGACATCATATGCCAGATGTAATTTTCCGTACTTGAATATTTCAAAATGCTTTATTATTAGCTATGTTGTACTACCAATAATTTTTTTTTAGAGTAAAAACTAATAATTTTATTATTATTTCAAAAACACTTGATTCCTATGCCCCACCCTGTACAATCGGTTGCATACGTTTGTTGATTAAACATTGCGTTGCATTTGTCAAGCGATTTTGTTTTTCCTCGTCTGTTAATTAATGCGGCATCCATCTTGCCGAAAACACTTTCTTACTCAAATATTCATGCAAGATATTGAAGTTCAGCAGTGGCGATCTTTCAACATTTTCTTGGCAGTTAGTGATTTTCCACACAAGAAGTAGTGTTATATCAGCACACGAAATTACATCTTTTCAGTTTATCGTATGAATTTACTACATTCAAGTTTTTGTAATTATCTGATAACTAATATTTTTAATATTACGAGATTTATAAGCTATTTATTACTTTATTGTTTATTATTAGTTCTGAACTCGTATATAGTAATTTATGCAAAATGACTAGGTATAAAATGTCAGTCTGTGTATATATCAAGGGAAAAAAATTAACAGCAGTGTTGGACAGTCGATAAAAGATTGCCTGTCGGTAGTATCGATCAGATGAATGAATCTTAATTGACAGGCACGTTTATAACTAAATTACATGGTCTTTTTGTTGTGTCAGTTTTTTATATATACGAACACTTCTAAAGTAAATATTTATACCTTTTTAATTGATTTTTCAGTAATACAAAAAAAAAATGCAAATAAGTATAACCAAACATTTTATTCAGGACACCAACGTATTTTAATTAAGCGAAATTAAATTCTCTAAGACGTTTGTACAGCGTATTTTAAAAAGTAGGTTATTCACAGAAATGTTCAGATTTTAAAGGGTTGAACTTCGAAATTTCTTAAATGTTTTATTTATACTCGCTTACGTCTAACTTAAAACGTTAATAATCTATTCGAAACGTCAAATCTTTTGATCATTAAACCTCGAAATATAAGTCTTCGAAAAACTATTTAGTATACAAGATTCATTTACTTAATTAAATTTTATTGCCTACACTTAGTTATTCTTACTATTAATCACCTGCAGCTCACTTAGCACCTTAGCACCAATTAAATTGATTAGATAAAGCTAATAAACTTAATTTGTCTCTTTCTTGAGGATATGCAACTCTTCATCGCTCATTCAATAACTAGGTAATGTATAAATATTAGATACATAAATTTTTTATCGCGTTTGCATATGACTTTCATTCTAATAAACTTGCTTTCATTACTTTGGATATGAGTTTTAGGGCCGGTGTTATAAACAGCGAATAAATCTCTGAATAACAACTTGACGAATAAATTTTTGAACGAATAAATTGAAATCTGGTATTATAAAAATTGCATGGAAGTAAAATAAGTATTTGTAGAATAACACTGAATAGCTATGTATTTCGTAGCTTAGCATTTCGATAAACAATAGAGTCACTGAATAAAATGAAAAATTATTATTTATATTTGTAGACTATTTTTTATAGTAGGTTGTGTTTAAATTTCCTCCGTGTTTTGGCACTTGCCTGTGATATTAGATGAATTTTGCTATTGCATATTTATATTTTATTGTATTTATATAATGTCTGAAAATAAAAAAGGGAACGTTCCAAAAATTATACCGAAAAATAAATTTTCACATTCTTGGAGACTTATTGAAATGTCTGTTTTGTTAAACGAAATCTTGCTTTAAATTCATCATTTGAATACATTTTGAATGGATCGGTCCTTTCGCAAAACAACCTTGGCAGACGGATGATTTTCATCGTCTGATAATTCAGATACCCCTGAAACTGATGATACTGAAGAACTGATGAATCTGACATTTATCATAATTTAAGTTATCAAACACATAAAATGTAAACTTGTAAAAATAAAGTTATGTTTATTTGAAGCACATTGGAGCAAACAGCTGATCGCATTTAACGAATAACATTTTTAATACCACGATTTTCTAGGCTGTAAAGTAATTGGTAGATTTACTAGCTTAGTTTCCTTATTCGCTAGTTATAATACCCAATCTATAGAATAAATTAAATTTACTTGTTTACTAAATAAAATCAGCAGATTTTTATCGATTGTAATACTGCCCTTAAAGGGACAGACTTAACTAAAATTGGATTATGTAAACGTCAGTGTTATTTTGGACATGCATATTAATATTAGAAGAATTGATTTTCAACGTGGCTGTTTATATTAAAATTTCAGAACGTCCATCGATCACAATATTTTCTAATGTTCTTTTAAACACCGACAGATCATTATCGAAGAATGTAAACAGTAATACTACGGCGGTCCCTTTATTACCAAATTTCGTGTTGTATAGAAAACATATGTAACACTTACATTGTTTTGCTAATAATAAAATAATCATGAAAATTTTATTTAGTTAAGATAAGATAATAAAAGTACTCTAAACTAAACAGTGTATAAATATCATTAATAATCCTAATTATTGATCCTTTTTTGGATATATTAATTCACCTAAAAATTAGGTTATATTTTCTACGTAGCGAGTGACAAGGAAGTAGCGGAAAAGCGTTATTAATTAAGATTTGGTACAGTAATAACCTAAAGCGATTGAATGACCAATTGCCCCGATAAAACGTTGTGGCGGTCTCATGTGTTGTATGCATGTTATAACAGCCCCACTATTTGTTTGTTCGATTGCATTCGTCGAGCAGATGTTATTTCCATCATTATGAATAGTACCTAGTGTGTATTCCTTCATAAATTTAATTTAACAGTGGCTTGTAAGTCGGAATAGACATTTAAATATTATTTCGTTAGACTTCGTTGAAATAATCGCTTAAAAAATTATATGCGCTAATTTCCAAAGTGTATTCTCTTGTTTGCATGCTGTTATACATGCATATACATATATGTATTTATTGTTCTTGAGATAGTATATTTTCTATTTTCTTCTATAAGGGATTATTTCTGGTTTCGTTTCTTTCAGTGTTATTTGGTTACAACGTTAAGTATTTTAAAAAATCCATTTTGTATTGTTATATTGTATATTTATTCTATATTTTTTTATAAATATTAAGTTTCATTTAATACCTTATTTTTGAGTAGACTTCATTTCTTCTTTTTAGTTAATTTCTTTCTATTCTTAGTCTTTCTCTTTATTTTCATTAACTATGGAAATTCTCGTAGGGCAACCATAGTAGGATGGATTAGAGGCCATTGCATATTCGTAATGATACCGACATATATTGCAGTGCCTGTTCATTAAGTTTAAGGCATCCACAAAAGTGCAATGTGCAGAGATATGTTTCTTCGAAAACTCAAAATATATGATCATGTGCACCTGACACTTTTAACGAAGAACTGTGTGAAGCTTTCATGGCGGCCAATATCCCATTCAAAAAGCTTAACAATCCAGTCCTCAAGAGGTTTCTTACAAAATATACTCCGGATGAATCTACTTTACGTAAGTACCACTTACTAAAATGTTATTTCAGAACTATTGAAAAAATACGAACCAACCTATCTGGTCATTACAACGGATGTAATGGGACGATATGTGTTAAATGTACTTGTTGGTATTCTTCATCCGACAACTTCATACCAACCATACTTAATTGCAACTAAAATATTGCCAGTCGTAAATAGTAAAACAGTTGCAGAAGTAATTGATCAATGTATTCATAATAGTCATCAGATAACAACTATAAAGACCAGATGCTATTATTTTTGACTGATGCGGCAGCTTATATGTTAAAAACAGGCAAGTTATTAAAGCAATCTTATCCCAATATGCTACACGTTACTTGTGCAGCAGTCACTTTCCAAATGTTGATAAGTTAGTTTCATCATTTATAAAGATATTTCTCAAAGCTGAGGGAATAAGTTGATGCCATATTTAGCAGAAATTCAGATTTTGATATGTTATATCAATTCTGCCCAGAGCCGATTTAAAAATCTATACATTCGAATAACTATTGAGTTGAGTGATAAAATTGGATCAGAAGGATTAACTGATTTTAATTTCCGTAATACTGCTTGTCGGGAAAAATAGATTTAATTTTGTATTTTTAGTTTCATTTAAATATAAGCAAACAGATATAGGTATATTTATGTTAATGTATTCAATCCTAGTTTTAAATTGTAAATATTGTAAAGTGTATATAGAAAAGGTTCTTGGAGTTCGGATATATTTAATGTTGTCAATTACCTAGGCCTGGTCAGGTATTTCATTTCTTTATTCATTGTCTTATTTTTTACGGTCATAAAAACTATTTATTTTATTACAGACACCACCTTCTTGTTAACCCATCTGTTTAGAATACGTTTTATTGGCATATTTCCTGTTATAGATAATGTGTTATATTATTATAATAGGTTAAATAGTTCGGTTCGATGCGATTCTGCGAAATATTATATTATCTCTAACGCACTTCCTGTGTATTGTATATTTACTATTTTAAGAGTTATATTTTTCTATAATTCAGGATTTTCGGCGTATATTGTTTATTTTAATACATTGATGACGTTGGAAACTACAACATATACTTTTCTTGGAAGAAAGGTAAAAATAGTTGTATAAAAATTTCTGTATAATCACTTTCGTTGTTTTCTCCCTCTCTTGTAACTGGCGGGGACATGAATAATTACTATCTAATTTGTTTATATACGTACTATTGTCCATTATTTGTTACCATTGTAACTTAGGTTTCTGTTTTAAATATCATAAGGCAGTTGGTTTAGTTCCCATTGACGTGTGTTTTAATAGTATAGCAAGCGCCAATTAAGTTGGCGCCAGGAGGGGGTGCGCAGAAGCCGTTTTTAAAAATGCCCACCCCCACGACTCAAGTAATTGTCAGAATACATTTGTCATTGGCGTTTGACGGAACATAATGTCTTTGCTAGGGGATCATAAAGCACGCTCAGAGGTTAGAATTATTTGACATTTGATGTATAACCAAATACAAATCTCCCCACTACTTCTAACCCTGCGCGAACTTACCCCTCCTCGCGCCAACTTAATTGGCGTTTGCTATACATAATTTAAATTGCTAGTTTTGTAGTTAATTTATGTAGTATGTATGCTGTAAGTTATGTCACATTAGAGGGTTAATATTATATCATTCTATATATACCTTTGAGCTTATTTAAGTTCATTTTCCGATATTTGTTTACAAACGATCAGGTTAAGTATTCTTAGGACTGTCAAGCTTTTACACATGCGCTTTTGGATCCAAATGGACATAGTACTTATGCTAGTTATCGTTCGCCATTATATATTTTAATTAAATACTGTTGCTTAATGTAAAATATTTTGAGAATAGGAACTTAGTATTTTATCGGAATTTTTAAAGATATAATTTCATTGTAATTGATTAGAGCAACTGTTTTGATTTATCGATTTTTAAGCTATTGATGTAGGCATACAGTGACATCTTTCGTAGTCATTGGTGATAGAGTCCGTTTTGTTAATTAGTCGAATTTTGTTATAATTGGTTGAAATGTAATTGGAAAGAGGTTACAACTAAGTGTTATATTTTCTTTGTGATCGATTTCTTTCCTGAAATTAAATGTGGGATAATTGGAATACTCTTTCGAATATGTTTTTTGAAAATGACGTAGATCCAGTTTCATATAAAACTGGACATGGAGTGGGCTTCGATTTCATTTATTGTGCTCTTGTTATAAAGTATAAGCGGTTGTTCCATGGTTATGGTAAAGAATCATCTTAAAAGTTAGAATTTGCTAAAACAGGGATTCTGTTCGCAATAGAGGGTTTGCAATTCCAACTCAGTTATGGAAAGTATCGAGGTTTTGTGATACAGTTATTTTCTCGTGTAAATACACGGATCAATGTAGATGAAAATTTTTACATGCGGACATCGGCCATGTTTGTGACTACAAACACGATTTCATCAAGGGCAAGCCAGTTGGTACGGGTATTTTAACCCCCAAAATAAAGTCAATCACCGTATTCGGGACATAATATAGCCTTCCGCTTTCTTCCTTCTTCCTACAGACGCAATAAGAAGGGTAGTAGCCCTTAACGCTAAAATTAATCGTCAGTGTCACACGGAATAAGAAAAATCTGTATCACTTAATGAGTTTTTTTTTCTGTTATATCAAAATATTTTAGTGTCACTCAATTTAGCTGGTATAAATTTGCCATTTTGTTTTTTCTCGTAGTAGAAAAAGGGTAACCGATTTAATAGTCAATTTTATTAAAATCATTGTAAGATTTATTTCTACATATACTGTGTGGAAGCATAAAATTTATTTAGATTAATTTTAAAAATATAATTTCTGTATTTATCATCAATATAAACAATTTATTTTTTTTATATAAGTAAAATATTTCTGCATATCCAGTGTGGGCAAATCTTAATAGATAAATTTTGGTATAAATATGTCAGTAAAATTTTCGCCATTCGTTAAGTAATTGTGTGTGTTATATAGGGTCTTATTGCATATACAAGGTGTGTAAATATCGATGTAAGGTTTATGAAAGATCTTTTATAAATTATTGATGCAATTCTTAGAACTAAGATTCTTAATTTATTTAATTGTTTTCCATACTGGTCAAATCAGTTCAAACGTTGACCTTCAATTTTTTATATATACCATCTGGTGATCTGATCATTTATTAATTTATCTAAACCACATGCTTTTATGTGCATATAATTTAATTTCACCTTTATTTCAATTTTATTGTCTGCATGTTCAACTATTTCATTAATATATTATACTGGGTGAGTCTTTTACTCATAACCAGAATATATTTTGTTACTTAAATATCTATCACTATTGTAATGTCAGGATCGCTTTGATCATATTTAATTATAGTTTTTTTTATTCATTCAACTTTCACTCTTTAATTTGTTTTAGAATCATTCGAATTAATTTGATTGTGAAATTCTGGATACGATATCCTTCTGTTTGTTTATGTTCTATTATGTTGTTCTGGATTACAATAAATCCTTATTGTTATTGTTTTATTTGGTTGTTTTATTTGGTTTAACAACGATACACGTAATTACCTGGATTTATTCAATTTACCACGGCAGAGTCTGTGTTTTCTGTTGTGGGTAAAGGGATAACATGGTGGCGCCTTTTCAGATATAAGAACCCCCCTCCACTCGGCTCTAAACTGCGCTAGTCTTTAGCTGAAAGATCCCCGGGGCAATCGTGTATTAAGGTAAATTGGGTAAGTTTATAAGTAAAGGTATTACGTAAGTAGGCGCAAGACTAGTGCTCGTGGGGGCATATAGCAATATTTTAGTAAAATATAATTTTTATACCTTTTTATATAGACTGGAAATTAAACTACAATGCTAAATTTAAATTTATTATATCTAAAGCAGTTCCACGAGATTACTTAAAGTTAATCGACAAACACAAAATCTATTTTCAGGTTATCACATACAGTCATTATCTATTCCATCGAAATCAATAATAAAAATGGTATATGACATTCGATTTACGTTCCTTTCTCTATACCATTGAAATGATAAGAATCATCACTTCAACAGGAATTTGCGAGTTGTACTGGTATGGCATAAACACATTAATAATATTGATAATCAAATCGAAACAGTTTAATAATCATAAGTCAAAAAAACACGTTGTCTACTGAAATATAAAACGCTAAATATAAATCGCTTGAATTTAATTAAAGCATGCGGTATATGTACATTTTAAAAATAAAATTATTATTACAACTATAATATTCGGTTAGTTTGTACTTTTTGTGTATATATTTAAATGCAATAATTTAAAAATAATTTCGTAGTTTCAATACTTTATTAATTATAAACATAAATCCGGAGTGTTGCTCATGTAGAGGGAACATTACGCTTATTTAAATATTGTTACATATATGCGTTGTCTAATATTCTGTAGGATGATACTGTAGGTATTATATATTATTAATTACCCCAGATATTAACAAATGCTCACTGAAAACTGATCAGTCATTACAGCATAACAGGTTTATGATCATTTTCTTACATCTTGTCTCCTGCTAGTAATCTTAAAACAAGAAGGACCGATTCAAATATCACACCGCAAAAATGAAAATGAATTTAACTTTTTAATTTACACCGTAACGATCGTTTCGCTCCAACCTGAGCTTCATCAGACATATAACTAACTTATGTACAAATTTTTACACAAATGTACCGTAACAAACACATGTTTTGTTTTGAATAGTTGAATGAATGGGTACTTTTGATTACTAAAATGTCTATGCACAAAACTTTCACTACGGTTTACACAATACTGTTCTTAAGTGATAAAACTGAGGGTTTACATTATGTTACAGGGAGGTAAAGAAGTTCTATGGAAAAATACTATATATGAGTATGACTGTCTGAATATCAAATAAATAAATTGAGTAAGTGTGAATTATTAGTTTCTAGTTGATCATTGAGGATCTTGTCGGTTTTCTTTAATTTATTAATTTCAAGTGACTCTAATAAATTAAGTTTTTTGCCCTTATTTTCTACGTGTAACATTTTAAATTGTTTGTTAAAATTGTGGTTTGTTAAATTAATATGAGACGCATATGAAGAGTCACTTTTATTATTTCTAAATGAAGAAAAATGTTCTTTGATGCGTATTTCAAACGATCTACCTGTCTGTCCGATATACGTCATGGGGCAACTACCGCAAGTTAACTCATAGACTCCTGACTTTTTATTGTTATTTGTTCAATCTTTATTGTTTTTTATAAATTTGGATAAATTGTTGTTAGTTATATACGCTGTATTAATGTCCAACTTTCTTAAATATTTACAAATTTTTGTGCTTAAAGAGCCTGTAAACGTGATGATTTTGAATTTTTGGGTGTTATTATTTAATATTGGGTAAACTTGTGATATGGCTTTTGTAAGGAGTTTTTTATTTAAAATGTTATCTATTATATTGCTTTTACATCAATTGTTTATTGCTATTTCTTTAATTAAATTTAACTCTTTCTCGAAATTTGTTTGGTTCAACAGAGCATTGATTAATCTATGTATAAGACTATGATAAGCCGCAAATTTGTGTTGTATCGGATGGCAAGAAGTGTTATGAATAGTTACATCTGTATTTGACGGCTTGTGGTAAATTGCAAAGTTACTTTGTTGTTAATTCTAATAATCGTTAAATCGAGAAAGGTAATACTATTATTTGTTTCCTGTTCCATTGTAAACTTAATATTGTGATGCAATGTATTAATATAATCAAATAATAAATTTAATTGTCTCTTTGTTCCTGTGAAACCTAGTAATATATCATCCACGTATTTGTACCAAAATAATACATTTTGGAAAGAGGATTTTTTGAAATAGAATTTTCAAGATGATCCATAAAAATCTCAGCTAATAACAGACTTAGGGGATACACTTACAAAGAAGGTTTAATTATGGGTAATCCCCGTTATTAGCTGAGATTTATCCTGGTGATATTAAAACTAATACGTGTCAACCCCGAAGTTTCTCTAACTATATCTCGTTGTCATCTCTTTACTACACACCGCAATGGTATCTTTGACTAATAAGTTCCATCTTCAGATATATTTTAGTGTTGACCTGGTAGAAAACTACTCGATTGAACTTCATCTTCTATATCTTCTTCTAATACATCTTTGTCAATAACCACATCATTTCATTCTCTTTTTCCTCGTCAGATACATGGTCTATGGAATCTATATCACTTGCCTCTCTTGAATCTAAAAAGTCCTTATACTCCGAGTTGTCATACTGCAAAAAATACATTAGTTCCTTATATGTTAAGTTTTTATTTATGCAATCGAGGAAAAAGAAAGCACTAATTGTAAGCACAAATAATATAAACTACAAATAAACCGACCTTAAGTCATTTTCAACATGAAAGCAACTGCCTGTAAAGAAACAAATTTACACTCTTATGAAATAATACAGGGATTCCCAGAGAACTACCGAGCCTATTCATTCGTGTACTCATGTACACATGTATTCCCTCAAAATTCAAAGACATTTGCCTATATAATAATAAATAATTAGCGAATGAAGGTAGAAAGTTACCATCTTCAGAAAACGTAGGTAATAGACTGAACTATACATTACCATAAAGACAGCATCTTTAAAAAGTTTTTCTTCAGGAAATACCACAAAAATATTCACTTGAAGTACGTTTATCCCTCTTAGCTTTACGAGGATTAAACTTCACTAGCAAAACTTGCTTCACGCTTAACACTTCACGATCGCAGCATTATAATATGTATGTTAATAAATGACGAATACACTTTACAACAGTTGCTAATAGTAATTATTTTTTTTAATATACAAAATACATGATCTTCTCCTCATTATTTACGATTGCAACCCAAGGATTGGTCAAGTTTTCTATTTCATATCTGAAGATTTCCGGTGGTTTGGAATTTAAGAAGTCGTTAAGTCAATTTTTAAACGCTACATCTCTATTAAACGAAATTTCTCAAAGTTGTATGATAGAGAGCAAAGGAGATGGAAATCTGACGAAGCTAGATCAGGAGAATGCGGTTAATGTGGAATGACTTCCTAACCGAATTTTTTAATAGCCGTGTTTGTAATGTTAGCAGTATGAGGGCCAATGTTATCGTTCTGCAAAATGACTTGGTAATGTCTTTCCAATCTTTTTTCCTGAATTGCGGCCTCAAACCGACGGACTTGCTGATAATAAATTTTAATAGTGATGATTACATTCCTCGAAATCAATTCATAGAAAACGACGCTTTCTTTGCCCCACCAGATGCATGACGTCAGCTTACGTGGCTGATTATCAGATTTTGCTAGTTGGAGTTGCCTTTCTGTTAGGGCTGATCCATTCCTTTCTCTTCTTAATGTTAACAAAAAAGCACCAATTTTCATCACTAGTAACAATGTGCGACTAAAACGGTCGATGTTGTTGATGAGCTAGCAAAGAGGCACAAACAAGCAGTTTCTTAACATTGCTCATTCAAATGCAAATTTGACATTAATGTCGATATCTATTATAATGGCCAATTCCAGAATTGACTGGTGTCGGTTATAGTGAATTAAAGACTTCAGACGATCTTCATCAAGTCCAGTTGTGTGAAAATCGTTTATATCAAAGTGGCTGTCTCTATCGAGAAAACCATTTCCGTGCCGTATTCTCCCCAATTTTATTTCATCTGTACATGGGATTAATAATTCTAGCGGTTTACAATGTATTAACAGGTACATATCGGAAATGACTTCATCCTCGTTTTTTCTCTTTATTTGTGAATAATTAATAAAATGAATTCAAAAACTATTCAATTATATTCAACGACATAAAAATAACTTTAACGTATGCCTAAAATTTTTTTTCTAGAAACCAAAAACGCTACCAAATATGCATCAATATAATAAAAGATGTAATTGAAAATACATTTATGAAAGTTTAAGTTATTAAATATTTGAATTTAAAATTATTTTATCTTAAGGATTCCCTCCACACTTAAACTACAGCTACTTACCAATTAACCCTTATAATATAATTACTGTTTATTTTAAAGTATCCTAGCAACAACTATATATACTTAATGCTATTCCTACAAATCACAATAATAAATTTTATCTGCGACTAAACAATAAAGTATTAGTGATTATTAGTTAATAATGGGACTCATAATTCCCGCAGGGAATAATGAATTGCGACCGTTCTTATTGGCACAATGCAGGGAATAATGATAACGTAATGTCTCATTATTCCCTGCGTTCCGCCAATAAAACATAGTCTTACCAGCATTACCATAGTAACAATAAACAAGCCCGTATATTCTAATTGTCAAACGTGTCGTTGATACGATAAACTTCAGCCATTTTACTAACTGTCAAAACGTCAAGCGCCGTATCGATATTATAGTATAATGTTTGTTTTTCTTTTAGTAATTTTCAGTTAATCGTAGATAAAGTAGTGTATACTAACTCGCAATAATAACTATTATTTCCTTGAGCTGAGTTACTCCCTCGCCGCTTCGCGGGTCGGTTCGTAAATTCAGCTCTCGGGAATAATAACCGTTATTATTGACTCGTTGTATAAACTATTATTATATTTCACTTAAATATTATTTGTTCATTTCATCTTGGATGGGGTTACCATAAACACGGTCATAACGCCCGTGGGCGTAATAATCGGGCATTACTGCCCATATCGCCAGGTAATTTAGTTACAGTTTTTTAATGTTGTGTGAATATAAATTAGGCCCATAATTTAGTTTTTAAAAAAGTCCAAAGAAGGATCCAAAACTTTAGCATTCTTTAATAAAATTAAATAGTATCTAAACATTGACAACTTGAAAACATCAAAGTGTCAACAGCTGTCATTTAAAATACTTAAAACTTAAAAGTTTATTTACGTTCAACAATTTCTAAAGAAGGAATCACATTCTTAACATTATTTAGCAAAATTAAAAATACAGTTTTCGAAATGTCCTGAAAAATTAAGTGATCCGAAGCTGTCCAAGTTTGTTAAAGTTCTTGGAGAGAAAACATCTCCACTAGTACTTTAACAAGCCAACAAGGATTTATCTGATACAGTAACAGAATCTAATATCATGCTGAATACTCTATTCTTAGAAGAAATGCTTTCCTCTAAGTGTCCTTCTGCTTCATTTTCCATTTCCCACGCATTTTTAGGGTCTCAAAAGATGCACCGGCCTTAACATATTAGATGCATAAATACGTAACCACTGTCAAAGACATGACAGTTGACAGAAATCTAGGAACTTTTCCAATGTAATTTGAATATTCCGTTTAAGAAAAATAAAATCTTGTTTAACCACTGGCGTTATGGCAATTATATTACCCTCAGTCGACATTCATTCCTCGGGCCAGAGACCTTTTGGCTGAATTAACGTCGAGCTCAGAGCAATATAATGGCCATAACGCCCATGGTGCATAAATAACTATTTCAGTGGTTGTCAGTTTTATTTTTATTCGTACAACCGATAATATTAAACTTCGGACTCAATCGCCAATTTCATGGGAAGTCATAGAATATATTTCTGATTATGTAAGAAGATTTGTAGATTTACCAGATTTGACCTTTGGCCTACATTATTTTAAAAATGAAAATCTGAGGATTTAGAAATGATCACTAAAAATGGATTTTAGTGTAACTGTATTCACGCAAAATGTCTTTAAATAGCATTTTGTAATCAACATTATCGATTTAATATTAAACGTCATTATTACCAATTTTAATAATTTTCAATAAGCACTTTCTCATAAATAATTAGTCAAAAGAGAGACAATATGGATATGAAATTTAGAAAATGCGAAGCCGATTTGTAATACTATGAAACAATTCAGTTACAATCCAATTACCAACAGATCTAACAGCGCTTTTGACATATTCGCAATGCCTGCTACTGTTAAATTCTTCAAAAATAAAAAAACCTTGCAATTTTTTAAAATATACCAGTACTTTAACAAATAGTAAACTCATTGTTTTAGTATTCAACCGATGTATACATGATTAAAAAGGAAAAAACATGCAAATTTGCATTTTCGGAAAAAGCTACTAAAAGCTCCACCAATCACACAACTTTTTTATCTATTGTTTAGTTTTCTTTGTACCGAAATATTGATTTTAAAGAGAATTTAATTTCAGTTATATGAAAATCTCGTTTTTATTTAAATAAAAAGCAACTCGATTAAAATTCGAAATTATTGGAATTAATACATGATTGTATTTAAAAAAGAAGTTAAATTAATTTCGTAACAATTACAAAATTAAAGTAAATCATAAAGTTAAGTATAAGGAAATTTTCGTTTGTTTAACTCATTCTAAAAGAAAGTCTTATTTAGCTTTGGACTATTTAAAGTTAAATGAAAGTATTTACACTTGAAAAATAGTTTTGAGAATATTTTTATATGTTGAAATAAAAATCCTGTAACTAACTCTAAAAACTTATTAATGGCGCAGTACTGTTTATAGCCTTTGCTCAGTCATATATCAGTTACTGTCAAGGAGAGTTGCAACAAGGATAAACAACGTTGATGTAAATAATTTTATTTTGTGTGAATTTTAAGCTCTTAGCTTATACAGATGTAAATAACTGATTATGTAAATAGCGTGTGTAAAATGTTCTTATTTATGAATTCTTGCTGTAAAATTGAAAACCTTGCATTTATTTTCTTTGACAATTAAAATTGACCAAATTTGTTATCAACTAATTCTATCACCTCGCTATTAAGTTGCTATTGTTTTTTCTACAAGACATTTTAATTATAGGGTACTCCCGTCAGATGTTCACTATTATCCTAAGTTGTGTACTATCTTCATTTTCTCTTGGTGATAACTAAATGATTGACTTATGTACATCATTCAATTTTTTACTTATCCAAAAGTAGATAGATCTAATATTAATAAAAGATGTTATAAACTAAGCTACAGTCGCGGCAAAATGTTATAGGCAGGATATATTTTGGCAGTATTTCGCAAAAACAAGGTCGATAGAACTAATATAAAATGCATTTTATACAAAGAATTCGAATAAATTTTACCTCAAAGTAGCCCATGGAAATTATGATTATGTCTTAGCTTGTTACTAATTTTAATAGGAATCTTGTTGGTTATGAGATGAGATGAGATATTTGATTGAAATGACAAATGTCAAAATAATAAAACGAACATTTTTAAGTGAATGAAATATGTTTATTTCCAACAAACAAGCAAAATTTTATAAAAATTGTTCAAATTGTTCAATTTTTCACATCTTCTTCTAATGGAGGAAAAAGTGTTTTGTAGTATCGCATTGTCGATTCCATTAATTCTTTCAGCAATTCTGATTTGAAGGCCTGCAAGATCAGGTATCTGTACTTGATAAATTGAGTTCTTTAAGAATGGCCATAAAAAGAAATCACATGGGGTAATGTCACAAGATCTTGGTGGAAATTCATGTTCAGTGTTTAAACTTATCAACCGATTTTGAAAAAATTGCTGCAGAATATTAATTGTTTCACCTGTTGTGTGTGCTCTAGCTCCGTCTTGTTGAAAGTAACCCTGTGTTATTTCTTCGTCGTCAAGCTGTTCGATAAATGGCATAATAATTTCTTGTCGATACCTTTCTCCTGTTAAGGTTCCGTTAAAAAAAATAGGGCCAATAATTCTCCTTCGACTAATCGCACACCATACACCAATTTTCTGCGGATGAAGTGCGGTTTCAACAAAAAAATTATGTGGTTTCTCATTAGTCCACATCCTCATATTTTGTGAGTTCACATATCCATTCAGTTAAAACCATGACTCATCAGAAAAACGGGTTTTGTCAAGAAGGTCATTATCAAAATTATTTAAGAACCACTGACTAAACGTTATTCTTCTGGGATAGTCGATTTCCTTGATTTCTTGATAACAGGTCATGTGATATGGAAATAAATGTAAGTCCTTTTTCAAAATTGTATGACATGTGCCAATTGACACACCCACTTGTTGTGATAATGCTCGTACGGAAGTTCTTGGTGCATTATTTATAATTTCTCTTACATTATTAACTAGCTCTTCTGTACGCTTTTTCGCCCGACCTGCGCCTTCTTTCTGTTTAACACTCCCTGTTTCTCTGAAAACCATAACGGAATGTGTCACTGTGTGCCGAAAACTGTCATAATCAAAGATGACGTTAGGGAACTTATTTCTAAATTCTTCTAAACAAGCTTGAAGAGAATACTGCCATTGTCCGTCAATCTTACGTCCGTTTCGAAAATAAGATTCTAGCAGAAATGATTTGTGTTGTATAGTAAAAACCATGTTAAATCAATTTTAAATTACAAAGCAATTTTTGTCAACTATGCATCTGTCTAATTGACAACTAATGCAAATTTAAATTATTAATAATCATACGTTTTTAAAGGAATGGCCTACTAGAGGCAAAGCTTATTTGAACGCTTTTTAGTTTACTGTAGCATTTTATTGAAAATATTAATAGTCGCCGCTCCCTGCTTTTGTTCGAGAGGCAGTTTTCACATTTTTAAGCGTACTATCAACAAGTCTCTGCTGGAATAGATGCCCATTTCTGGACCACCGTTCGTTTAGTGTTTCCTTGGGTGTGTGTTTGTGTTTTCAAACGATTTCTTTCAAAATCTGCCATAAATTATTAAAGAGATGTGATGTAACATGTAATAATTAACAAGACGGGCCTTGTGGCACGAGGAGTTATCTTCTTAGAAACGATAATCTTCTTTGGCACTGTTTTGATTTGTAACTTTTCTATTCATTAAAATAACTTTTGTAACTTCTAAGATGTTTTATTCATGTATATATACATGTGTTGGTTTACAAGTGTATTCTATGCGTGTATGACTTACATACTATTTGAATAGGGATTGTAACATCTGTTCAACCCTTAAAACCGATGGTTGCATGTTTGCCATATCTAATATGAGGTGACTACAATAAACTATATCCATATGAAAGCTATACATGCCGCCCGTCTTGAAAGGGTACTTTCAATTAACAGTTAAAATAAAGATACTATTACAAAATTAATAGCTAAGATAACACAATATAAAATACAATAATATTGACAAAATTAGATCGGCAAAACACTCAGTTTTGTCGCACCACTTTTTAAAACACCTGTTCTTGTTTGAGCAGTGGCTACTCGAACCACCTGATCCTTTCTTGGGTGAAGATCCAAGACTCTTCCGATCACCCATTGCTGAGATGAAGTGTTCTCACCATGTAGCAAAGCCAAGTCTCCGGATTTTACAGGTGTTCCTCTTGGTTCTCCATTTGCACCGAGCTTGCAATGATGTCAAGTATTCGGCTGGCCATCGCTCCAAGAAGTGTTGCACCATGTGTTGTAACCATTCATACAATTTGAGTCGGTTGACTTCGATGTCGACAACATTCCGTTGAGGTATGGAGACTAGTAAATCACCAATTAATAAATTACTGGGTGTAAGTGCGGTAAAGTCATTGGGATCACTAATGTCTGTTCCAAATGAGAATAAACCGTTGGGAAAGATAGGGCTTAAAATAAGAGTTTGTGATTAGCTAAAATAGAGGCCGCTTTTATGCAGGCGAAATTTAGTTTATTTAGTTCTGTCAAATTAGCGTTTTTCTGTCATTACTCATTACTGGCCGGTATTTTTGTCTGTGCTAATCATTTACATGTTTTACTAGTTGTTTATTGTGCTATTTATTATTAATATTCGTTAAAGATAGTTCTTTATAGAGACTAAAAAGTGAAAACATCATTTTTTAAAAATATTTTATCACTCATTAATTTATTTCATTTATTTAATCGCAATCGTTTTAGAGCATGGATGACGCCGCTTTACCAGGTCCATAAAAAAATCGTAAAGGAAAATATATAAAAAGTGGACAGAGGCAGATGGCTTACAATGTGTATTTTAAGAAAAAAGCTAATATGTGCAAAACAGCTGCTGTTCGTCAAACTTCAAGGGAATACTATGTGTGACATTATTAAGGAAATTGAAGTGTCTGGAGTTACACAGTCTCCATTAAGAAAACGAAGTTGCCGAGATGGTTACAATAAATTAGATGAAGTATCAAAAAGTACGATTAGAAGGCACGTGCATTCATTTTTCTTTAAAAATGAGTTACCAACTTGCACAAAAATATGTGAAGCTATTAAAGGGGATGCCAGTTTACCTCCTTTAAAACGAACATCACTTTGGAGAAGCCTAAAGAAACTGTGATTCAAATAGGAAAAACGCACATGAAATAACATATTAATTGAACGAAATGATATTATCTTATGGAGACGTCGTTATTTGACAAGTATAAGAAAGTTTCGTGCAATAGGGAGAAAAATCTATTATTTAGATGAAACATGGGTGAATGCAGGTTACACAAAAGCAAAAATATGGAAAGATACAACGGTACTTAATCCAAGGCAAGCATTTGTTGAAGGTCTTTCTACTGGTTTAAAAGATCCATCTGGCAAAGGAAAGCGACTAATTGTGCTTCACATTGGCAGCGAAACTGGTTTTATGAATGGGGATTTGTTATTATTTGAATCCAAGAAAACTGCAGATTACCATGAAGATATGAATAGTGAGGTATTCATCACATGGATGCAAAATATATTACTTTCTCTTGAGCCCAATAGTATTATAGTAATGGATAATGCGCCTTATCATTCTACTAAAACAGAAAAGTCACCTACTTTATTATGGAAAAAGGAGGCACTCATTGAATAGCTTTTAACCGAAGGAATTTTAGCTGATAATTCTATGCTAAAGATTGAATTGTTTGAGTTTGTAAAAAATTAAACATCCTGCCATCCAGTTTCATACGTGGTCGATGAAATAGCTGGATAAAGTGGCCGTACAGTTTTACGTTTACCTCCATATCACTGTAATCTTAACCCCATTGAACTTATATGGGCTCAAGTCAAGCATCATGTTGCGGCCAATAATAAGACATTTAAATTGAATGAAGTAGGAAATTTATTATTAGAAGGATTAGACATGGTTGATGCTGACGCATGGAAAAATAGCATTCATCACGTTATAACAAAAGAAAACAAAATGTATGATTTAGATAATATTATTGAAAATGTATTAGAAAATTTGACTTTTACTGTAAATACTGGGTCATCCTCAAAATTTTCATTAGATTCATGTTCTGATCTTGAAGATGAGTAGTTTTCAATATATATATATATTATATATTCATGAACAATAGGCAACAAAATGAACTGTGGTGTGTTAAATTTAGTTATGTGTGTGTCATGTTCTTAATTTAGATTCGTGTGTGTATGTGATGTGTTAGATATATTTTTTTTATACTTATAAATTGTATAGTTTGGTAAATATAGTGAATAAAATGTAAACCAAATATAATTATATAATAATGTTTACCATATACATTCATGAGATTGTAAGTTGTTTCAGGTCCTCAGAAATTGTTCGACATTCTGGGTCTCAAGTAACTACCAGATATTGTGATAATAGCGGAATATTAATGAAATTTCTAAGTAAGAAATTATTATATAATTTTTTTAATGTAATTATGTAAGTGTAGGTAAAAGATTTAATGTATATTATGCTAATAAAAGAGGGTTTTACACTCATTGTGTTCAGACATTTATGAAAAAAAATGTTTTTACTGAACACACGGAGTTTCCCATGAAAGCAATTTCTCTTTTTATTTATTCTTATTTTTTTTTTCTTCAATTACATTGAAATCTGAAACTGTAATCAAACCATATTTCTGCTAAAAACAAAAAAAATCATGTACGATAGTAACAATTTATCCCATACATAAGCAAAAATGTAAGTATTAATCAGAAATAACTTGAAATAAAGAAATGAACACATGTTTAACCAAATACTGAAACTGGAAAAATGCTTACGTTTTACCTATTTTTTGGTGCAAAATTGCTGTTTTATCCTTTTTAATATGTACTTACTTACTTTTGTAAAATGAAAATATATTTAAATACCTTTTTTAGATGTATAAAAATTTTTATCCAAATTATGTGAAATGATGTGCAGGTAAATGAATTTCCTTATTGCTCTCTCATTATAGATACTATTAAAATAACTGTATTTTGTAAAATGCTATATTTTTTACGTTAAAGAATACACAAATATTATGATAATTATAATATACTGTCACCATCAATCCTTTAAATTTATTAGTTTCACATTTACACAAAAGTTTTGTTCTCTAATAAAATCTAAGAAATATGTAAATATATCTCCTCTAGTAATTTTAACACATTCTCACTGTATTTACGCACAAATTGATTGTAGATGCAACACCTTCAAACAATAATTAACAGAAGATATTGATTGAAATATTTTATATAAGGCTAATACCTTGCATTAGTATAACATTCGCACGCTATCGATTGCTCTGAGCACATCGGTAGTAATAGAATACATCAACCGGTATATTATATTATAATATAATATATTTTCCACAACACAGCGAAACCAGAAGAAATGGCTGGCACCAACGACAACGGCCAACGTATAGCAATGGATATATTGCAGAATATTGACACCTACGATGAACTGCAAAAGACAATGGAGAACTTTATGAAGATGATGCACAACGCCTTCGAAACAAAGATGAACGAGCTCAAGAAGAACGAAAAACCACCACGAAAATCCAACAAACGACAGAAAACAGAATCACCGGAAATAGAGACGAGCAACATGTACGAAGCACTCCGCACGATCGACGAAGATACGAAGAAAGAAGAAACGACGCCAATGGACAGCAGCGAAGAACCGACAGCCTCCACCTCCGCAGAGAAACCCGGGGTAAGTACCAACATCACAAAACACACAAACACACACAAACAGCACAAAACAAACACAAAAACAGCAAACAACACAATCCAATTACCCAAAATGCCTTCTATCTCCCCAATTACAATCACTGACCCAACACAATGGTATCGAGTCCGAGATCTAATGAAAACACACAACATTCAATACACACAAAGTAGGTCCGTCCCGGCCGGAGTCCAAATCACTCCAACAACAGAACAAGACTATCGCAATCTCAACCGAATTCTCAACGAAAAAGCCATTCAATCTTTCACATACCAACTCGGTAGCGAGAAAAAATTAAAAATCGTCATCAGAGGCGTACCCCAGTTCCTAACCGACGAAGACATCAAAGCCGATCTAGATTCTAGAAACTATCCGATCGCAAAAATCACTAGGATGAACGGTAAAGACCGCCTTCCAGCCCCCCTTATTTTAATAGAAATAGACAAAGAATACAAGTCAATTTTCGACATCCACACAGTTTGCGGATTAGAAGTAAAAGTAGAGTCCCTCAGACTTAGAACAGACATCGTACAGTGTCACAGATGTCAGAAATTCGGTCATCAACAGCGTACTTGCAACGTGAATTTCGCGTGCATGAAGTGCGGAGAGTCACACTCGACGCATGAATGCACAAAGCCGTCAACCACCCCCCCTAAATGCGCAAACAGTGGCGGAGCTCACCTCTCGTTCAGCTTATCATGCAAAAAGAATCCAAATAACCCAATAAACACACCAATACAAACACGCAAACTCATAGAAGCACCACTACCAAAACACAACGCGTGGACTCAAAGACAACAGACAAATAACATCACCGCAACCACACCCACAACCCGGGAAAATACACCAAAACCAACACTTAACTCACACGAAAAAGCTGACGACACAATTGCACTCATGATTGGGAAACTATTCCTAACATTTAGCTCGACAAACCCTACACTCCAACAAACACAAAGCTTTTTCGAACAAACAAACGAACTTACAAAACTTTTCCACGCACGCAGACAATGAATCACAAACACAACATTAAAATAGCCTATTGGAATGCACAAAGCATAACACACAAAAAACATGAATTACACGTATTTTTAGACGAACACCAAATAGACGTAATGCTGCTAAATGAAACACATCTAAAACCAAGTCACTCATTAAAAATACAAAAATACAAAACATACAGACACGATAGGCCGGTACAAAAAGGCGGCGGAACCGCTATACTCGTACACGAAACAATAAAACACAGCGAACTTGAATACAAAACACTCGATAAAATCGAAAACACAGGCACACAAATAAACACAAAAAAGGGACCGATAAACCTTTACGCAAGTTATCTTCCCTCCGGATTAGACATAGTAGAATCAGTCATACAAACGATCTTCAATCAAAACACACCTACAATATTTGCGGGAGATTTTAACGCGAAACACCAAAACTGGAACTCGAAAGTAGCCAATAAAAACGGTAAAAAACTAAAGAAAATAGCACAAGACAACAACCTCAATGTAATCGGGCCTGTAGAACCCACACACATACACATACCAACGGGCACTACTGACGTTTTAGACATAGCAATACTTAAAAACATAACCACAACACATACAATAGAAACTATAAACGACCTCTCCTCAGATCATTTTCCAGTGATATTAACGCTTGACATGGACACAACTAGAACGAAAAAAACATTTAATAAGGCAGACTGGCGAAAATTTAAAGAATCCCTAGTACTCAGAACAGTAAAAATTCACAACGCGAAAGACATCGATCAAGCAGTGATCACACTGGAAAATGACATAAAAAATGCAATAGCACAAACGACAAAAACTAAAACCATCGACACAAAACTTAACATCCCGACTGAACTAAAAATAAAATTACACTCAAAAAAAACATACTCAAAGAATATAAAAGAACGCTAAATCCGGTAATAAAAACAAAATTAAACGCGATAACAAATGAAATAAAATCTGACATGATCGAACACTTTAATAAAAACTGGAATAACAAAATTGAATCCCTTAACACGCAAGATCAAACACTCTGGCAGATGACAAAAGCCCTAACAAACAAAAAAAACAAAATTCCACCGCTAAAAACAGCAAACGGACCGGCAATAACTGATAAAGAAAAAGCAGACGAATTCGCGAACGCGTTAAAGAAACAATTCGAAACGAACCCAACAATACCGAAGCATAACACATTCACAAACCAAATTGAACGGCAACGAAATACAAAAATCGATATAACAGATGGAGAAATCGACGCCACAAATACCGACGAAGTGGAAAAAATAATTAAAAACCTTAAAAACCGAAAAGCTCCGGGAGCGGACGGAATAACTAACATTGCAATAAAAAACCTACCAAAAGCCGGTACACAAATTATAACCGACATAATAAACGGAATAATAAAACACGGACACTATCCCGCGATTTGGAAACACGCGCAGATAATAATGATCCACAAACCTGGAAAAACAACAAAAACAACCGCAGATTACCGGCCAATAAGCTTACTTCCGTCAATAAGTAAGCTGGCAGAACGCGTAATACAGACAAGACTTGAAAACGAAGTCGAAAACAAAAACATAATCCCAAATTTTCAATACGGTTTCCGGAAGAACCACTCTACCACACAACAGGCACTAAGACTAACAGAACACATAACCGAAAAAATGAACATATCGACATCAACGGGCGCAATCTTTCTCGACATTGAAAAGGCCTTCGACCGGGTTTGGCACGCCGGCCTCATACACAAAATGAAACGTCACAAAATATCAAACACATTAATAAAAATAACCGACAATTACCTAAAGAACCGTACATTTAATGTCACAATTGGAAACGAAAAATCGACAATCGAACACATAGCAGCAGGAGTACCACAAGGATCCGTTCTCGGACCGCTCCTGTATAACATATACACTTCGGATATTCCCACAATAGAAAAATGTAATATCGCACAATACGCAGACGACACCGCTATATACATAAGCAGCAGACGAACATCGTACATACACAAGCAGTTACAAACCAATCTAGTCCTCCTAAAGGACTGGTACGACAAATGGAAAATTAAAATTAACCCACTAAAAACCGCGGCAATTTACTTCCAACACAGAAAACGACACAAAAGGCCGGACGAAGTCAAACTCGAAGGCCACACAATACACTGGCAGGAAAAAGTTAAATACCTCGGGGTCACAATGGACTCACAACTAACATACACGGCACATATTAAAGAATTAAAACGAAAAATAGGGTTCACAACACACGCACTGTACCCGATACTAAACGGCAAAAGCAAACTAACACTGGAAAATAAAATATTAATAATAAAAACGATAATACTCGCGGGCGCAACATATGCCGGAGAAATATGGCATCAAGCCAGCGAAAAGCAAAGACAATCGGTACAAGGGAAAATAAACAAGGTAATTAGACTCGCGATAAATGCACCGCGATACATGACAAACGCGCAGATACATAAAGAGACGAAACTCGAAACACTGGAAACAATAATATGCAAACGAACACTAAAAACAATAGAAACAATAAAGTCACACGAAAACCCCACAATAAGAAAAATAATAAATCCAAAACGGAGACTAATTAAAAAAGACGGACTTAAGCAAATTAAAAGACGCGCAGAGGATAACGATATCCAAATAGCCGCGAAAAAAAATCAAAAATTAACAGATAAACAGAGGTCAACACAAACACACAAAAATGTAGCAAAACACACAGCATTCCAGATAGGATAAACAAACGTAACACACAAACACACAACTACACATAATAACACAAAACATACACAACCCCGGGTAATGAAATTGGTGTGGAAATGGAGGCAACTCCGACCACCGAACAAAATCAAGAGGACTCATATAACATTAGTATATATTTGCCGCTTCTTGCTTGAATAAAACTTTTAAAGTCTAAGCTTTCTTAATAAAAAATATGTTAATAAACAAACGTCAAAAATAATCTTTTGTAATGTATCAGAATAATTGAAACATACATGAGTAGGTAAACCCCACCAGTTTTGTATAATACAAAGGTATTTTTAATAATATAAAATATTATTAAAAATCTGGTGTGAAGAACACAAATGCAGGTTCACTATTAATTTTTTTTTTTTTTTGTGAACCTGCATTTGTGTTCTTCACACCAGATTTTTAATAATATTTTATATTATTAAAAATACCTTTGAATAATCTTTTGTATAAGTTAGTAGGTACATAACCTCACATACAAATTATCTATTTTTTTGAAATTCCTGTGTAAATTATACTCAGATTGCCGTGCCATCTGGTCCTTTCTTAAATGGAATGCATTATAGTTAATATAGTCATGAGTCTAGAGCATAATATTGCTACTATCTGACAGGTTACAATGTATAAATTCGAATTTACTGCGTAAACAAAATTGTCCTTATCAGGATGCCACAATAATCCAAATGTTTTCCGAGTTTTATCTTCCGATAAATCATAGTTTTCTAATTGACCACACTCACAGTCAATCGAAAGTTCTCTTTCATTTGAACAAAATGTTCTTAATGGAAAACATTGTTTCATTTAGAATTTTAATGATTTAATTTTTCAAAATAATTGCGTTTTCTATTGAATCTGAACCTATAAGAAGGGCATCTACATAAAATTATTTTAAAATTGCCTCAATGGCTTTAGGAAACCACTTCGCGCTATCTAAGGCTCCTTGATTTAATGCACGAATAGCTAGAAAAGTACCGTACGTTACTGTATTTAAATTATATTGTTTAAGTTCTGCTTGTGGATTAAACTGCCGAACTATTCTTTGAAAGGGTCTGATTGAGCTTTCTACCTGTATTTTTTTCTATATCATCCGTAAATACAACTAAAATTTAAAGTTATTGAGAACAAATCTCTTTGGATTACTTGGCCCGTCATTAGAATATCGTTTAATGAAATTCCCGAGTCTAATTTTGCGGAAGCATCGAATACCACACGCAATTTCGTTGTTGTACTATCCGATTTTATTACTCCGTGATGGGATAAATAATATGCCAATTTCGCGTCGCCGCCGGCATCGTCAATTAAAGATATGTGTTGCAACTTTATGTATTCCGACATAAAATTACAATAGTCCTTTTTTAGTTTTGCATCTTTTGATAGACGCCTTTCGAGATATTCAAAACGACGTATTGCATATATTTTTGAGTCTCCGAGTTCACCTGCGCTTTTTTTGAAATGTAAATTTACTTCAAATCTGCCGCTTTTTACACGTTTATGCCTTTCGCAAAGCATTTCTTCTGGCAATAGTTTATTTTTAGTTTCATAGTTTTCTAAGATCCAAAAATTCTATTTGTTTCTTCAAATCAGTGTTTGTTACAGATAAATTACATATTGTTGGTACATTTAAAAACTCGTTTTCCTTGTAAAGGGGTTCGAAATTTAGATTTCCTGCAAAGACCCATCCCAATTTATTTTTGTGCATAATGGGTTTGATTTTACCCATTTTTATTTGCCCTACATATAATATGTCAAAGAATATGTTGATTCTTAATAAGATATCTACTGCGCGTGATAAATTAAATTCTTTATCAACTAATCAACTAAATATATATTGCAAGATATGTAAATATCATGAATCGCGGAAGAAGCTTGTAGTTGATTTTCCGTAATTTTATCAACAAATAGAAATGAGTCCCTGGATTTATATTTGCCATTAGTAGAATAAATTATACTATTCACGCTTTTATGAATTTTGCTAACAGAATCATTTTTACCCGTCGTAAGGTATATTAAAATTATTTGTTTTTAAACCGAGCCGTACAGCTAAAGAATTTGTCACAAAGTTACTTTGAGATGCGCTGTCAAGGATTGCCATTGTGTCAACCATATTACCTTGTGCATTAAAATTTTTTATCATAGCTGTTGCTAACGCTACTTGAGTATTTTTTGAAGATAAATTAAGTATGGTAAGATTTTCCGATTCCTTATTGGATAACGGCAGTGTTGTACCTGTTAGAAGTAAGTTATCAGTTTGATTTTCTGTACTGCTTGATCCTGTTTGGTGCACTGAACTCAAGGAAATTTGCTGTTCCTTTGCGTCGTTTATAGTTTTGCTAGTTTTTGACGAGTTATTGTAAAATGCATGCAGCAAAGAACTATATTTACGATCACAATGTTTACAACCCCTTAAACCACAGGAATTATAATCATGATGTGGACACAAGCAATTAAGGCATAGTTGGTGTTTTCTAATTTCAGAGTACAATTCCTTTTTCTCCATATTTAAAATTTTGCTACATTGTAAATCTAAATGGTTTTTACTACAAAACGCGTAAGTGATTTTGTTAGAAATTACATGAGCTAAAACTTATTGTTTCTAGTATCATATTTACCGCTTTTCTCGAGTTTGTTTTTGTTTTCAATTGTCTCCAGTAATTTATACCGTTTTGTTAGGAAATCAATTAATTGTGGAATTGTAGGAAAATCTAACTCAGATTTATTTAAATATTCCTCCCATTCGCGCTTTGTTACGGCATGGAGTTTTGAAACGGTAACGAAGAATTACCATATCAGAAATATGCAACCCACATTACAGCACACTACAACAGACGAGGTACCAAGACGCCCTGCTGAGAGGGTCGAAGATAAAGAATAGATGTATTATTATAACAAATGTAACTTAATAGGTCTTAATATAAAATAAGTAGTGTAGTAAAGCTACACAATTTTACCCATACATACCTAATTAAAATACTTAGATGCTTGTGTAAAGTAAAAGACAAACAAATGTATTAACTTGTTTTCCTCTAAAAGTGGTTACGGCATTACCTGGCTTTCTAATCCTTCTTAGTCATTTAAAGTTAATCACCTGGTTACTTGGAAAAATGTATATAATGTATAAAATGTAATTTTGAAATATAATCAACAATGGGACTTCACTCCCAAAAAAGATTGACAACCGCTGCAATACGGAAAAGTAGAAAACAGTTGATGAAACAAATTCGGATAAAAAATCGAATAGTGTCTCAACGTGATAATATTGTAGATAATCAAATTGTTTTCACTGAGACAAATTCGGCACGCCACGACAGTTTTGATTCGGATATATCAGATGAGGTTTTTATTGAAACAGAAAATTTAAACAATATTGCAAATTTTACTCTTGCTGGACGTAGGATTGTTGATATAAATTACACAGGCCTGCGATGGTAAAATTGTCTGGACTTTATACAGTGATTTCAATAGATTTTTTGGTGCTGAAAATGGGAAAATTATTTAAAAAATTCCATCACGTAAGGTTTTTTTACAATCTGGGGTTTTTTGACCTATCTGCATGTATTAGTCTTTTTGTAAAGGACAATTTTGTTGAACCGTTGTTTAAATAAACTATTATCATTTTTTTACTTATGATGATGCAAGAAGTTGATATTTTGAATAAACATACACTAGATTTATGATAAAGAAGTTACAAATAGAAATAATTGAGCATGTCGCAAGACATGACTCATCATCTTCCTGTTACTGCATGTCTACCTCCCCACCTCCACTACAAACATATTGCTATTCTAGACAAAACAGTTAGTTCATTCAATATCTTCTTTACAACTGTGGTGTGAATTTGTGTAATTAGTTGACATTTGTGATTAGTTGCTGAATTAATTTAATTTTTATTTTACGAGTTTTTTAAAATTAAATTCCAATGGAATCAAAAGGCTGTGTCAATGTACCCAACTCCTTCTGCTATTTTGTGAAAAGTTTACAGTAAAAAAAAACAACAAAGAAACATTACAGATTTTGTAAAAAAAGTATATTTTGCATATTTTGGTGTGAAATTAAGAGACCAAAACAAACCTTGGGCTCCTCATAAGGTTTCTTCAGTGTGTGTTGAAGAGCTTCGCCAGTGGTCACATGGAAAAAAACAGTCTTTTCGCTTTGGAGTGCCTATGGTTTGGAGAGAACCGATCAATCATAGCGATGATTGTTATTTTTGTTCGTGTGTAGTACACGGATTCAATTTAAAAAACAAAAAGGACATCGTTTGCCCAAACCTTCGATCCGCAACACGTCCTATACCTCATGGACCAGAAGTACCTGTTCCTTCACTACCAGATGCATTAGATGATGTATCTGATGACGAAATGGTTTCGTACATGCTCAAGTGAACTGGATGAGGGAAGTGATTACTATGATACTGGAAGTGATGAGCCAAAACTGTTTGACCAATCTGAATTAAATGATTTGGTGAGGGACTTAAATCTTCCTAAGGACTCAGCTGAGCTTTGAGACTCAAGGATGAAAGAAAAAAAATTGTTAGCACCTAGCACAACATTTTACTGGTTTAGGAACAGAGAAAAAGAGTTTGCTCGATATTATTCCGAAGAAGATGCACTAGTTTTCTGTAATGATGTACCCGGGCTCATGGAACAATTCCACGTAGAATATAATGTTTCTGAATGGAGACTCTTTATTGACTCTTCAAAAAGGAGCCTTAAGGCCGTTCTTCTACACAATGGAAGTAAATATGCTTCTGTACCAGTGGGACATTCAGTTCATTTAAAAGAGTGTTATGAAAATCTTGACCTACTTTTAATTAAAATTCGTTACAAGGATCAAGGCTGAACAATTTGTGGTGATTTGAAAGTTCTTTGTTTGTTACTTGGACAACAAAGCGGTTATACTAAATATCCTTGGTTTTTTGTGTGAGTGGGATAGTCGTGATAGAAAGCAGCACTATTGTAAAAAGATGTGGCCACCAAAACAAACCTTACAACATGGAATGAAAAACATTGAAAGAAAAAGTTTAGTAGACCCGAGCAAAGTTTTGCTTCCTCCATTACATATAAAACTAGGATTAATGAAACAATTTGTGAAGACATTAAAAAAAGAAGGAGAGTGCTTCAAGTATCTTTGCAGCCAGTTTCCTCGCTTGTCAGAAGCAAAGATAAAGGAGGGTGTTTTTGTTGGGCCGGATATAAGAAAGCTTATGAAAGATGAAAATTTTGAATCTAAAATGGAGGAAGCAGAAAAACAAGCATGGATAGCCTTCAAAAATGTGGTTACAAATTTTCTTGGCAACAAAAAACACGAAGATTATAAAAATATTGTGCAAAATATGTTAGAAAAATTTAAAACCTTAGGCTGTAACATGAGTTTGAAGGTGCATTTTCTAGATTCGCATCTCGACTACTTCCCTGAAAATCTTGGTGCAGTAAGTGAGGAGCAGGGGGAAAGGTTCCACCAAGACCTAAAAGAAATGGAGAGAAGATACCAAGGAAGATGGAATATAAGCATGATAGCTGATTATTGTTGGATGTTAAAAAGGGATGGTCCACTACGAGATTACAGAAGAAAAAGCACAAAAAGGAGTATGGAAAGACAAAGAAAAAGATATTATAAGGACTTGTAAAGACATAAATAGTATTTTACTGTTTCTTTTCATTAGATTTAATGATATTTGTAAGTAATTTTGTTTTTTATATCCTTTGTAAATAAATTCAAAATATAACTAAAAATTATTTTTAATTTCTAAAAAATATAATTTAAAGCCTTTTTGTGAAAAATCCTTTCACGATGGAGAAAAATGAAGCAGGAGAAATTGATAGCGACGGAATACCTTTTATAACTGTAACAGTAGATGGAGCTTGGTCAAAACGAAGTTACAAGTCTAATTATAACGCTCTCTCGGGCGTTGGGTGCGTAATTGGGACCAGAACTAAAAAAGTTTTGTACGTAGAAGTAAAAAATAAAATGTGCAAATTTTGTAAAAATAACGATAAAAAAATGTTCCGTCTCATAAATGTTTTCAAAACTGGAACAGTTCTTCAACTTCTATGGAAGCAGCTATTATTCTAGATGGGTTAAGAATGTCAATAGAAATGCATAATTTGCGATATAAAACTATTATTGGTGATGGGGATAGTAGTGTATATAAAAAAATTCAAACAGCAAAACCTTACGGACCAACATATTTTATTGAAAAAATTGAGTGTCGAAATCATGTGTTGCGAAATTTCTGTACGAAAATACGAGAAATTTCAAAAACTCCTCGATCAGATATGTGTATACGAAATTTTTTACGGCAGAATATTCTGAAATTTAGAACAGCTGTAGTTAGTGCCATAAAGTACCGCAAAAATGAAAATGTTTCTTTTCAACAAAAAATAGAAAACTTAAAAAATGATATTCTCAATGGACCTGCCCACATATTTGGAGAACATAGTAACTGTGCTAGCTATTTTTGTAGTAAAGATGGTAACAATGGTAACAATTAAAATACTATTGATTACAAACATTTCAAAAGCAGAGCTCTGTATGATTTATTTTTTCAGTCTTTGAATAGAGTCGACAATTTATCCTCCAGTTTACTTTATGACGTAGACAATAACGCCGTAGAATCCTTCAATTCTGTTGTGAATAAATTCGTGAGAGGAAAATGAATAAATTTTTCGCTGGGAGGCTCGTACCAAGGGAGATGTTTTGCGGCAGCCATAAATTATAATAATAAAGAGACATTTGTATATACATTTGTTAAGAAAACTAATGGGGATAATTTTAACAGTGTATATTTGGAAAAATTCAAAAATCTTAAACTAAATCAAGCAATAAAAAAGAAATGCAAAAAAAATAAAATTCGAATTCAAAGTGCTGATTCGGATTACGGAGCGTGCAAAATCGTGGTACCTGACATGCCTATTCCGGAATACGAAAGCAAGAGAAAACAATTTCTTGATGAATTGTCATTATCTGATTGTCATAATATTCAAATTAGGACGGTGAATCAGAGACATAACAACGAATGGGAAAAAGAGAGACAGATAAGATTAACAGCAAGTAACTTTGGCAAGATTTGTAAAATGAGAGAAAAAACAGACACAGCTAGTACAATAAAACATATGCTGTATATAATAGATTCAATAATAAAAAACTACCAAATTCTCTACAGTATGGCATAGATAATGAAGAAAGGGCCAAGCAAAAATTAATGGAAATTACAAATTTGAAAGTTGAGGCATGCGGTTTGTTCATTGACGAGAAGAAACAATTTTTAGGCGCCACTCCAGACGGATTAATTGGATTCGATTCTATTGTCGAAATAAAATGTCCTTATTCAGCGCGTGATAAATTAATACATGAAGCCATTAACGAAAAATTAATTAATTATTGCACCTTAGATGCAAATGATAGTAACAAAATTTTGCTAAAACCTTTTGATAATTATATGTATCAAGTGCAGGGACAACTCCACATCACCAAAAGAGAGAAATGTTATTTCGTACTTTATACTAAACACGATTTGAAATATATAGTAATAGAACGAAATGATGATTTCTGGAATCATCATATGATTGAACATCTGGAAAAATTTTATATGAATGCAATGCTTCCAGAAATAATTGACGCGAGGTATCATAGAGATCAATCTATAAGAAGTATTATGAAAAAAGATCTCTAATTTTTTTTTATTCTAATTTTTTTTTAATACAAACTATTTACTTATGTAAATGCAGAAATTTAATGCAGATAAGTTAATATTGTTATAGGTAGAAGCCTGTGGAGCCAATTTACATAATTCTTCGACCCTCTCAGCAGGACGTCTTGCTACCTACTCTGTTGCCGTGTGCTGTAATGTGGGCTGCATATTTTCAGGGACGTTGAGTATCGGGTTGCCTGTTTTTGACTTTTATTTTTATTGATAACTAAACAACTATTAGATCTAGACAAAAACGGGCTGTATAGCTACCTAGATATTATAAATACCTACAACACAAACATTTCATAACTCCATTAGCTGGCCTGGTTATCTCTCAATTTGTCCGGATAGATTTTCTGTTTCTTACCGATAAAAGTCAAACCGTACAAAAATTTTGAAAAAAAAAGTAAATACCTACCTAGTTTTTATTGATACATGGTCATACATACATCGAGCGGTCTCTCAACTTTTTATTCGAAGCCAAAAAAAGGCCGGAAAAATACACTCATTTCAGTGTGGGATTACCGGGTATAGCGTAGAGCCTTAATGGTGTATCCCACTTGTCTGTCGGTTGGCCTAAAGCCTTTAGTGCCCTTAAGTTTTCATTAAACTTATATAATAAATTCCTTAAATTAAAGTATGACTCATTTGTTAGTGGCAGGCAGTCAATGATCGCCTTCATGTGGGTATGTACGATCAACCTTTTGTTCTCGTACCTGTTTTTTAAAATGCTAATTCATAATTGGTGCTACAAATTTCAATGGAATGTATGAGTGTGGCAGCATCTCCCTTTAAGCAAGATTTTAGATACCAGAATTTTTGCACGTTACTCAGGTGAGAATTACCATGAACCAGCGAGTTAAATATATCATAAAAAGTCGACCATTGGTTGTAATGACCGTGAAATTCCGGTAAGTTTATTGCGGGCAGACTTAATAGACCCTCTAAGTTAGTATGTGCATTTTCAAGTGTTTCTTGTTTATAACTTCGATTATTTGCTTATTTTTTTGTGTTTTTGTGAATATGATATATCGTTTGCTGTTAATTTTTGAGAATTACACACTCTGTGATGGATGAGACTTCGTACTAATCACCGAATTAAGGTTCAACTTAAGTTGGTTAATTCTGGACTTCCGATATTACTAGATTGTTAATAATTGTAAACAAATTGGTGTACATATTTAAAAATGTCTGTCCCCCCATGGAAGGGATTAAATAATGCAAATTACATGTGCCCCTAGTTTGTTGTATCTAACATGAATTTATAGCTCATATTCTAGCGTATAAATGTTTAAATATAACATGCGCACATATTTAATAACAGACAGCTAATTAAAATAAAAACAAATTTCGAATTGAAATCGTTAACTACAACTTTAATTTGTAGAAAAACTCTAATTAATAAATAGTATTTAGGAGCAGACGGAATTTATCCTGGAGGAAATTACAAAAAAAACTTAGTGCGAGTCACAATTTATAATTAGAGCCGAGTTAATGGTATTTTAACAATTAAATACATTTATTTCGAAAAAAACATGTATTCCGCTCTAATCAACGAAATCCGTGACAAGTGAAGCAAATTTCAGTCATTAAAGGAGGTGGTAACATATATTAAAAAGGAAACCTTTCCTAATCAGAAATTCACAATAGATTGTAGATGATATGAAAGTAAGTGAAAAGATATTTTTCGTTTGTGCTATCAAATATTTTTTTAAAATTAATTCGCAACAGTAATATGTAAAAATTTTTAATTATAAAATATGTTAATACACTGAAAAAGCACCCTCCAGCGTTGAAATATATATTTCTCTTTTCATGGTAATAATTATACTAGTCTGAACATACCGCTTGAAACGAATTTGTTACCTAATATACCTAATTACCTAAGTTACCTAATATATTAATAATTTATATTAGGACAGAAATTACAAAAGGCAAACTAACGAATTGTTACCGATTGTAATTACTTAGTTAAACACAGTTCTTTTACTTTTTTTTATATCATTTTTTTATGGATTTTTTTACAGGTTTTCTTTAGTAGAACATCACAAACAGGTTAATGTAGCAAAGACTTATAAAAATCTGAATAAGCTTTCAAAGTTGTTTATGTCTATATTTTTAATTCATACATAAAGATTTATATGTTATGTTTCCTCTTAAAATAAAACTATCTTGGAGTCTTATTTCTTGCCCTTTAACATTGGATGCTAGGCCTATTTGCAAAAGAACCCCTTTTAAAACAAATCCTGAGAACAATACATAAGGGTCTAAGATTATATATGCGTATGTGACGATTCATTTATTCATTTATTTGATATAATTAAAGCCCATTTTAGAATCAAACTACACAGCAATATGGATATCAATAGGTTAATTTTCTGTTAAAATAAAATTATTGATTATAATGAAGTAAAAATCGTTAATCGTTAGCTGTATATAACGTGTCTATGAGATGTGTATTATTTAATACCAAATACCTGGTTTTTAATTATTTGTATGCAACTATTTAGATTTTTGCTTTTTAAATTTGAGGTGGTACTAACAAATACCGATGTTGGCGGAACATAACAAAATAATTCGTCGGTAAAGATAATTATTGATGCAAGATCTAGCTGATGAATTTCTTTATGTTGAAACCACTCACAGAAATCAACTATCCGGGGAAAATCTAATTCCGTTACCCTTTGAACACATTGGATGTTATACAGATAAAGTAAATTAGTTTTCAAAATTTTATGCACCGTAGTTTCAGACGCATTTCCTTTCCGTGCTAGGGTTATCGTACTTATGCTGGGGTCCGCCTGCACGATATTTAAGATATCTTCTTCTGTCTGTTGCACTCGTGATCCTTGTGAGACACGACTTTCGAAACGTAGAATTACTGATCTTATATCCCGAAGTCGTTACACGGCTCTCGCAATTGTCTGAGTCGAAGGAAGACATCGATTCGGGAAACATTCTGCGTATAAATTTTTTGTAATGTTTCTTCATGAATTAAAATCATATCATTATATTCGATATTCGTGTAGGATGCCATTACGATCGCACCTAGCCACAGCAAAGAAAGTTATATTCCAAATCACAAACGCATACAAAGATATTTTATAGGTCAACACGATTTAAACGATTGTTAGTAAGTGATACACATGGATAATTTTCTCGTCTATAAGTAAAAGTACTTTTGGCCATACTTTTAGCCAATAGAAACTAAAGAAGCACTTGGCGGAGGCGTTCTTATCAAGATCATGTAAATAGAGACAATACTAAAGAAATTTCACACAAAAGAATTAGTAAAGAAATTAGAGTTTTAGTAAGAGAAGAAAGGAAAGCTAGAAGGAAATCGTTATGCTCTGAATTTGACTACTGTATTTGTTTGGACAGCGTATAAATATTTTGAATTGTTTGTAATTATTTTTACCTACCTGTAATATTGCTTTACTTGTCATTTAGTTTTGGAAGTCAATCGTGGAATTTCCGATACTATATTAATTATTTTTACTACATCTAGAATCGCTTCTGCTTCTGCACTATTTATTTTCTAAACGTTTATTATTATTATTACTATCCTATATGGTATTTCTAATTTTGCTATCTGTAACGTTGAAATATCTATATAAGGTGTCTGAAATCTATTTTAATTAAAGGATTGCTTAGACATTAAAATTATCATCTTGTCGGGGCACGACTTTTAATTTATTTAAATCTTTTCTCAGTTTGTGTTGTTGATTGTCAACTACTCAGGTTAAGTTACATGATTCTGACAGTTGGTTGTGCGTGATCCATAGGACTTGCCAGCTGTATTTACACGTACGTGTGTGTATGGGTATGTGTGTGTATCTGATATGCATTTAGAAAATGTTGGACTAATATGTTATCGCAAATATATTTATTTAAATTAAAATACTATATTTTTAAGCACTTTCGTAATTAAATCTTGTGCCTTTAGAATTTGCAGGTAGTAATTTCTTTTTAAATCCTTTTGAAATTTTTCCTTTATAGTATTTGAATAACAGCGACATCTTTGACTAATCGCCCTGGACTATGTTCCTTTTTAATTATAAATTATTTTTTGCCGTGTATTTAATTACAATTTCCTATCCATTGAACTTTATTTTGTTTTTTTCTTCTCTATATTATTTAAGATGTAGCGAAATACTCTTCTAATTAGACTTTCATCTTTAACCTTGCTCGATAGTGTCTACATATGTCTTGGATCTTTCGAAGGAACTAAGCAGCTTTTCCTATATAAGATCGATCTTGTTATGGGATCCCTCCCTTTGTCTTCTAACAGTTGATAGGTCAAAAAATCATCTAAACCGGGCGTCGCTTGGAAATTAAAAATTACAAATTTAGATTTTTAAAGCAATGGAATTTTACTAGCTCAGCGGCTTTAGTCATTGAAATTTATTTTAAACAATAAAGAACAGTGTTTCCGCAATATTGTTTAACGTTGTTACGAGTGTTATAAAAAATTTCCTTAAGTGATCTGCACGTGGGCCGTTTGATTTCAAATACCTTTCGACCATTTACATTAGGTGCATTAGGTGAGTTTTGTTACACGTCCTTGTGTAAAGGCATTGTTTATTACATGATAGTATTTCGTTATATTGGTTTTTTCCTTTCCGGTCACATTGCTAGTTGCTGAGAGACTATTTTTGCTAGGACGTGAGCTCCAAATTAATATTACATGGTCCTATTACTTGTTCGAAGTGTAGAAATAGCCAACCATCTGGTGAGCCTTTCGACATCCTGCAAACAAGGTAACACTATTGTTCTCAAATTTTATCTGAAGACAGCCGGCAGTTGAATTCAACTCCTTACAACAAACTGATTTATGTAAATATATGTATTATGGTAGATTAGCAACATTCTTCTTTTGTTTGTATATATGGTGCTTAGTAAATTAGAGAAAACGATACCCATACTTTTGCGTATACAGGGTTATCGAGATATTCCATGTTATACTAGGGTCATTCCCGATTTTGTGATTGTAAAATATTAGTCATTCTCGTAAAAGTCATTTAACTATTTTGGTTTTATAACTTCAATATAATATTGCAGAAAGGTATAGACCAACACATGCCATAAAAATAATAGTATATTTTACATTATGCTATTTTCTTTATTAAAACTGAAACTATCGCTCATTTAATTTTTGTATTATATTTAGTAACTTATGAATTTACTGTGTGTACAAGAATCTCGATGTGAGATTTATCAAAATCTTAGATAAATTACCTATCAAATTATTTCGGTTAAGCCTGCTATTTAAATATTTATAATTCTATCATTTACATATTTAAATATTATTCATTATTTGTTTGGTCTAAAATTTAGTTATATTATTTGCTTATTACTCAATTTAACGTCAGTAGTCAATTATTGCTGTTAAGACATATTTTATTTGTGCACGATTTAGTAGTTTAGTTTTTTTTACAACTTACTATACTGGGTGAGTCTTTAACTCAGGTCCAGTTATTACTTTTGAATAAATTATATTTATATATCTATTTTTTCTTAATTACCAAGTTCGTCATTGATATATTGATTTTTTTTGATTCATTAATTTGGTGGCTCGTAGGCCTTGTGTAGATTTTTGCAACATTTTAGTCTTATGAATTTTGTTTATATATTTCAGCTTTGGTCTTATATGCTAATGACTGTTCTTGATTTATTAGTAAACTCTTACTTATTATTATTATAATTCCTTGCCGTATTATAATAATCTTGAATAACCTGTTTATGATCTTTCCAATTCAGTATATTGTATGTTTTTTGTTAAGATTAAAACTGCATTTTTAACAGCCAAGCATTTTTCAGAGGTATCTTTAGACTTATAGAACTTTTGAGGTTCTTTTTGAATAGTCCCCAATTAGTATGTGTATTACATATTATTACTCGCTCATTAGTTTTGTTAATATAGGAGAAAACTTCATCAGGTACTTACAGCAGCTGTAAGTACTTGATAAAACCACTGAGCTGGCGAAACAATTGTCGTCGTTTTACGATTACGTATTAAAAAAGTGAAAATTTTAACCATTAGTTTTATTTCTATTTTGTATTATAGGTTCCTGAAATTCGCATACCAAGTGATATGAAATTAAGAATATTCCCTACAATATTTAATGTAGAAGAAATAAATTAATAATAAATTTACAAAAAAGGTAAAGGACAAAAACTAAAAAAAATTGGATGGATCTAGTAGCATTTGATCTCTTGAATAACCTACACCAGCCTGGAAAGAATCGCATAAAGGAGGCCGTTAAAATACAAATGCACTGTTGCACTATAACCTCTATAATTTCCAATATTCCTTTAAATAAGAAAGAAATCAGAAAATTATACTATATATATAAATTATAAAAATAAACATGATAACCCCAAATTTGTTAATATATACATATATGTATGTTATTTTCATATATGTATATATTTTATACTTTCAAATATTAAGTAAGAATATATTATGACAAAAAATTATATATTTCACATGCGAAAACAGTCTGTTTCGGTGTTTTCAAAATAGTTAAAATTTTTTGTTATATTTATTTTTATCGTTGTAGTTGTATGATTTATTTCTTTTTTAAGATAATATTCAAGCTAAAGATTGAAATGTAAAATTTCTTATTACTCATTGTTCTATTTTTTGCTGGTTATTTATTGTCAGTATTTTAAGAATTTAAAAACACAACTTTATTAACTTTTGTAAATAGAATCTTATTAGGGATAGAATTTGATTTATATAAATATTTAAAACTTTTTGTAATATCAGTGATATATAAGTTACGAGTCCGCATATAATACAACCTATTCATAATTACCAGACGTACACTCAGCAATTTCATTCATTCGCCGGATACACGTGGAGTAAGATAAGATAATATTTAATATATAAAGATGGGCAAAGCATTAGTTGATAGAGTTATTAGTGTAACTGTACGCGACACAGATCGCTAGTAACCTCAGTGTAATCTAGTCTAAGTCTATATTGTAACGTATTGTCAAATCCGTAAAACAAATAAATTTTTTTGTTAAATTTCAACGCTCTCGAAATTTAACTGGCGCAGTCAGTAGGATCTTGGCAACCACTGTTGGAGAATTACAAACGTCGAAAATAGTGAGTGTGAATTTCAATTCTTTGGCCCAGAGAAAGAACAAAAAGCGACAGTACGTGCAATTAGATTCAACGACGGTTACACAAGGCCTGGAGGATCAAAATTTCCAAAAGGTGCAACGTTTGAACTGGGACGAACGCCGAAACGATCAAAATCTCGTCGAGGTACCCATCAACGTTATAAAAATTAAGAAACACGACTGGAGGATCAAAATTTCCAAAGGTGCGATATTGAATTGGAATAACACGGAAACGATCAAAATCTCGTCGAAGTGCCAATCAATATTATAATTAAGAAGAAGCAACAAAACTTAACAAGAAGAATAACACAAAGAAACCAAACCAATACAGCAACTAATAAAAGAAATAACACAAGAAAACAACAAAACTTAACAAGAAGAATAACTAGAAGAATAACACAAAGAAACCAAACCAATACAGCAACTAATAAAAGAAGTAACACAAGAAAACAACAATACTTAACAAGAAGAATAACAAGAAGAATAACAAAGAGAATAACACAAAGAACAAGCCAACCAAAATCGAATGAAGATCTTACTAACAATTCTGTAAGTAGATTTTTTAATTTTTTTACATATCTACAATTTACTGTAGTGATTGTAAGACGTATTTTTGCTTTTGTGAAAAAAGTATTGAAATACACGACGAAAAGCAAACAGATTATAACAGAAATATATACTGGTAAGCAAAGCTTTATATGTCAATAGAAAATCTTTTAGAAGAACTAGTAAATTCAATTAATACATTAAATTTAAACGAAATGCCTAACCAAACTTATACGAGAAGTTCTATAAGCCAAGCAGAAATCTGCACGATACCAATATACAATGGTGATCCAAATACATTACCATTATTTATTGATGCTTGTGAAGATTTGATAAAAACTTATTTCGATAAAAATAATAGAGATAACCCTTTAAACCCATATTTAATAAGAATAATAAAATCAAGATTGAGTGGAGAACCACAATCGATAATAGGGGCAAGAAAATTAAAAACTTGGCATGATATTAAAGCATTACTAGAATTAACATTCTTAGACCAGAGATCAGAAGATTGTCTTTTAAATGATGTAACAATGGAACAGCCTAGAAAAAATGAAAATCCTTACATATTCGGACAAAGGATTAGGGACATGTTAAATTTACTATTAACTAAAATGCAACTAGATACTGAAGAAGAATTAATACCGTTAAAAACAAACATGTATAGGAAAACTGCATTACAAACATTTAAAAGAGGATTAATGAATTACGGGAGAATTGGCGAAATAATGTATTTAAAAAATCCAGAGACATTAGAAAATGCTTTAGCTGAAGTATTAGAATACCAAAATTGGCAGTACAGGTGCGGAAAATCAACAATGCCGCAAAATAACTACAAAATAATACATCAGATAACACCAGGACACATGAAAACACCAGCCCAACAAGAACAACTTCCACGAATACAACAAGTGCCACGAACACAACAATTTCAACACCAACCACAAGTAAAACAATTCCAATACCAGCCAAAAACAAATTATCAAAATCCATTTCCTATCAAACCAAATTTCCAAAACCAAAGTAAACAAAATTCCCATATTAAGCAAAATTCCTTTAAATTTGCAAAATCTCCTGCACAATTAATGGAAAGAAGAAAACCTAGACAACAACCAATTGAAATTGACCCAAGCATGAGCCGAATGAGACAAACATCATATGGACCATCAACATCACAGCAAAAATGGAAACTTGAAGAAATGAACAATCAAGGCCAAGAAGAAGAAGAAGAAAATCCAGAATATGAAGAGTATGGAGAATCAGAAGACTATGAATATCAACCAATTTGGGACGAAGATACAGAACCATTTCCATTCGAACCAGAGGAGCAGCCAAATTTTCCAACTGGAGCCTCAGCGAACGAGACACCACCGAATGTCCAACAACCGGTATAAAGTTAAGAAATCATTTAGAATTTAATCAACAACATTGTGTACGATTACCTTATATTTATGTACCAGAAATTAATGCAAAATTTCTAATTGATACAGGTGCATCAGCATCCTCAATTTCAACTGAACTAGCTCAAAATCATTTTCCAAATTATATCAAATATTCACCATTTTCAGTAACAACAATGCACGGTACCACATATCATAATTACGTTCTTAGAATACCTTCTTTACACACATTTAATGCGTACGGACAAATACACGAATTTAATATAGTAGATTTTTCTAAAAAATATGATGGAATAATAGGTTTAAGATTATTAGAAAAAATGAATTCCATAATAGATTTTAAAACTAAAAAACTTCGCACAAGTTTCGCGGAAATACAATTATATTTTGATAACCCAAAAATTAAAATAGGACCAAGAGAAAGAAAAATAATTAAAATACCTGTAGATCGAAATCTAAAAGAAGTACATATAAATCATCAAAGAATAGCACCAGGAGTAGAAATACCTGAAAACATCACGACCACAGAAGATTACCACGCAATTACTGAAATCGTAAATTTCAATAACTACCCAGTGGAAATAAACTTCGAAAAACCAATTTTAACTGAAGAATACAATTATGTTGAAGAAAACACAATAAAAGGAAAATTATCAATGAAAAGGATTAAAGAAATTCAAAGAAGAACATTAGAGGCAAAGCTACGATTAGATCATCTGAATAAAGAAGAAAAAGAAATGATAAGAAAATTATGTATAGAATATCAAGATTTATGTCACAGTGAAGAATTACCTTTAACATTCACATCAGAAATTAAACATCAGATACGATTAAAAGATGAAACTCCGATATATCAAAAGCCTTATAGGAAATCACCAATACAAAGAGAAGAAATAAATAAACAAATAAAGAGCATGTTAGAACAAAACATTATACAACCCAGTATAAGCCCATGGTCAGCACCAGTAGCGATAGTACCAAAAAAAATGGATGCATCAGGAATCAAGAAATATAGAATGGTAATAGATTATAGAAAATTAAATGAGAAAACCATCGACGATAAATTCCCAATTCCTAATATACACGATATATTAGATAAATTAGGAAGAGCTAAATATTTCACGACATTAGATTTAGCGTCTGGCTATCATCAAGTCGAGATGGAAGAAAAAGATAGAGAGAAAACAGCATTTAGCACAGAAGATAACCACTATGAATTTTTAAGAATGCCATTTGGTCTTAAAAACAGCCCAGCAACATTTCAAAGAGTAATGAATCATATTTTAAGAGGTCTAACAGTAGACACATGTCACGTATACCTAGATGATATAATAATATATGCAGCATCATTAGAAGAACATCAACAAAAATTAAAGAAAGTATTTAAACGCTTAAGAGAAGCTAATTTAAAATTATCAATGGACAAATGTGAATTTTTAAGAAAAGAAATTGCTTATTTAGGACATATAATAACAAAAGATGGAGTAAAACCAAATCCAGATAAGATTGAAGCAATAAAGGGGTATCCAATACCAAAAACACAAAAAGAAATCAAAGCATTTCTAGGATTATTAGGATATTACAGAAAATTTATAAAAGACTTTGCTAAAATTACAAAACCATTAACCAAATATTTAAAAAAGGGAAGTAAAATCGAATTCACAGAAGAATATACAACAACAGTTGAACTTTGTAAAAAGATACTTTGTAATGAACCAGTATTACAATATCCAGATTTTAACAAACAATTTTTAGTAACAACGGATGCAAGCAATGTAGCAATAGGAGCAGTATTATCACAAGGAACGATAGGACAAGACAGACCAATATTTTATGCATCAAGAACGTTATCGGAAACAGAACAAAAATATTCAACAGTAGAAAAAGAACTGTTAGCAATTATTTGGGCATGCAAACAATTTCGACCTTATATATTTGGAAGAAAATTTACGATAATCACAGATCATAGACCATTAGTGTGGTTACATAATTTGAAAGAACCAAACTCGAAATTACAACGATGGAAGATAAAATTAAGTGAGTACGATTATGAAATTATATATAAAAAGGGAAAAATTAATAAAAATGCGGATGCATTATCGAGAATCGAATTACATAACCAAGAAGATAATATAGATGAATTATTACAAGAAGATACATCATCTATAATACCACAAGTCGATAATGAAGAACTAGATGACTTACTACGAAATCTAGAACCACGAGAATTAACAATGGAAGAAATAATACAAAAATCAAGAAATCAGGAAGAAATAGATAACATTCTACAAGAACTAGGAAGAATAGAACATAATCCTAATAAACAACAAGAAGACGATGACTCACTGCATAGCAATGTAAATGTACAACCAGAAACATCAATACCAATAACTGATATGGCAATAGATATACAGAAGATACAAGTATTCATAGAAACACATATATTTCCGACAACAGTAACATTTGATACGAAAAATGCTAAAGTAATATACCACGCAAAATTGGAGAAGAAAAATCTGAAACAAGAATTGATAGATTTAATAAAGGATATAATGCCTCAAGGAAATTATTACATATACACAACAGATGAAATTTATAAAGAAATGTGTCAAGTTTATATCGAACACTTCAATAACAACGGACCAAAAATTTAAAGATGTCTTCGAAGGGTAAGAATAATCGAAACACCAGAGGAAAAGATTGAAATCATAATGCAAAACCATGAAGGAAAAACTAATCACAGAGGAATCAATGAAACTTTAAAACAGATAAAGAAGAATTATTACTGGAGTCAAATGAAGGATGATATAACGAATTATATTAAGAGATGCGAAATATGTCAAAGAAACAAATACGATAGAGCACCACCAAAATTACCTTTTCAATTAACGAAATTAATAGAGAAACCATTTGATAAAATTCACGTTGATACGATATCAATAAATTCACAAAATTTTCTAACTATAATAGATACATTCACAAAATATGCACAAGCATATCCAATTCAAGGAAAGACAGCAGTCGAAGTAGTTGATAAATTAATAGAAAGTTTTAGTATACACGGTTCACCAAAAGAAATTGTAATGGATAACGGTTTAGAATTTAATAATGCAACATTAAAAGAATTATTAAAATTATATAGAATCAATGTTCACTATACAACGCCTTTAAATCCAAATTCGAATGCACCAATTGAACGATTACATTCAACACTTTTAGAACATGTTAGATTAATAAAAAATCAAAAACTAACTCAAGATATAAAACAGATAATGAAATTATCACTGTTAGCATATAACTCGACTAATCATTCAGCAACAGGAACCTCACCTTTTGAACTCTTGTATGGACACACTAATACAAAAGAACCAATGGACCTATATTACGATGAAACGTATTATCAAGATTATATTCAAAAACATAAAGAACGCACGAAATATCTCTATAATAAAATTGCAAATAAAATGCAAGAAGATAAAGAAAAGAAAATCATTAAAATAAATAAAAATAGAGAAAATGAAGAGATAAAAATAGGTCAGGCAGTATATGTAAAACCCCATAAATACTATTCACAAAAAACGAAAGAAAGATATCAAGGGCCATACACAATTACGAAAATCAATGAAAATGGAACAGTTGAAGTTAAAACAAAAAAGAATAAAATTTTACGTTATCATATAAATTCATTAAAATTAGCGAATGTTCCAGAATCCTTATCGGAAGAGGATTAACAGTAGTATTAAGAATATTCATTTAAATGTAAATAAGAAATTTTCGTTTGAGCTACTAATAAATAAACTGTACCAAATAGAAAGTTTAATTCAAATTTAGAGTATATCAAACTAATACTTATTTTGCATTTATATTGTTAATACTTATTGTAAGTAATGAAGCATTTCAATATTTTATGTAAAATGCTCTGCCTATTTACGATGAAATAATACTTTTAAACAAATTACTCCTAAAAATAAATACGTTGGCATAAAAAAACAATAAATTTAACTGAAGTATTTTAAAAACTTTCAGATAGAATTAATAATCAAAAAGATATTTCCGAAATTTAAATAACGCAAAAGAAATGTTAAGCAAAATTACTATCTCAGATAAAGCAAGTAATTCTTTAATTTATAATTGCATTCATATTAATACTATTAATACTTGCAATTCTTTTGTTTAAATTATATAAAAAGATAAGGACTAAACAAAAGGTTAAAAAACAAACAGATGCCGATAAGAAAAGAATGCAAGATTTGCCTTTTTAAGGATAATCTCGCATGTAAGGCGGAAGGAGTTACGAGTCCGCATATAATACAACCTATTCATAATTACCAGACGTACACTCAGCAATTTCATTCATTCGCCGGATACACGTGGAGTAAGATAAGATAATATTTAATATATAAAGATGGGCAAAGCATTAGTTGATAGAGTTATTAGTGTAACTGTACGCGACACAGATCGCTAGTAACCTCAGTGTAATCTAGTCTAAGTCTATATTGTAACGTATTGTCAAATCCGTAAAACAAATAAATTTTTTTGTTAAATTTCAACGCTCTCGAAATTTAACTTATACCTTATTTCAGAATCTGATAAGTTCTGTCATTATTTTAGTTCATTATAATGCAAATGATATATGAATGCAAAATTAACCTCTTTGTTATTTCTAAATCGTCTTGAATATGCAGCAAAAATTAAAAACGTATTTGACATCTTCAATTTTTTGCAATTTCTGAATTTCTGGTTTGAAAGGAAATTATTCCAACGGTTTTTATTTTTTTTTTTTTTTCTAAATGAAAGGTTCTTTTGAAGCATCAACTTAAAGTTTTTGTTAGTATAAAATATATCAGAAAGTATTAATAATTTTACTTCGGATCATAGAAGAATTCAATGCAAGAATGCAATATAATCGATCACTTTTTTTTGTTTTCAGAAATCTAGATCATTTCTAAAATTACGCGTCACCTGTTGTTAAAATAGTATATTTAATCTTAATATTCCGAAATAATTTTATATATATTAGATCATTCATATGTTTATGAATACAATTATTTTATTATTAGGGATAAGCTGCTTTGTACGGTAGTTATTAGCTCGTCGTAATTCCTTTACATTTACACTTATTTTAAATCTTTGTTATATGATTTATAATATGACTGGTGAATGGTATTTCCAGTTTGGTAAGGTAATAGTATATTTAGCTTATCAATTTGCAATATATTTGAATTGTATTTAACCCATCAGAGTTGCAAACGCATTTATGATTATAATTATATCTTTAAAATTTTACACATAGAAAATAAATCGCAAAAATTAAATTTACTTGAAATTTTGGAAATTTTGAAATATACAAATACCGACCTTTTACTCAATAATCATATAGATTTCGACAATTCTCCTTTATTAGGCCTATTTTACAACTGATTCTTTTATTTATGTTGGATTTCCCGTTTTTATGTTTGTACTCTGTATCCTTTGGTCCCTTTGTGTAATAAAGTTTGAAAGTGCCTATTTTTGAATCTTCCTTCTGAGTATAATTATTTATTATTAAAGGCTAGTGAAGTATAGCTTAATGAATCGCCTCATAGGTATCGAAAATTTTGTCTTATCAGATGGCCCCATATAATATCTAGTGACATCTGACGGACAAAAGAGACTATGCCGAAAGTGGCAATTTTCTCTTGACTGGATAAGCCGGCACAGAAAAGAAAAAATACGTATATAGGTGTAAGTCCATTAACAACACTAGCCTAATTGACGAAGTCTTATAATTGATAACAGAAACACGTGTTTTAGGCAGAAGTAAATATTGAAAAATACGAGGTGTATGTCCATGTGTACAGATACAGACGTGTATATTGCATGTCTGTTTCATTTGTAATTTTATTAGTTTATTTAAGATTTCATTTATTTTAAGGTTTAGTCCAATACAGTCATTTAAGACTGGTATTGCGATATTCGAAGATTTAACAAAACGTGTGCCGGCACAGAAACTTAGTTTATACACACCCTACTGCGATACACCAATTATGCTATCAATGGAGATGATAACGTAGCTTTTCCTTCTTGCACCATATACATGTTTAACGATGACGCACTTATGTTTAAATAATAAAAATTTGTATAAATGAAGAAATTTTTAAGAAGTCGTTCATAAATCGATGTTTCAAGAAGACTAGTTAGACATATATGACATCTAGTGAGAAAACAACTGAGCTAAATTGTTCTATATATTTTTTTATATTTATTATTTCAGAAATATTAAAAAAAAAGTGAAAATGTCTTATATTTTATTAACAGGTCTATTATATAATTTTAATTTTATAACTGCTGTCCGAGAAGATTTTCGTGGTTTTCTTTGACGTTTAATGTGAATTTCGGCAGACTTTTTTGTTGGATAATAAAAATGCATTTCTAACTATAATTATTTTTTGAATCCAACGATTGATGTATATAATTTTGTTTTGCATTTGAATTTGAATTCTCGTTGATGTGTTGTGGTTAGTCTGAATTTTTCTTACTTGTTGTTAGAACGAGAGTTTCGTTCTTACAGTTTTTGAAAATACTACAAGCAGGCGAAATTTGCAATTATCCCAACCGTATCGATTGTACGGCCAAGTGATAAAACAATTCGAGGGAATTTTGAAGATCTTGGTGGATACCTGCTAGCAATAATACCCGGCAATATATATTTAAACTATTCTAATTACGTCCTAATCTTAAGCCCAGGTACAAACCTTAGATTAAATTTTATTAATATTTATAAAGTTTATTGCACTTTATTTGAAAAACGTGAAATTATGAACAGATTGTAAAATTAAAAACAGGGTACTGAAAACGTTCTGAAATTGAATCATAAATAAAGGGGGAAATAGTCACATAAAAAGGGTAATAAACTTATAAATTCAACAGATATCGATTCTTAGACTTTAGGTAAATAAAATAATTGAACTTTCGATATACAGGGTTTCAATTTGAAGCGAACATTATTTAATGCTAAATAATTAAACTATACATATATTTAAGGAAAATCAAGAAAAACAGACAAAAATTAATGTTCTCACGCATAACATGGTATATATATATATATATATATATATATATATATATATATATATTTCTACAGACACTCAAAAAGTAACTAATAAATAGTACATATTCATTGTATACTGTATTTTCTTCTAATTGAATTTAGACTCTTCTAGACAAGTAAATCATATTATTATATTTTAAATTTACATTAAATTTATATGCATATGTTCTTATCATCCACCATATTGGAATCGTCCTCATGAGTTCTATACATTAACTGCCCAATATAAGACTAACGATTCGCAGAGCAAGCAATTTATTATATCAAATATTTTACGATAAGTATCTGAAAGTACTGAAATATTATTGAATTTTAGAAAATAGGTTCAATAATTAAATAATTTTATCCCCAAAATAATTCTAAAGCACTTCTTCGAATTATGTCAAATAAAATATATATGTGCGAATATTCAATTTTGTGACAAAATTTGCCTTATCTGTTTTTACGTTCTTGTCAAAGCAATTTTTTCCGAACGCAGAGCCAATATTTACATAGTCCATTACCGCTACTACAGTCTTGCAATATAAACATTTTGCGTGGGAGTGATGGGAAATACTTGGTATATACATACCTAGAAGGGTCAATTTAATGCTATGTACCACTTATGCACAATTTGGGGGCTGACGGTATAAAAATATGTATTCTTTATGTTATGAAAGTAAATCACATTTTAGAAATTATACTGGATGGTGGTCAATAATATTAATTACATAAAATATTTAAATGAAGAAACGAAAATATATGTACAACTACTTTAAATAAGCTACAATTCAAATTTGTTTCATCGTGTTCTTCACCTTCGCGGTCAAAATCAGAATTAAAGTCTCTCTTTTCACGCATTTCTTTTATACAATGGTCAAATATTTCGGGTTTTCTGCTTGAAGCCTCTCACGGACACATACTATTTTAGATCAATGAATAAAGGTAATGTTGGAAGTACGAGAATAAATTGAAACATACATGAGTAAAAGAGGGTAAAAACCTCACCAGTTTTGTATAATACAAAAATATTATTAATAATATAAAATATTATTAACAATCTGGTGTGAAGAACACAAATACAAGTTCAATATAATTTTTGTGAACGTATCTGAACATATCCCTCACCAGAGAATTTTCCTGGAGTTAATATTTGACCTAGAGCAAACCAATGACACGCCTCCACAGCAACTTTTAATACTGTTTAATTAAGGTGGCGTTTTTAGTTTTTTAATCCAACGTTTCGTCTTTGCGGAACCATAGTAAACTTAACTTTTTAAATACGGCCCTGATATGTTTATATTAGATTCTGAAAACGCTTTTACAATTTTAGAAAGAAAAGAGCAGCACTGCCAAATGTAATAAAATAATTAAAATTATACATTGTCCACAGTCGTATTATTATATGTGTTAGGAATTAAAATCAATTTTTAATTATATTGGGAACAAACTCTATGCAATACAAATTGAGTTTCTGTTATTAAATGTAAATATTAAGTACACGTACACGATAAACATTTAATATCTACATACATATATAACAGGTTCGTGTTTACATCAGAAATTTGGTTTATTATGCGGTACACGAGTTTCAACATTTAGTTGATTCATCTACTAAAATTTCAATTCAATTATTTAATATATTGCAGAATTCACGATAGATTACTGAAGCGTCATAACTATTTGATTAGATTAAAGCCTGGATGAAATTATATGACGTCTTTAGTAACTGTGTCCGACAAAGATGTAATTGAAGTGTTTGTTGTTAAAACAGCACATGTCCAAAATCTTAATTTTTGGGAAAACGGATAAAACGTTCTAACTTGTTTTTGAGCACAATTATTTTTTTTTTTCTGATATAAGACACCATAAGGCATTATAGGATAAGTTTGTTGAACACTTCCACTGTGGCAATGTTTTTTATACTACCGGTTTAATAAACAAATGATACGGACATGAATATGGTTTATGAAGGGAAACACATAAAAGTGGGTAATTTTATTTTAAAAACTCTACGAACACATTTTTTTTTAAGGTAAGTATTCTTACATAATTAAACAAAAATGAAAATTGAGTTTGATTACAGTAAAAATGTGTAAACCATTTATCCAGTCTTCGCACCCGCCGCTGTTGCCGTTCTCGTCAATTTCAGCGTTACGTTAAGGGTCTACTTTAGTGCCCGAAAAATTACCATTTCAGAAATATGCAACCCACATTACAGCATACTACAACAGGCTAGGTACCAAGACGCCCTGCTGAGAGGGTCGAAGGATTATGTAAATTAGCAAACAAATTTGATTATTGACACATCAGCTACTTGGAATTTATTTATGCCTTGTTTTCAGCAGATAGATGATCTGTGTATTTCCGCCTAAAATTTTTTGAATCGTAGATAAAGAATAGATGTATTATTATAACAAATGTAACTTACTAGGTTTTAATATAAAATAAGTAGTGTAGTAAAGCTACACAATTTTACCCATACATACCTAATTTAAATACTTAGATGCCTGTGTAAAGTAAAAGACAAACAAATGTATTAACTTGTTTTCCTCTAAAAGTGGTTACGGCATTACCTGGCTTTCTAATCCTTCTTAGTCATTTAAAGTTAATCACCTGGTTACTTGGAAAAATGTATATAATTCGATAAAGATATGACCATATGATAAACAACAAATGCATAATTTGCGATATAAAACTATTATTGGTGATGGGGATAGTAGTGTATATAAAAAAATTCAAACAGCAAAACCTTACGGACCAACATATTTTATTGAAAAAATTGAGTGTCGAAATCATGTGTTGCGAAATTTCTGTACGAAAATACGAGAAATTTCAAAAACTCCTCGATCAGATATGTGTATACGAAATTTTTTACGGCAGAATATTCTTAAATTTAGAACAGCTGTAATTAGTGCCATAAAGTACCGCAAAAATGAAAATGTTTCTTTTCAACAAAAAATTGAAAACTTAAAAAATGATATTCTCAATGGACCTGCCCACATATTTGGAGAACATAGTAACTGTGCTAGCTATTTTTGTAGTAAAGATGGTAACAATAGTTACAATTCAAATACTATTGATTACAAACATTTCAAAAGCAGTGCTCTATATAATATATTTTTTCAGTCTTTGAATAGAGTAGCCAATTTATCCTCCAGTTTACTTTATGACGTAGACAATAACGCCGTAGAATCCTTCAATTCTGTTGTGAATAAATTCGTGGGAGGAAAAAGAATAAATTTTTCGCTTGGAGGCTCGTACCAAGGGAGATGTTTTGCGGCAGTCATAAATTATAATAATAAAGAGACATTTGTATATACATTTGTTAAGAAAACTAATGGGGATATTTTAACGGTGTATATTTGGAAAAATTCAAAAATCTTAAACTAAATCAAGCAATAAAAAAGAAAAGCAAAAAAAATAAAATTCGAATTCAAGGTGCTGATTCGGATTACGGAGCGTGCAAAATCGTGGTACCTGACATGCCTATTCCGGAATACGAAAGCAAGAGAAAACAATTTCTTGATGAATTGTCATTATCTGATTGTCATAATATTCAAATTAGGACAGTGGATCAGAGACATAACAACGAATGGGAAAACGACAGACAGATAAGATTAACGGCAAGTAACTTTGGCAAGATTTGTAAAATGAGAGAAAAAAACAGACACGGCTAGTACAATAAAACATATGCTGTATACTAATAGATTCAATAATAAAAAACTACCAAATTCTCTACAGTATGGCATAGATAATGAAGAAAGGGCCAAGCAAAAATTTATGGAAATTACAAATTTGAAAGTTGAGGCATGCGGTTTGTTCATTGACGTGAAGAAAAAATTTTTAGGCGCCACTCCAGACGGATTAATTGGATTCGATTCTATTGTCGAACTAAAATGTCATTCAGCGCGTGATAAATTAATACATGAAGCCATTAACGAAAAATTAATTAATTATTGCACCTTAGATGCAAATGATAGTAACAAAATTTTGCTAAAACCTTTTGATAATTATATGTATCAAGTGCAGGGACAACTCCACATCACCAAAAGAGAGAAATGTTATTTCGTAGTTTATACTAAACACGATTTGAAATATATAGTAATAGAAAATAGAACGAAATGATGATTTCTGGAATCATCATATGATTGAACATCTGGAAAAATTTTATATGAATGCAATGCTTCCAGAAATAATTGACGCGAGGTATCATAGAGATCAATCTATAAGAAGTATTATGAAAAAAGATCTCTAATTATTTTTTATTCTAATTTTTTTTAAATACAAACTATTTACTTATGTAAATGCAGTAATTTATTAGCTGCAAATTAGTTTGTTCACATATAAATGACTAGAAAATTCATCTTTGATGTTTAGTCTCCGATCCGCACTTAATTTTCGGTGATTATTATGGATCAAAATTCTCTTAAAACTCAATAAAAGGTAATTTAATTAGCCATTGAACCAGTTGCAGCATTTATTTCAATATTCACGCCGATTTATTGGTTGATAAGTTAATATTGTCATAGGCAGAAGCCAGTGGAGCCAATTTACATAATCCTTCGACCCTCTCAGCAGGACGTCTTGGTACCTACTCTATTGCCGTGTGCTGTAATGTGGGCTGCATATTTTCGGGGACGTTGAGTATCGGGTTGCCTGTTTTTGACTTTTATTTTTATTGATAACTAAACAACAATTACATCTAGACAAAAACGGGCTGTATAGCTACCTAGATATTATAAATACCTACAACACAAACATTTCATAACTACATTAGCTGGCCTGGTTATCTCTCAATTTGTCCCGATAGATTTTCTGTTTCTTACCGATAAAAGTCAAACCATACAAAAATTTTGAAAAAAACGTAAATACCTACCTAGTTTTTATTGATACATGGTCATACATACATCGAGCAGTCTTCCAACTTTTAATTTGAAGCCAAAAGAAGGCCGGAAAAATACACTCATTTCAGTGTGGGATTGCCGGGTATAGCGTAGAGCCTTAAGGTCTAAGAACTCATTATTCGTAGATGCTGAAACAGTTGGACTTAATATCGAGAAGGTTTTCATAAAAAAGCCTTTTTTACGGGTTCTCCAGACAGTCTAGTAGACTTTGTAGATTTCCTACTTTAAGTGGGAATATGATAAGCAGTCCACTACAGGAACGCTTAAGATTCATTTCTGAAAGCAATAGTATTTTTGAGAGAATTAAGCTTGATCTCCAAAACCTTTGTAACTATCGCGCAGACTAACCGTGTACATATCTTTTTTTATTTCAATCTGACGGACATTCTCTATTCCTATAGGAGGCTTTGTCGACTTCAGAAAGTATTTAACCGTTGCTTCATTTATATCGGAAAATTGGTGTTGATCCTTTTTAACTAACTCAAAAAAAGATGACTTTTGTCTTGCGCCACAGATTAACTCGTCTCATTCCTCTGGAGTTTCAATGCGTTCCTTTCTTTGTTTCTTCTTCTCTATGAGCCAAAAATCTTGGTTGTTGGGCAAGTAGGAATGACGGCATGTACAGCACAGAGTTGAATAACTTTAGGACATGCACAACAAAATACAAGAAGTGAAGCTTAACATAATTCTTATTTTGGCAGGGACAGCCATCACTCAGCAATACCAAGAATCTACTATTTCTCTCGTGAGTATTAAAATAATACAGTAACATGGAAGTTACGTCATTGCTATAGTTTAGCTTCATCTGTTCCAAAGTTGTATATCCTAAACACGTGGTCCCAAAGTTGGCGTGCATAAAATACTGGATTAGACGGCATGTGCAATAGGGGCAGATTTTGCATATAATCAAAGCTTAAACGTACGACTTCTCCTGTTTTAGCTCTTTGCTTATAACGTTTCTTCAAAGTGACGAATGCTTCCACCTTCCTGAGATGTAGTTTTTTTTCTGTTAAAATTGTGTTTTTAGTTTCTTCCGAGATATTCTTGTTCGCAAGTCTTTGAGTCAAGTTGTCACATGCTGCGCAGGTACCCGAGCGCGGAAACCCAAATTTGATTTTTCAAATTCTTTCTTGAAAAACATCCAATAAATTTTATAAGGAATGTTGAGCTTGTACACTTGAACAAACATAGAATACATATCCCTTACTGTTAGGTCTTCAGGAAGAAAGGGATGTTCAGGATTTTCACGTCTTTAGTAGTACGACTATCTTGACTTAAATGTACAAATATGTTCATCGATTAGGAATATCAGTTCTTGTGGATACTATCGCGGTCTTTGTACATGTCTATCTCGTAAATCTTTAGGAAACCGCCCTGTGGTGACCAAACTGTAATCTGCGTACTTTGGCTTCTTTTATACCATATATGCTTAAAAAGGCAACTCAACACTCACTCTGTAACAAAACATTGCTGGTTTGGTTTTCCTTTTATTTTCAGGAATATTATCTTTAAACCCTCGCCATCCATCCAATAGTTTTCATTGTCATAAGACTCACTAAATGAGCATCTTGTTCGTTTTTATTACTTATATTGTAGAATTATTCAAACAAAATTTACCTCCACCGTTGTGAAACTTTTTCGAACCATGACAATTTTGTACATCTAATAAAATGACTCTTCTAATACTTCGTTCAGGAACGGGCTTCCTCCTGTGGCTTACATATCCTTGTCCGGCAGTAATACATCTTTAATGTACTCTGACTTTTGGATTTTCTTGATTATTTTGCATGACCATTAGTAGTCACGACTGCTTTTGTGGTTTCAGCACTCAACCAAGGTCTTTCATTACTGCTCATACTTTTCATTTTCATTAACTATTTTATTCTATATCGATAATAAACTGAATTATACATTCAACAAATGTACAGTACTTTCATCGTACTTCTGGAACCGCAATATGCAGTCCTTACGTGAGGACTGTTGTTTCCGAAAAAAACAGCACATGTCCAGATTTGAAGCTATATAACTTCTATGTTGTGCTGCTTTTGCGGAAATTTTCTATCGGTATACGTAAATATAAGCTACCGCTACTAGATGACGTACTTAGCTCAATTTTGCAATTTTTTTACATATTTGCCGTACGTGTTTTGACTAACACGATAAAGTCATAAAGTCGTATCTGTCAATTTCTTCTTCTTATTCTTATTATCTAAATTTAAGGAACCCAAGACATTCGCAACATATCCTCCCGATAGCAGAACAAATTCTATATATCTCATGATCAAAGTAATATTGAATTGAATTCTCTAACCGATATTGAGATTAGAGTCTTCAATAAATTACGTGATATTTCAAATTAGTAATGCCTTCATTGTAGGTCGATGAATCCATGTCCTCAAAATAGCTATTTACAGCAGTGTTTACGAAAATCTCTTACCGTCGACCCATTTTTTCAGGTTTGAAAGGAGATGATAATCGTTGGGAGTAAAATCTGAGGAATAGGGCTAATGAAACACTAATTCAAATCCCACTTCATGAACTTTTGTCCTTGCAATCGCAGACATGTGGGCAGGTGTGTTATGCTGATGGAAGGCACTTTATTTTTTGCCAAATCAGGCCATTGCTCTTTAATTTTGTCGCTTTATTGTTGCAATATATTGGCACAATACTCCCCGTTTATTTTTTCCCCTTTTCTAAGTAATATGCTAAGATAATTCCATTAGAATCCCCCAAAAAAAAAACAGTTGCCCATAACCTTTCCTGTCGACAAAACTGTTTTTGCCTTCTTTGATGGCGGAGAACCATTTTATTAATTGTTTGGATTGTTTTTTGGTTTCGGGAGTGTAATAGTGGATCTAGGTCTCATCGACGGTTATAAAACGGTGTACAAATACTTCTGATTTCGGCAAAAACATGCCAAACTGTCGCGACAAACAGTCCAATTATTTAGCTTTTGTTCCTGTGGGACAACTCCAATTTCCAATTCTTCGGTTAAAGTTCTGTGCACACTGTCATTTGAGATACTTACGATATTTGCTATCTCGCGCAATTTTACTCGACGGTCATCTAAGACGACACGGTGGACTTTTTCAATCATATTCGGAACAGTAACAGTTTTTGAATGTCCACTATGGGGTTCATCGTTTGTGCTCATATGACCACGCATAAATTCGGAAACCCAGTTTTTAACCACTGAAAACGAAGGAGCGGATTCTAATAATGTTGAATCCAACACTGCTTTGATTTCGGTTGGTGTTTTAAGCCTTTAAAATGAAAGTACTTTGTTACTGCTCTTAACTCAGTTTTTCCATTATGGCAAAATCACACGAGATGTTTACTTTGGCGTACTGTCAACAGACAAATTGAGAGATCGGTCTGCACTGTCATATTTAAGCTACTAAAGGATGATTCTACAGAATGGTAAAGAAGATTCTTGCGAATTCGCGTCGTCTCTGTATTAGACCACGTAGTTTCCGAAAAATTCTCGTACAAGTTCATATTTGTGTGTCTACATGTTTTTCGAAACATGCAGACACGTGTTCAGCTTACTTCAGCATCATGAGTACCTGCTGCTGAAGAGATATTTTAACGATAAATAAAACTCTTACCATATTGCAAAAGTTAGTAAGAAAGAGCGTAGAGAACAATGTTGCACAAACATGAACTTGTATTGTATTCTCCACACCCGATTTTGAATAATATTTTTAAAAATGTTTTTGTTTTATACAAAATTTGATGAGTTTTTATCTACTCAAGGATGTTTCTAATTACTTTATAAGCTACTTATATACTCTACGGTTTTGTCCGATGTAGGGATGAGGCATGTTAATTCAGTCTCCGCAAGTTGTGGTTGTATCTGTAAGATGGAAACCCCTGGCTAAGTCTTGCACTTAACCAAGGATTGTGTTGCACAGCGATGAGCGGCGCTGAATGTTGTTCTGCCTCTTAATAACTTTTATAATTTGGTAAAGGTATTATTTATGGTGAAAGTATATTGACGGCAGCATATATCAATGATTATATAATAAGATAAAACATGTGCTTGTCTGGAAAGATATTTTCACACAAATATGAAAATGTATTGTCTTTTCCACCCACGATTTGTTTTAAGTTTTTAACATATACTGAGTCTTGAATCTGTCTTGAATAAGACTGATAGTTGTACTAAGGTGTTTATATCTATAATTTCTAATGCATGCTTGAATACTAGATTACATAATAATAATAATTATGTTATATTATTCCAGGAAACATTGAATTTCAAATATTGCAAAATAAGTAAGAGAGCATAGCGAAAGCTAAAGAAAATAATGTAAAATACTAGAAAAGCAAAAATTAATAATTTTTTTAAGCTATCGTAATGGGTATCACGCAAATCTGAAATATAATCGAAATTCTTACACATAAGAGCTGTTGAAAATCTCATTATTACATTGAATTATTTTACTCTTTTGAAAATAAAATAAATATTGACTTTGTAAATTACGACGAGAAATATTGAAATTGATTCTATTTAAGAGGACTAGACAATCGATACTATTCTATAGAATATTGTGCAAATATTTAATACGAAACATTAAACGTCTATTATGAAGTACTATAAAATTAAATTTATATAGCATAAGTTCTATCCTCTTTCAGGGTAAATTACATAAATTAAGCAATACATATATTTGAGCAAACGGTGCTGAACAGATTAGATGTTATAAATATTGTTGGTATAAATGGATGTAAAACGAAGGAACCATATTCGATCTTAGAAATGTATTGAACAGGATCTTTTAAGCAATTTATATAGAAACAAAATTTAGTTTTGTATAAAATTAAATTTTCAAATTTTTGGAGTAGAACAGTTCATTATAATTAAAACAAAAGTTTGTTACAATGTCCTATTTCATATCCGTGCTCTATAGTTATTAATCCCCTTGAATATGACATTACATTTTATTTTTTTATATTTAATTATAGGTGATTATGCGTGCACTACAAAAGTAATGGCAATAAGGTCACATTATAGGAACAGACAGTTGTCTATAGATTCTATTTTGCGTAAAATTTTTATATCATTGGCGAACAATGAATGATCTTTTATAGGGAATTGTACCCGCTATATCGTTAATAAAATTGAGAAACAACAATGGTCCAAGATTAGAGCCTTGCGGAATACCAGATTTTGGTCTGAAAAACAATGATTTGTCGTTAATATATTGCACACTCAAGTAAGATTTAAATAACTTAGTAAATGTTGGTGAAAAGTCTATTCAATTAAATTTATGCCTGAATGCTTCTTTAAAATTAGTACAAATCCACTTGTCCTCGGTTGTCTAATATTTCGGATACGTACTATGTAAAAATCCATTTTGATTCACCGTTAATATATTTTTGATATGAGAGAGTATGCGCTCATAAAGTTTTATATATATTATTATATATATATATATATATATATATATATTATATATATATATTATATATATGTAGGAATATTGGTTCGTTAAGTGCAGGCAAAACACATTCACTGTTTTATTATTATTTTAATGTAGTTTAACAATATAAAAATGAATATATTAATTAATGTTCGTCTCGGCTCTTGTCTAGGGCGATCGTTTCTAAAACAAATAACACGTCTTAGTATTTATTGTTTTAAATACGTCGTACGTCTTTTAGCGTCTTACTTACTTCGACTCTCGCGTGAGACTCTGTCCTCGGGCGACGATACCTCGCCGAGAATTGCCGATCCTACATTTCGGCCTTCCTGCCATCCATTCGCCTCGAATGGATCCTCACCACTATCCTGAGACCATGGCTTCATGAAATCGGCGCTGGAATTTGTTCTCTTCGCACCCATATGCTGCCCCAATTTCTCGACTTCGTATCTGTCTGGACCAATTCTTCTGGTCACACGATATGGACCAAGGAACTTGGGCAACAACTTGGATTCACTTTGGAATTGAGTTCTGCGAATTGCGACCATGTCCCCTGCTTGATATATTCTTGGCTTTTTTCTCTTTTTGTTAAATATCCTTCGGTTTTCTTCTTGCACTCTTTTTATTTGTTCTTTTGCGTTTTTTCGCAAATCTTGTCGCTCGTCAGCAAAAGTTTGACGATATTCTTCTTCGATTATATCTATTAGTTTTGCATCTGCTGAACTAAGCATTTTCACTCCAAAAAGTAATTGGAATGGCGACGTATTTATACTACGTTGGTAGGTGCTATTTAAAGCTTCTTGCACTTTTCTAACATGTTCGTGCCAATTTTTTGGGTTCTCAATCGTTAATTTTGTCAGAGTGGGTATAATAATACAATTTATGCGTTCCACTTGTCCATTGCCTCTGGGTACACCTGTGGTAATCTTAATGTGAGATATTTTTTCATTATCACAATATTGTGTAAAATCTTTAGACGTGTAGGCTGTTCCTCTATCCGATATTATCGTTCCAGGATTCCCAAAAATTGCTTTCTGCATCTCCAACTTTTCTAATACTTCTTTAGTGGAAGTGGTTTTTGTTGGGTATAGCCATACAAATTTAGAAAATGCATCCACTACAACGAATAAGTATTTATACCCTTTTCCAGTTTGTGTCATAGGTCCTAGATGGTCAACATGGTAGATTTGAAGTGGTACTTCTCCCTTTTCAATAGGATTTAGTAGACTTTCTTGTTTGCCTGATTTTCGTTCAGCTAATATGCAAGGTATACCTTTCAATATAACGTTTTTTATTTTTTCATCCAAACTTGGAATATAGTAATCTCTTATGATTAGTTCTTTGGTTTTCTTAACAGAAAAGTGGCCATTCTCATGCGCATTTTTGATTATTTGACGTTGCATACTCGCCGGCACAACAAATAATTTTTCTCCATTTCCTTGTTTATATAAAATATTCTTGTCGACTTCGTAGTCTTCATAGGATTGACATTCTAGTATTTTCAGGATAGCTTTAAGATGCTCATCTTCTCGTTGTGCTTTCATTATGTTTTCAAGAAATTCATTCTGCACAATCATCGTTATAGGATTTTTACTCAAAGCATCACAATGTTTCATGCGATCTCCAGGTCTGTGTTCGATCGTGTAGTCAAATTCCTCTAATAATAATGCCCATCTGGCAACTCTTGTGCACAATTCTTTTTTGTTCATTGTAGCAGCAAAAGCAGCGCAATCGGTCAAAATTTTGAATTTTGTTCCTAAAAGGTATACTCTGAACTTCTTAATTGCTTCGATCACAGCCAACACTTCAAGTTTAACTGTGATATTTCTTTTGGGCGTCGTTTGTTTTTCTACTACAAAAATAAACAGGATGTAAGTTCCCGTCTTCAGGATTCTTTTGTAAAAGAACGCCTCCAAAACCTTCCTGAGATGCGTCGACATGTAACTCCGTTTCGTATTCATGATTAAATATTTTAAGTACAGGTTCGGTGGCTAACCTCTCTTTTAGTAGTTTGAACGAAGCTCTTTCTTCATTTTCCATTTGAAAATTTCTTTTACCTTTCAGTAGATCTGTCAAAGGTTTAGCTATCACAGCATAACCTTTTACATATTTTCTGAAATAGCCCGTCAGTCCCAGAAAACTTTGGACTTTCTTGATGGAAGTTGGTTCTGGAAAATTTATAACGGCGGCAATCTTTTTAAAGGATGGTTTTACCATTCCGTTTTCAATCTCGTGTCCAAGATATTCTACGTTTGTCTTCATAAATTGACACTTCTCCCAATTTATTTCTAGACCATTTTCTTGGGCAGTATCTAATGTAAGTTTTAATTTTTGAAAAGCCTCATCTATATTTTCCGCTGGAATTATAATATCATCCATGTAAGATAATACAATTCCTTTTAGCATAAGTTGTCTGAACACATCGTTTATGTATCTTTGGAATACGCTTGGCGAATTACAGTACCCAAATGGTGTTTTCAAAAATTCAAACTGTCCATTCGGCGTTACAAAAGATGTGTATTTTATGCTCTCTTCCGTCACAGGCACATGAAAAAAACCATTTTTCAAATCTAACGTTGTGAATATTTTTGCTTTCGTCAATTTATCTATTTGGTCTTCGATGATGGGTAAAGGATATCTATCCCTGACCACCTTTCTATTCAATCGCCTATAATCAACACATATGCGTGTGCTTCCATTCTTCTTTTTGACCAAAACAATTGGGCTTGCATAATCGGAAACGCTTGGACGTATAATACCTTTTTGAAGCCATTCTGTAATCTGCTTGTCAACTTCTGCCTTTTCTGAATAAGAAAGTCTTCTCGGCTGTTGGTAAACAGGTATTTCATCAGTCAAAATGATTTTGGTAATTACTTTTGTTTCTTTTGGTTCTTTTGGATGGTATTTACTGATCATGTTTTCTATTTCCCTCAAATATTCTGATTTTCCAACATCCAGATTGTTCCCTACATCAATCAGAAACAAGTCAGGTAGTTCGTTAGTTTCATTTGTATTTTTCGTAACCACTTCTTCACTCTTTTGCACCACTTTGATGCTTTCTGAATCTATGATTAATGTCACCTTCTCAAGTATCGGCTTTCCTATAATCAGCTTCATGGGCATTTCATCATCTGAAACAATGTAGAAGTCGGTAGTAAAATTACATTCATCGATTGTGATTTTGGTCGTGAATCTCCCTAATGTCTTAATGCAACTATTGCCAATGCCCTTTATTGATAAATGTGATTCATGAAATTTCGGTGCTCCTATTTGCAGAAATGTACTAGCATTTAGTATATTTAAATCACTTCCGGTATCAACCAAACCATTCAAGTGAAACTGATCATTTAAAACTATTTTCGTATAACCTGGTACTTCTTCCTTTCGCTTTTCAATAACGTACGATCGTCTAACTTCCTCGTGTTCTTCATCTGTTCTTTGTTGGCTTCTGTTTTGTCTTTGACAGTTTTTGGATATGTGACCATATTCGTTACACGCAAAACATTTTATACCCTTATCTCTATTGTAACAATTTTTGGATTGATGACCTACTTTTCCGCAATTGAAACATCTGATAACTTTATCTTCTCCATGTTTGCTTGTGGCTTGCCTTGGTTTATTTTCTTTCACTGGTCTCTTTTCTTTGAATTCTTTGGACTGCTTTTCTTTTAGCTTTTCGTAATGCTTCAACTTTTCCTTGAGTTCTTCGATGGATTTTGCACCGTATAAAACAGTTTTGTTAATTTCTTCATCAATAATGCCATCTACTACATAGTTAATCAGTGCGTCTTCTTCAATATTTCCTTGAGCTGCTATTTCTCTTATGTTCAGTAGGTATTGTTGTAAGGTTTCATATCTTCGTTTCTTCCTAGTTAATAACATCTTGTGCAGTGTAGCGCTGTTTACAGATCTGCTAAATTCATTTCTTAATTTAGTTTTTAATATTTCCCACGATGTTATTCCTCTTTCAGAACGCACAAAAAGTAACGCTTCGCCTTTCAATAGCCTTTTTCCGTAATCAATTTCTCAACGCCGTTCCAATCCATCAATGTGGCGATTTCCTCGAACTCAGAAATCCATCTATTAATTGGATAGGTACTTCCTCCGTCATAAGTGGCTACTGTCTCCTCAACATCTTTAAAAGTCATCATAAATTTTGGCGTCATATTGTGTGAACGCGAATGAGATTCTACTATGCTAATCCCACTAGCATCGTTTACTTCATTTAAATTTACATTTTCGTCTTCGTCGTCACCCTCATTTTGGATTAATCCATTTACGTCATTCTGTTTTTCACCGTCATCATTACTAGAAACATCTTTTTGTGTTAAAACAGACAAGTCATTTAATTTTTTGCATAAAAAATCAATTAATTCTTCCTTATTCTTCGCATTATTTTCAATACCCAACACATTACAAATCAAACTTAATTCTCCTAACGTTAAATTATTCATAGCATATTCAGTTTTTTTCTTAATTACGTTATCTTTTTCTCCTTCTACAACTTTAAAATCGAACCCTGTAAATTCACGTAGTCTTTTTCTATTATTTCTGTCGCCTTCACATTCAAATACTAATTTATGGAGTGCTTTTATCTCTTTTGTTTGTGCTTGTGTAATATTTAAACCTATTTTTTGTCCTAAATTTTCCATATTTATTTAAATAGCAATTCTTAGATGCAAGATAATCAAAGAGATATTTATTCTAGATGCAAAACTATTATTTGAATAAAAGTAATATAAACATGCAGTTACTTGTATTTAAAAACCTGTTGCAATAATTTTCTTTCTTCTTTTATTTGAGTGCGACAATTTTTTCTGTACTGTGTCCGATCTTTGTACACTAACACGTGTTCCCACAGTCAATTCAATTTTACGTTAACGCTTGGCTTCTCGCTTGCACACGTATATCGCGTACCGAACGAAGGCAGAGTACGCCTTCTGAAACCGTTGCACTATCGCGGGCGAGTCCCCAAATATGTAAGAATAGTGGTTCGTTAAGTGCAGGCAAAACACATTCACTGGGTTTTTCACTGTTTTATTATTATTTTAATGTAGTTTAACAATATAAAAATGAATATATTAATTAATGTTCGTCTCGGCTCTTGTCTAGGGCGATCGTTTCTAAAACAAATAACACGTCTTAATATTTATTGTTTTAAATACGTCGTACGTCTTTTAGCGTCTTACTTACTTCGACTCTCGCGTGAGACTCTGTCCTCGGGCGACGATACCTCGCCGAGAATTGCCGATCCTACATTTCGGCCTTCCTGCCATCCATTCGCCTCGAATGGATCCTCACCACTATCCTGAGACCATGGCTTCATGAAATCGGCGCTGGAATTTGTTCTCTTCGCACCCATATGCTGCCCCAATTTCTCGACTTCGTATCTGTCTGGACCAATTCTTCTGGTCACACGATATGGACCAAGGAACTTGGGCAACAACTTGGATTCACTTTGGAATTGAGTTCTGCGAATTGCGACCATGTCCCCTGCTTGATATATTCTTGGCTTTTTTCTCTTTTTGTTAAATATCCTTCGGTTTTCTTCTTGCACTCTTTTTATTCGTTCTTTTGCGTTTTTTCGCAAATCTTGTCGCTCGTCAGCAAAAGTTTGACGATATTCTTCTTCGATTATATCTATTAGTTTTGCATCTGCTGAACTAAGCATTTTCACTCCAAAAAGTAATTGGAATGGCGACGTATTTATACTACGTTGGTAGGTGCTATTTAAAGCTTCTTGCACTTTTCTAACATGTTCGTGCCAATTTTTTGGGTTCTCAATCGTTAATTTTGTCAGAGTGGGTATAATAATACAATTTATGCGTTCCACTTGTCCATTGCCTCTGGGTACACCTGTGGTAATCTTAATGTGAGATATTTTTTCATTATCACAATATTGTGTAAAATCTTTAGACGTGTAGGCTGTTCCTCTATCCGATATTATCGTTCCAGGATTCCCAAAAATTGCTTTCTGCATCTCCAACTTTTCTAATACTTCTTTAGTGGAAGTGGTTTTTGTTGGGTATAGCCATACAAATTTAGAAAATGCATCCACTACAACGAATAAGTATTTATACCCTTTTCCAGTTTGTGTCATAGGTCCTAGATGGTCAACATGGTAGATTTGAAGTGGTACTTCTCCCTTTTCAATAGGATTTAGTAGACTTTCTTGTTTGCCTGATTTTCGTTCAGCTAATATGCAAGGTATACCTTTCAATATAACGTTTTTTATTTTTTCATCCAAACTTGGAATATAGTAATCTCTTATGATTAGTTCTTTGGTTTTCTTAACAGAAAAGTGGCCATTCTCATGCGCATTTTTGATTATTTGACGTTGCATACTCGCCGGCACAACAAATAATTTTTCTCCATTTCCTTGTTTATATAAAATATTCTTGTCGACTTCGTAGTCTTCATAGGATTGACATTCTAGTATTTTCAGGATAGCTTTAAGATGCTCATCTTCTCGTTGTGCTTTCATTATGTTTTCAAGAAATTCATTCTGCACAATCATCGTTATAGGATTTTTACTCAAAGCATCACAATGTTTCATGCGATCTCCAGGTCTGTGTTCGATCGTGTAGTCAAATTCCTCTAATAATAATGCCCATCTGGCAACTCTTGTGCACAATTCTTTTTTGTTCATTGTAGCAGCAAAAGCAGCGCAATCGGTCAAAATTTTGAATTTTGTTCCTAAAAGGTATACTCTGAACTTCTTAATTGCTTCGATCACAGCCAACACTTCAAGTTCATAACTGTGATATTTCTTTTGGGCGTCGTTTGTTTTTCTACTACAAAAATAAACAGGATGTAAGTTCCCGTCTTCAGGATTCTTTTGTAAAAGAACGCCTCCAAAACCTTCCTGAGATGCGTCGACATGTAACTCCGTTTCGTATTCATGATTAAATATTTTAAGTACAGGTTCGGTGGCTAACCTCTCTTTTAGTAGTTTGAACGAAGCTCTTTCTTCATTTTCCATTTGAAAATTTCTTTTACCTTTCAGTAGATCTGTCAAAGGTTTAGCTATCACAGCATAACCTTTTACATATTTTCTGAAATAGCCCGTCAGTCCCAGAAAACTGGACTTTCTTGATGGAAGTTGGTTCTGGAAAATTTATAACGGCGGCAATCTTTTTAAAGGATGGTTTTACCATTCCGTTTTCAATCTCGTGTCCAAGATATTCTACGTTTGTCTTCATAAATTGACACTTCTCCCAATTTATTTCTAGACCATTTTCTTGGGCAGTATCTAATGTAAGTTTTAATTTTTGAAAAGCCTCATCTATATTTTCCGCTGGAATTATAATATCATCCATGTAAGATAATACAATTCCTTTTAGCATAAGTTGTCTGAACACATCGTTTATGTATCTTTGGAATACGCTTGGCGAATTACAGTACCCAAATGGTGTTTTCAAAAATTCAAACTGTCCATTCGGCGTTACAAAAGATGTGTATTTTATGCTCTCTTCCGTCACAGGCACATGAAAAAAACCATTTTTCAAATCTAACGTTGTGAATATTTTTGCTTTCGTCAATTTATCTATTTGGTCTTCGATGATGGGTAAAGGATATCTATCCCTGACCACCTTTCTATTCAATCGCCTATAATCAACACATATGCGTGTGCTTCCATTCTTCTTTTTGACCAAAACAATTGGGCTTGCATAATCGGAAACGCTTGGACGTATAATACCTTTTTGAAGCCATTCTGTAATCTGCTTGTCAACTTCTGCCTTTTCTGAATAAGAAAGTCTTCTCGGCTGTTGGTAAACAGGTATTTCATCAGTCAAAATGATTTTGGTAATTACTTTTGTTTCTTTTGGTTCTTTTGGATGGTATTTACTGATCATGTTTTCTATTTCCCTCAAATATTCTGATTTTCCAACATCCAGATTGTTCCCTACATCAATCAGAAACAAGTCAGGTAGTTCGTTAGTTTCATTTGTATTTTTCGTAACCACTTCTTCACTCTTTTGCACCACTTTGATGCTTTCTGAATCTATGATTAATGTCACCTTCTCAAGTATCGGCTTTCCTATAATCAGCTTCATGGGCATTTCATCATCTGAAACAATGTAGAAGTCGGTAGTAAAATTACATTCATCGATTGTGATTTTGGTCGTGAATCTCCCTAATGTCTTAATGCAACTATTGCCAATGCCCTTTATTGATAAATGTGATTCATGAAATTTCGGTGCTCCTATTTGCAGAAATGTACTAGCATTTAGTATATTTAAATCACTTCCGGTATCAACCAAACCATTCAAGTGAAACTGATCATTTAAAACTATTTTCGTATAACCTGGTACTTCTTCCTTTCGCTTTTCAATAACGTAC